>WEIT01010296.1:24648-106856 GCA_013389985.1 Dryoscopus gambensis | reverse complement strand
AAAAAAAAAAAAAAAAAAGCTGAAACTGTACATGGGAGATCGGACACTAACTTCTCCCAAGACTCAAGTCATTTGTTTGCAAAAGTACAAGGGAGAATATGTTGGATTTTCCTATTTTTTAGATAGCGTTTATAGGTAATGACACTCCACTGAGCTGAACCACAGAAAATGTAGATGTTTGCAAGTTTGTAGCACACTACTGTGAATGATATATGCAGTGGCAACCTTCATGCCCCACTCACCTTCCTTTTGTTTGGGTCATGCCCTCACTGCTCTCAAAACTCCTCTTTTTCACTGGAAAATATTGGCAAAGTTCCAAAGTGAAGAAGAAAAATCCCTAGACCTCTAGAATAGAACAGGCCAGGGAACAATCAGAGCCCCTCTGCTACTGTTTAAAATTAATGTTTTGCTCAGAGAGGAGATAAGAATTGGAGCTTATCAACCCAGTGATAACTTAAAAGACTTTCACTTCTTTGATCTCAGCAAGAACCCATTTACGCCTCTGTGCATCAGCAGTAAGTTTCCTGGAAGATCCATAGCTACTGTCATTGAAGGAGCGACTGATGTCTAAAGTACAAAGTTCATCTTCATTGCTAGGTGTGTCCACCTACTGCAGTACACTGCAGCAAGTACCCTCAACTTATGGAAACACTGTTTGCAAAGACTTTACATCAGTTGGTTGCTGAGGATGTGTTATAATACTGATTTGTAATTCAGAACAGAAATATTTCCATCACTGTGTGCTAACAGCAATGTCAGTAGTCCTCAAAAGAGTAGCCAGTTTTTCCTCCTCAGCTGCACAAGTTCAAATCGTTACCTCGTATAGCAGGTTTGAAGTTTGAACTGAGAAGTATCTCAAGATACACTGCAAAAGGTGTGCTCAGCCACCTGCATGCTACTTTTTTATCTATTTATTCTTATATGGTATAAAGTAATTAATAAAGTGAATATCGAAAGAATAGAAAATGAAAAAGAAAAAAATACAAAAAAAAAAAAACCTGGGCGGGGGTGGTGGGGGTGATGAGAGTGAGGACAGAACCCCAAAACAACCAAAATCAAACATATCCCAGAAGATTCAGCAGCTTATCAGAAGAATTTTTAAACAAAATGGGTATGTGCCTGAGAAGGCATGTAACTGTCCCCTCATAAATACATCTGCAGTGAGAATCCTTGTTTCAGAGCAAAAAAGGAATTTTCAGAGCAAAGCAACTGTGCCATGTAGGTTATCATGATTTCTTGACTTCAGTGCAGTGATTTGTATCAGTGACAAATTGATTCCAGACAGGAGACATGCATGGTTATTGTGCCCTAAGGTTGTTAGGAGAGTCAAGTTAGTTATTAAAGAATTTGAGTTTAACTGATAGTTAAGTATTCTAAATGTCATGTGAAATATTTGTGGATAAATTTGTTCATCTGATAATTGGGTTCATCTGATAATTGGGTTCTATAAGCGTAACTAAGGCCAAAATCTCCAGCACCATCTCCAAAATAACATTTTACATCTGTTGGCCTACTTTTGCCAAAAAAAAAATAAAGTACAAGCATAAAAAGTATAAAAAATTGCTGAGAAAATTTTCTTTTTTGTTTTCTTCTTTGAATTAAGTGTGGCTCTTCACTTCTTCTTAAATAGTTATGTGATTTCTTGGAATAACCTTACTATACCTGCTCGGTTTTGAACCAAATAAAAATAACAGATGCAAATGAAACCTGCTCTAATCATGACCTATCAGACAGCTGACAAGCATGAAGTTGAGAGAGCAGAGTGATACTTCCACAGTCTCCAACAGATCACACTATTGGTAAATATGTTGTGAACTTTAACTAGTAGTCCATTTCTCCCAGTTTTCTAAGTGCCTTTTAGGCTGTTGTCCTTTCACCGTGGAAGCCAGAGTAAAAACAAAAAAACAAAGGGGAAGGAAATGTTTTTAACTTTAGTTTAGCAACCAAGTTTTGGAAATTTCTTGCACCGTTCATTTGGCAATTACCATTTCCAGATGAACTAACACACAACATGTCTTGGTCTGACATGTTTTTAGTTGATTTTGCATCAGAGGAATTCCACTGAGGGAACTCATTCAATATTACTACAAGTGAGATAAGAAGCCTGTATTAGTGGACCTTAGTCAAACATCAAGAGCAGCAATATGTCTGCACTTGGACTACAGATAAATTTTTTTCATAATGGATTTTATTAATTGAATTAATTTTCATGTCTAAGCAGGATATAACTAGGGTCATATTTGCAATTATCATCCAATTTAGCAATCACCAACCAATTTAGAAGTGCAGTATTTCATAGAATCATGGAATCATGGAATGGTTGGTGTTGGAAGGGATCTTACCATCTAGTTCCAACCCCTCTGCTATGGCCAGGGACACCTTCCACTAACCAGGTTGCTCAGAGCCCCATCCAGCCTGGGCTGGAACCTCTACGGATGGGGCATCCACAAGTTCTCTGAGCAACCTGATGCAGAGCCTCGCCACCCTCACAATAAAGAATTTCATCCTAATATCTAATCTAAACCTGCCCTCTTTCAGTTTAAAGCCATTACCCCTTGTCCTATCCCCGCATGACTTAGTGTTTCCTGTATTTTGAGTCCCAGACTGTAGGTGAAGAAACTCAAATATGACATTAATTTTGCTTGACTGACAAAGATAATGTCTCAGTAGGCTGGGACAGTCACTTTTTTTCCACCTCAGACAAAGGTTATGGTTACAATATTTATATATATTGACATTGGATACCTACCCGTATGTTTCGTATTCTCTGGAAAGTAGTCATTGATATAAAATTTTTTATATGTTTGCTCAACATAAACACGGTACCTGAGACGTACATTTTTCTTCTCAAGAGAAATGTCACAGACTTCACTAGCCCAGACTGTGCGCAGTAGGCTCTCCAAAATCATGGTTCATTAGGTAATTTTTCTGTTGTTCTGTTTGTGGGTTAGGTTAGCAGTCTTTGAAATGTATTATGCTTTCTTTAGCAATTATTTCTCTTTTCAGGGCTGCCAGACTGTAGCTTTCAACAGGTCTTAGATACATATCCCAAAATATTTTAAAATTAAGGAATTTTCTAAAACAATTATTTTTTTAACCTAAAAATCTGGAAAAACAACCCACAAGCCATTCTTCTAATTGCTTTTATTGTAGAATCACATAAAACTGCCTTTGTATAGAACGCAAAGCCTTCCTAAAGGCCTCTGGGAATCTTCTGACATGTCCAGTAGAGGAGTCATCAGTGGGCTGAAAGTGATTGAAGAGACAAACCTAGGCAAAGGAGAAAGAAAGGCTCTTAAGAGTCATTTTTACTTGTCTGAAAGGGAAAAGAATAGGTGTAACAAACATAAAAGTAGTGCCAAGCGAGACAGTGGAAAGAAAACCCAGCCACACTGTGAGGAGTGCAATGAAATGTCTGAGTATGCTCCAAGATTATTCCTTGCCAATTATCATTTAAGATGATGATACATAGAACTCCTGCTCAGCAGAGGTCCCATTCACCTCCCTATCTTATTTTCCTTATCTCTAGGCCAAGAAGGACAAAGATTTCCAAAAACATACATGCTATCAAGGTCACAGGACAATCAGTGACAAGTGGGTTAATCATTATTTTGCAAAACTGGATTAGAAGAAGCAAGGAGCTGAAATTACTGTAGAAATGGCAAATCCTTCTGTATCACCTCTTCTGTTTCATTCGTTGAAAATCAGAAATTAAGTTTTTCATTCTGTTTAGTATGATCAGATTAAAAAATTCTTGCAATAATCACCCAGCTTATGAGGACAAGACAATTCTGTACTTGTCTGAGAAAGTAAAAAATTAGTCTACAAAGTAAACATTATCCTACAATGATTTGCTGTTTCTAGTTGTGACATAATGTATTAACCTGGATTTCTAATAAACTAATATAATTTAAAATACGTGTATTTTATAATGCAAAAAGTTGGAAAAAATACTGCAGATAAAGTGAATAAAACAGATTATTTATTTCTTCAGTATTCAATAGATTAATTTGACAAGAAAACATTCCTATTGCTTTAAGAAATAAGGCATCCTTTAGTCAGAAGATGTATGAAGTATTATCATAATGATTTCATGTGTATATATGTGTATTCAACAATACTTTTAAACTGCTTGGGGTTTATGAATAATTTTTAGAGGAAGGAAAAAAATCAAAAAAGAAAGATCTTTGAATTGAATGTGACCAGAAAAACACAATAGTGGACTACACTGTAGATACAGAAACTAGTCAGGTAGAGAAGGGGTTTTTCAAGTAGATATCATGAAAGATGCATGCCTCTGCTGCAAGCATATCTTGAACTGTTTCTTTAAAGGATGTCTTTCTGAAAGAAAAGACTCTATTGGGTATTAGCCTTGATAATGAGTAGGTAATTAAAAAGCCACACAGAAAAGAAGGAAGAATCAAAGTTGGGCCTTTCCACAGTCAGAAAGTCAGTTCAAGCAGAATGAGCAGTAACTTAAATGCATTTTCCCCAATCACAATATCATAGAAGAAAGATAGTTTTGACAATGAAATGCTTTGTGTTTTCAAATGTATTTCCTCCTGTTTGTTTGGAAGTGTGTACGTGTGTAAAGTACAAAAGCAGCTGTCAAGAGAATTGTGCTATGGCATGTTCCTGCTGAGCTACAGAACTATCCTAAGGTCCGGCACCAGGGCAAGCTGAGCTGAGTTTCTCATGGGTTGATTGGTAAGAAACTGCTATCAGTCTCACAGGTAAAACTTCACAGTGACTTTAAGAAAGAGCAATTCAGTTGCCTGAGGACATTAGTATGAAGGACACTGGTTGTAAGAGCACCGGTTTTCTCACTGAGCCTTAGAATTCAGGTTTAAGCCAGCTAGAGTCCAAGGCCTACCCAAGGCTAAGATGAATGACAAGCAAGCACTAAGAACTAGCCACCACCATCAGATATTGATGTCTCAAGAGGTCTTTGCACAGTCATATTGATCATGGTATCCAATACAAATTGAAAAAAGTCAATTTTTTTGACAGCTTCAGATCCGAATTATTTGCGTACCAACTTGTTAGTTACAAACGTGTAGTGAGACCCTACTGATAACCATATTCACAGGAAAGGTTAAAGAGAAGTAATGTTTAGTGAAAAGGAAGATTTCCGTGTGAGTAGGAGCTCAGAACACTAATAATCAATTGTGGACAAAACTATATTCAAAAACCAAATTACCATAATCAGGTTCAAAATCAAAGCTTCATCTACATCTACTATCGTATTTTTAAATGTGCAGTACAGAAAGCATATGATGCAGCTGATGAAGTGAAAAGTTGATGGGATAGCTATTTCTTCTATTTTTTAATATAAAGTCATGAAGAGTTTGCTTCAGAGAAAAAGGTGGACAGTTTTTCCATTTCTAAGAATGGAAACACAACGTAGCTACTGCAATTTTAAATGCTGACCTTGCTTAGAATTCTGTGTACCTCTCCAGTTCATATTTTTAATATGAAATAAAAATCTTCTGCCTTCTAAATCAATTGTTATATGGCTTATTTTTCTACCACACACAAAGAATATGAATCATATAAATTTCCATTCAAAATTTTTATTAAGTCACTACAGATATGAAAAGATAATAACGCCACTTCTGTGGCCTTCTCATTGACAGATTTGTATTGTTCTCACAATTCTTACTGTATTAGGGAACAATAAAAGATCTTTCCTATAATTAAATTATCCAGTGGATAATTTAACATTCCTATATGTCTGCACAATTTCTTATTGGATAGTTTTTCATTTATTAAATAAAATAATAACATTTTAGTTGGAACTAATAGAATTCTATGACCTGTAATTATAGGAAATATTTGGCAGATGCTTTCTGTAAGTTTTTTGTATATTAATACATTCTATCTTTCAAAAAAACGGCTAAAGAATTTAGTTCATTTTTGCTAGGTATTCGTAAGATATTCTTTTAAGTAAAAAGACACATTGAATACTTGTTTGGTAGTACATGGGCCTTTTAAAAATGTTGTATTAAAGTCTTGATAAAATTAGTAAAAGATCTTAAATTAGATCTTTTGCTTACTTGGAATATACCCTCCAGATAGGTCACCTTAATGGATCAGAAATATAAATTTGTATTTACTGTCATTTGCTTTGGCCTATAAAACTTATACAGCTTTGCAAGACAAAACTGGCTGAAACAGAGAGTTTCAAATTCATGAACTTTGTAGGTTTAAAAATAAAGTCCTTGCAATTATTTTAAACTCGTATCACCTATATATACCTTTTTTCTCTCAGAAAAAAAGGAAGCCATGCTTCAGAAAGAGTCGCAAGCAAATGCCTTGTGCAAAAAGCTTTTGAGTTGGTAACATCCTTACTTCAACAGCAGCCTCCTCTCCAACCTGCCAGGTAACCTGACACAGATTTTCTGAGCATTTATGAAACCTGATAAAGAAGGAAAAAATATCAAAGCCTCAAGAGGTTTTCTTTTTCAAGTTTTCCAGTACACTGTAATAAGACAGACTATATTTTATACACTGCATAAAAGTAACTTCCATTGCATTTTTGTCTTTACAAGGTTTAGGGATGATCCCTGTGTTCAACTTTCTGCTCGTGTCTTTCCTCCAGTAACACAGGGGAGCGTATTTTCACTTACAAACAGAACCATTTCTATAGAGAGACAATCATACAATATTAGACTCTCATATCTCTAGCACTGATAACTGTTGCAGAATCCAACATTTCTAGTGCATAAACTTAAATATAGGAATAAACTTTGGGGTTAATAATAATAATAAATAAATCTATTTGGAAGTTAGTGTTTGTTTCAAAGACTGGGAGTAATATCGTAACTCCAATGAAGCCAGCATCTGAGCAAAACATAATCCAACACCTGAGCAATACATAATTCTGGGAAAAGAAGCATTTGGCAATGTAATGAAATTGATACAGCCAGAACAAACAAGGGTGTCCTCATAGCACTTCCACAGGGAAATAGAAGAACTGTTGTAAGCACACTGGTAAAAAGTCTCTTAGGATTTCTTTCTTGACTTTTGCAAATCCTAGATAAAAGAGAAATTCCAAAACCATCCTGAGCAGTAGGAGGTTCTTTATCCTTATCCACAACTGTGACTTCAGCAGGCAATTTTAAGCTTGGTAATTTAAGAAATGTATGAAAAATTACATAGAATGGAAAGGTCAAGAAATAATTTCACAACAGGCAAAACACAAGAGTAAAGAGGAAAGGAGGTAGATCTAAAAAACTAGATAAACCATTTAGGAGGGAACATCATCACAGACTAGCATCTCCTCTGAGTTTACATAACAACAAAAAAATAATTATTTCCAGGTGAAAAAGAAGGAAGGAGAAGGAGCATGAGCTGGATAGTATATCATTTCATATGCAAAAGACAAATTATTTGGGATTTAAAATACTGTTAGGGAGACTTAATCCTCCATAGTACTGTGTGAGAGGCCATCAGGATGCATGACTTAAATTATTTTTCCTGTCTTTTCCTACCATAAATTGACTTCATTCTGCTTGTCAGAGTCCTGAGGATGCTGCCACCCACCTTGGGCCCAACCCAGCTTCCTCTGGGGTCTCCATGTGCTCTGCCCCCATGTCCAGCAGCGAGGGGAGGGTGGCCTATGCTGGGGTCACGTCAGCTGGCCTGCCTTCCACCAGCAGCTGGCCCTCACCATGCCCTGGTACCTGTCTTTCCTTAGACCTGGTCTTCAAACAGGGTCAGGCTTACTGCAGGGGTCAAGTCAGGTTCAAGCTGAGAAGAGCAACAACCCAGCCCAGCTCTCATCAGTAAAGTTCTACCACTGGGCTCCAAAGAGCTAGGATTTTACCTTAGGTTTAATATTCCGTATATACCCAAAAGAAGATGATGTTCACAGAGCTGGATGCACCTTTCCCACATCCCTGCACCCCAAAAAAGGGCAGCCTCTCCCACACTGCTTTTGGGAGCTCCTCATGAGTTCAAGCAGGACACTTCAAATTTATCATATATTTATGTTGCAGACTAGTCATATCTTTCCTGGAAAGATGAAAACAAGTCTAGAGAAAGAGTGTATCACTGTAAACATATGCACACTGGATCAAAAATATGCAGGATCAAAAATATGTCTCTAGCAGAATTGCTTCCCACCCAGAGAGCTGCAAAGCATGTAATGTATCAATAAGTTTCCTGACACCTTAAAATTGAAACACCTAGACTTCCATCCTAGTTCAATTTTTTCTTTTTTCTTTTTTTTCTGAAGTTATGATATGATAATTAGAATTTTTTTGCCTCAAAACCCATGACTAAATTTCTTTAATTTTAATGACATTATTGGAGCTCTTCAATCGTAGGGTTAAGCCTTTCCTCTAGCCCAGGGCATCTCATAATTACCTTCACAGAATGGCAAGCATATCAGAACGTTCATATAACATCAGATATTAAAATGTTGCAGTATTGACTCAGGACTGAAATATCTACAAAAATATCTCAGTATAATGCATATTCCTAAGCGGTGTCTCTCCTGAGAGAAAGCTAACACTGCACTTCCTCAGAAGCAGCACAACACACAGCACCTCTGCTCTGTCCCAAAATGTTAATGAGATTGTGTAATTCCACCACAGTAACAGTGAGGACTGTGTAAATGAAGGTTTTTCAAATGAATGAGATATTAAGACCATTATGTTCTGACTATTAAGGCAATTCAGAATTTTTTAAAAATCTGGCGTACAAATGAAACAAACACATTTTACTCTGTTTCATTAAACCAGAAAAAGCACAAAAGCAAAACCAAGTAGTCTTCATGTTTCACTCTGAGGTGCAAGACTCTCTTTAAAATATAGAATTTAGACCTCTAGAATCCCATCTGGATCAAGTTCCAAAGTCTCTTGCCATTGAAAGATTTGTCAAAACAGATTTCAGCAGAAGATTTTTTGCAACGAGAAATTGGCTCTTCCTGAAATTTACTTTATAAAAAGTCCTGACTAGCTCTACACAACCTTCCCATACACAGAGTAGCAAATATGCTTAAAATAGAACAGTGAGATTCTGCCCTTGGGTATGCAGGTATCTGTGGAAAAATGATAAAAACTCCATAGCACTGAGGGCAGCATGTTTTTAAAATTACAAGTACTAGTTTTAAGATCAAGAGAAAAGCATCCTATTCTCTACTTAAAATTCTGAGTGACGATGAGTACTCTTCTGGGTGATGATGAGAAAATCCCTTCTCTTCTAACATGTAAGTAAGGACATAACTGCATCTCTCTGCAAACAGCTGCAAGATTTACCACTGCAACACACAATAGTTGACTTAAGTATCAGAGCACTTTACCCAAGATACACATCTCCAGAAACCACAGTTCACACTGGGAGTACTCAGACATTAAAAAAATTATCAGCACAGGGTATGAACAATGGGCAGCTCTGAAGATCTTAGGCCTCCCAGGGCAAAACTGATTCCAAGGAACACAGAAGGGGTGTCACTCAGAGGTCGCGATTTGCGGCATCTTAGACATAGACATGGACTGCATTTGTAGGTTACATTTTGCTGTGTCTAGTGGGCAGGACAGGGCTGGAGATTCCCTTGATAAAAATCTATGACACCCTTACCTCTTGATGTTGATCAGGATAACACAGGAATAGGGCGAGTTCAGCCTAATGACACTGGGTGTACAGAATCGACTGGGAAGCTGCTGCTTCTGAAACAGTTCCCTAGGGGGCTGTCATCACCAGTTCCCTTTTCCAGGCATTCTGCCTCAGTAAGTTCAGGAAGATACTGATCAGATCCTTGTGTTCCCATTTGTCAGGCTTCAGCATGGTGGCTGCCTGCGCCTGGTCGTAGGAAGCCCTGCTAAGGCTCTGCTCACCCGTCCCAGGATGTGTTGGGTGGCACAGAAGCTGCTGGCTTTGTGCCAAGGAATGTGAATTAAGTCAGGAAGCCATGTAGTGTTTTGTAATGTCTCTCCACATTTGGGTGCCATGTTTCCCGACTACTTCAAGGCTGCTTGCTGTAGTAGCCAGCTTAGGAGCCCTTGGTGCAGTCTACATGTCCTTTACTCCCTCTGTCTATACTGCAATCAATACAGGTACCTGTCTCAAAACATTTGCTAAAACTGGATTTCTTAGTCATGCTAGATGGCTGCCCTTGTATAGTTGATCCTTCCTTCTTCAGATAGAACTGAGGAAAATATGATGTTATAGTCCGTGGAGAAGGCATTGGCCTCATCAGAGCCATTAACTCTCTCTAAACACATTGCACCTCCTTACAGCATTCTGCTAGAGACAGCACTTGTCTAAGCACAACAGGGCCAGCTTTCTGTGGTGTGAGGCCACAGTCGGGGCACAGTGACTGCTAGGGCATTGTGTGGGACACAGGAGACCTTTGAAGGACTGGGAACAGCAGGGCACAGTCAGACCAGGCAAAAGTTGAATCTATATTGTACTTATGTTCTGGACCCCAGCATGCCTTACGTGCTGGTCTTCACCCAGATTTCCTGAGATGGAGAAGTACCTCCCTATGACAAGTCTAGAACCCAGACATGGATCAAGGTGTTGGTAGCACAGCACGTGAGATGATCCAACAAGCCCACCAGTACAGAGCTGCTCAGCCATGGGGGATCTGTATCAGCACCTGGGCTGCTGTGAAACGGGACAGCATCTACAGCTGCCTCTCTGGCAGAGCTCTGCTAAGATTCCAGTGGGTTTGCAAGGGAGGGAGAGAAGAGAAAGCCAAGCAAAAGTCTTTGTGATCTTTAAAGTGTAATTCTGGAAAGATGTTACTGGCTTCTCTGAGCTCATCTCAACTATTAGGGAAGCTTATTTCAAATAGGGTGCCCTGGGAGCTATAAAGCAGGTGTTCACATCTACTGTTGTTTTTACAAAATAAAGCATTGTAATTTAATGCCTTTGATTGGATCGGATAGAGGAGTCATCACCCCATTTTGAATATAGTTCTAATGTCAAAGGACATTTTGGTTTCCACAAAAAACAGTCAGGTGGTAGACTGAGAATTAAGTGCTGGGAATTGGAGTAGAAAAAGAATATTTCAAACCATCCAGGTTTTCACAGATAAAGAAATTCCATTTATTGCAAAAGAAAACTTTTTAACAAAGGAATCTTTATTTGTAAAGAAGTTCACAGGATCACTTTCTCATCACCTGGATAGGTCAGTCTAGTGCTTGCTCTGAATTCCTTGAAGTAGTTTTAATTTTCAATGAATGCAGAGAGTCATTACCATACCAGCCATGCAGTAGAGGACTGAATACAGTATATTGAGCAGAATCAGCTAAACTGGAGGAGGAGTTTTTCCACTGATTTTTAGAATCTGAGGGTAAGTTGTGCAATAAAATGACTTTTACTTCATCTTTCTCTTGGAATATGGGCTCTCCCTTGGCTTCAGTAATTAAATTGCTGTAGAAAATCTAATTACAAATTTAAAATTAACTAGCTGAGAATTGTGATACCATACAAGTGAGTTCCTCATAATTTCAGTTACACCTGTTTGGTAATAAATATCAGTGAGTTTTCAGCTTAGAAGAGACAAAAGCCTGTAGAACTGCTTTTTTCACTTACCAGTAAACGTTGGTTCTGCAGCACCACAGAGTTTTGTAAAACCAAAACAGTATGGAGAATCACGGCTTCTGTGGTGGGAAAGTATTTTATATAGACAACATTTTATATCTGAGGATAGTTTTACATATTTGGACAAAAATGATTTGAGAGCTAAAGCCTTAAACCATTCCTACTACAGACAATGGAAGGACCCCCATCTGGCTCCCGTAGACCCAGCACAGACTGCATGCACTGGCAGAGCCCTGACCTTAAAGGAAATGGCAAAGTCTCACTTGATGAAATGAAGACCCTTCTTGAGCCATTCAACTTCTCTTGGAGCGATATTTGTTCACCAAGGCAACTGACTCTATACTCTCTCTTTCGACATTTAATATGATTTTATTTTTTTCCCCAGTTCCAATCCCAGGGAAGCCATTTACAGGCAATTCCTGGGCACCATAAGAAATCTAAATTACTGGGTACCTTCAGACCTTCACCATTAGGAAGGCTCACTCTGGTTTTACAGGAGCTAAGACAAATTGAAAAAATACCCCTAGAGGAAAGAAATTATGCCAGTGTAAAACATGTCCAAGTGACACCAGGATTAGGTTGTATAAACTTGTCCACCTATAGATTAGAATGCACAATCTATCCTCAGTGGTTCTCTCCACTTGCTACTCTTTTTTTTGTGAACAATATTGCTTCTGGGCTCTGTGAAATACCAAAGTTAAATCAGGTGCATCTCAGCCAAAGTGACACAGGCATCTTGTCACACAAACAACAGTAGCCTGGGGTATCACACACATTTGTCACAAAAAAAATGAAACGGAAAGCAAAAATTAACTTCTTTTTTAAAAATGAAGACAATTATTTCATCCACAAAAAATTATTAACCAGAAAATGCTAGTAAGTGCTAACAAAATATTTTCCACTGCTTAAGTATAAGAAGTATGGAAAGTCATAACCCATGGAATTAATCTTGGAGAAATTAAATATTTCCACTTTTTGATTCAAAATAGTTATAAATTAATTTTTTTATTTCTTTGGAGATAATATCTCCAAAGTTTATCCCTGATGATTTTTGTTTGGTAAACTTAGATGAACAGACTTATGATCAAAATTGCTTATGCATCTTTATTCAATTTGGATCTGGAATACTACAGAAAGATAATATTTTCAACATTGAATTATTTTCTAAAAGAAGCCCAAAAGTACAGAATCATATAAAATTTTTCTTTTTTTAGAGTTCAACAAATTTCACTTAAAAATTGTTTTAGGTCAGTAATGAAATTCATTCTCATTTTATTTGAGTCATTTTAGGCAGAGCTGTCGACAGATATGTAGGTAATTTTGACTTAAAAGGGTCTCTGGCACCAGTTCATGCATTAGTAGAACCCAGAAGGGAAAGTGAAATCACAAGTTGACACCTCCTACTTGTGTCTGCAGTTACACGAGATCCCTTTCATCCCTGATGTACCACTACGATGCCACATTAGGAACCACTCTGTAACACAGCTGGACAGAGTCATTACTGGGCCAAGGGCTGCTGGTGAGAAAAGCGCATACCTGTGTTTATGTATATTACAATAAATAATGAGTTCCGTATTCATGGAATCTTGCAGCTTGCTTATGACAATCAGGCCCTCATGAACTGATAAGTATCTTCAACAGAGCTGTATAGTGATCTCTGTATAAAAAGCCAAGAAAACGTGATCATACACTGCTTTTTACGTAAGGCTGTGGAGCGCGAGTAGCAGTGGCAATATATGTGGGTCACCATGCTTCTTCCCACTTCCCTGTTTTCCTTGTCCTCATTCCCACACTACCTACTGTTCCTGCCATGCATTCCTTTCAGACTCCCCAGATTCTTCCTTGTTTTCCCTCTGTTTTTAAATTACTCCGAATGGCAGCTTCTTCCTCCCAACCCTGTGGACTGGGTTGGCTACTGGATGCCCTGCAGGCATTAAAGGGTATTTTCTTACCTGCCGCTGTAACAGCCAGGAGGCAGGGGACAGCAAGAAAACTCGTGCTGACCTGTTGAAAACCTGAGCTGAAGTGTGTCCCTTACTTCACAGAGATGGGCTGTAGCCTGACAGGTCAGGGTGGGGTGCCAAGGGTGCTTGCCCCACACAAAGAGTTGGAACAAACAAATGGCTGTGGTCAGCCAGGGACCACTTGAGGCAGAGTGAGCAGAGCTGCACGGAGGGCGCTAATTTATACTTTGATTCACTGTCTTTGTCATAGATTGTTGCAGTGCATATCACTCTGGCCACAGCCCCCACACCGGGCAATTCCGGGTGGATGAGTGGCACTTGGAGCTCTGTACTCAGTAACTCATCTTCTGCTCACTGCAAATCCCCGTGCCCCTGCATGGTCTGCCTTTTGCATGTTTTTATAAGTTCAAGGTTTCACCCACCCAGTTTTATGTAAATCCTTATGTTTATGCATATCCCATATGGAATATGCATGACCTCTGGAAAGTTCTGTGAAGTTCAATGTTCCATTGGTTCATTCAAACAGAAACCTCCTCTGAGACTTCCACTTTGGATGTACTCTCTGTCATTTCTCAATGTGTAGGACCAATTACTCCATTGGTTGTAATCTCTCTGTCCCACCCTTCCTGGCATTCAGGTTGTCTTTTTCTGCCAGTTTTGGTTCCAGTAAAGGTTACAGAAAAGATCCTTCTCATCTCCTGCCTTTGTCTACGCAATCTTAACATCGGGTCTGTAGTCCTGCTCCCTGCAAGGGAGAACCAGCGCTGATTTGTTACTTTTGTAACAAATTTCTCGCTGCCCATTGCTGTGAACTCCCGCCCCGGGACACCTGAAACAGCAAAAAGGTGCAGCTGCTGCTGGCCAGGCGACTTGCAGACTGCGTCAGTAGATGGAAGTTACTGAAACTTTTTCCATGGTATTTTTCACTTATATATCAGCTTAAGGGACGCAGGTATACTTATCTGTGGGTAGTTTGACACGTGCTTTGCCAGCTTACATGGGAACTCTGTGAAGGAGAAGAGAGATGTCTTGGTTTGAAAAGACAGGTGTCAGCTTAAGGAAGGCAGCAGCCTCCCTCGAAATGGAAAATGTAAACTCCCTCCCTCCAAATTATTAGAATTTTGAAATTAAGGGGCTCTCAGGAAAAGATATGAGGATAGGAATAACAGTTCTTTACTAGGAAAATTGAAAAAGAAAAAAAAAAAGGCAAATTCAAGAGTACAAAACAAACCATTGACAGAGTCAGAAATATAACCTGACACCCTGTTGTCACAGGCTGTTGGTAGCAGTCCGATTAAACGGTGGCTGCAGCCCTCCTGAATTGGCAGATGTAATACTGTTGAAGCAGTGATCTTGTAGAAAAGGTCTGGTTTTCCTCAGAAAGTCCAGTGGTGGTTGTGTAGCTCCTGTCCTCTGGAAATCCAGTGGGAAAGGCACCAATATGATGTTCCAAACCTCAGTTTATATCTAAGATGGAATGCTTGGTTCCTCCCTCTGGGCGGAGCATCTCACAATGGGATGATGTAATCTTATCAGCCATGTGGTGATGGCCCATTAACAGAAGATGTCCCCCTGGAGGGAGGATGGGTCATGGGAGAGATAAGAACTCTGCTGCACCTGGTGTCAACAGCTGGCCCATTAACAGAAGATAGCCCCATGAGTTTATCAGGGGTGAGTCATGAAGGAGGTGGGGAACACTGTCCCACCGGTTTTAACAGCTTATGAAGATGGTAAATAGAATACATATTTTTGAGTACATTTTATATTGTAACCTAGGACAAGAGAATACATTTTTCTCCTGGATATTAACCACTGCACCTGTCTACTCTCTTACCTCATTTCTATGCTACTTTTCTCCCTAAAGATACAATTAATTGATTCATCTCTAATAAATCCCCAAGGTGAACTGAAGCTACAGGACAGCTTATTTACCTGAGAGTGAAAGCTATCTGAAAAATAAGGTTCTTTATGAGAAACTGGGGGTGAGATGAAAAAAATACGATACTGAAAAAAAAAATTATTAACATACCTGGGGCAACAGGAGCTTACAATTAAAATTCTATGTGCTATAAATACCCACTTGTTTGAAAAGTTTCTTTTAAACTTGGCTAACAAAGCCCAACTGTGTTGAAAGTATGCTGACCTATTTGCTGCAGCTTTGGTTCACATAGTAAGTCCCATGATGAGTTTCAGTCTTCAGGCTAAACACTTCCTCATTTATTGTCTCTTGTTTTACCAGCTGGACTTCCACATTCACAAGTACGTGACATGCAAGTAATTAATGGTACTGTAAGTATTCAGAAGCCACTTTCTGCACCTACGATCCTGTACAAGGTCATAAGAAGTGTCTGAAAATAATTTAATATATATATTTTTATGGCAAAGAAAGTAAGAGTTGCACTTTGGTATTTGAAGTCTCAGGCTTTTTATCCTGAGTTTTGAGACTGGAAAGATGTCATCCTAGCAAACAGAAGCTGTGATACTCACCTAATCTGAAGACTTAAGGACTAAATGGAAAAATCTGAAGTGAAATCACCAGAAAAAAATCCCACTCTAGGTGGCATTATGGTTAGAGACCTAACTGCAGTTCTTCTGTCCACAGGGTCTCATACCTTGAACTGCATGCACTTCCATGGAAAACAGCAGAGTAACTGCATGGAGAAAGGCTCTTCTTCCCCACTGCAGGGGGAAAATGTGCACTATTTTAAAAGTAGCAAAAAAACTTGTAAATTCTTTTACGGCAAGTAGAGCTCCAATCTCCCAACAAACGCACCATGTGCTTTGCAGTGACTTGCTGGAGCATGGTGAACAACCAGGAGTTCACCAGAGCAGAGGCTTGGTCTGCCATCTGTCCCATATCCTCCACTATGAACTGTAAGCTCTCACCCAGGAGGGGTGCAGAGGGTGCCTCCAGGTGAGTGCTAGGACATGGGCTTTATTCTTCTCTGCAGCTCTTGAGCCAGTTACAAGTATCAGTCACTTAAGTTCTCTTCTCACCTGCCTGTTGGGAGCAGCCAGCCCTCCTTGCACCCCAACACACAGCTCAGCAGTACAAGAAAAAGCGTGAGGTAGTTGGCCACAAGCAAGTAGGAGATGTTGGCTTCTAGGATGAAGATCAGAGCTCTGGTGCCAGGCTCACATTGGTACTTGTCTGCTAGCCAAGCAGCCCAGCAAGGCATCAGCCACATGTGTCTACTACATCTGCTCTGTAGGGGTGCATGGGCACCCATTATGCTCCCCACACGAGCTGCCATGCACTCCTTCCCTGCACGCCATGAATTCCTTCCCTGAGTGCCTACCCGGGTCCACAGGAGCCAATCTACCCAGGGCATATTCATGAGTTCTGCAGCAAAACCCACATGCCTTAAAAGCCACTGTGGTGTGACAGTCAGCACAGATATGCCTAAACGGCTTTGAGCATCTGGCCTTTAGGTGATAGTGCAAGTGAGAATATGACTTAATTTGGAAGAAAAACAGAGGGATCAAGTAGAAAATTATTGACGTACAAAGACTTATTACTGCTAGTGATGAAACATTCATGAAAAAGCTCTTAAACATCAGTGTGTCAAGCCCTTCCGCTGATCTAGGACACACCATTAGGATTTGCTGTAAACAGCTGTCAGCTTTTCCATCAACAATTTTCCTTTGCAATTATTGGTAGCACATCCATGATCAAATATTAACACCCCAGACACCAGAGCAAAATGAAAGTTCAGTTATAACTGTGTAGGAATTTTCCTACAGTCTTCCCAAAAGGAAACCAAGAGGCAGTATGTGCCCGGAATCAACAGGGGGTCTGTTAAAATAGTCGAGATTCCATGAATCCCTCTGTTAATGATTTCTTAATTAACAGTCACAAGCTTCATATTGCTATCATATCAGGTTCACCAGAGGCCCCATTAGCAAAAAGCAAAATCCAGAATTCTTCAATATGTTGAGGAGTGAACTGGAAAAGATGGAGTAGAGAGGTCACTAGAAACAGGACAAAAAACCCCCTTGTTCCTTCCATAACCTTTGGTGGCAAACATTGGTTTTGTCCAGAAGAAATTAACAGTAAATCATTAGAGGTAATTTTGATCAATTGCTAACAGCATTAGTTCAAATATCTTTTTAAAAATTCACCTGAAATTTCTCTACTTGTACTCTGAGCCTGAATTAATCTTATGCTTCCCAAGCATGTCTGTCTGTTTAATTTGAATTCAGGTATTACACAGAATTCATGTGTCTGCACTGGGAGTTTTTGGTAGTCTTCTCAGCATGTAAATCAGTGTTTACTAGCTGCTTAATCCCCTCAGTGAAACGTAAGTCAGCTGGGAGATTGAACAGGACTTTTTTTTTGGGTTAATCCAATGAATTAACAGGACAGGGCTATCTCAGAGGGGCTGCCACTCAGTTTAACATTAGGAAGTACCACCTACCCCAGTTCCATGTATATCAGCAGTTTCCCTTTGAGGAGTTCAGAAAACAGAGAATCTGCTGCTGTAGTTTATTTCGGTGATTAATCACATCTTCTGGTAAACATAGCAGTGCATCCTAGGCTAAACACAGGTCTCAGAGAGCCACTTCAAGAAAGTTGTGTCACACTGTACATGCTTTGTGATATGTTTGTGAAACCATTTTGATATGGTCCAGCATTGTTAAGAGATTGTTATACACAGTAATACACTAAAAATTACAAATTCCTTAAAATTCCAAGAGTTACAGAACAGAGAGAAAAATAAAACTCTTGCTTAACAGATAGAGTGGATAAAGCAAACCTGATAGCTACAAAATAATTTAACTGCAGCCTTTAAATCTATGGTAAGTGTTGCCACTGTTTAGAAAGATCTTAACAGTAAGCAGAGAAACGAGATCAGGTCTAGGCTTTGAGGGATTTTTAAGGTAGTGTGAAAATTTTGCACTAAACTTCTGGAACAAACAATTCTTTGACTGAACATATTCTCTAAAACTCATAAGTGTGTTCTTGTTAATAAAAGTCTTTGTTGCAAGCCTAGCAATTAAAGACAAGAACTGAATAAAATGTACCCCAACTCCTTCGTGTTAATACTTCTGTGCCTGCAGTAATTTATGGATATGAAAATTCAGGTCAACTTGAAAAACATCAAGACAAATGTGAGATTTTGCATGCGGCAGAGTCACTAACAGTAGCCAGGCCAGTGGGTGGTGATCAAAATCTTTCTTTTTCTAGGTAATTACAGTAAATACAGATATCAACTGTTGTAATGTTACTAGATTCAGGAATACTTTTTAGTGTACTTATTAAAGACCTATTATACAAACAGAGAATCACACTCCACATAATAGAGAAAAAACTTACTATTTTATGAGGGCTGCTAAGAGACACAAATTCATCCCTAAATTATATATATTGCTTATATTCGTATAAAGTAGGCTTAAAGATGGTCACTATGGGGAGTGAATTGCAGAAGAAGGTGTTTCAGAAGTTAGAGGTTATAAATGGAGTTGGTGATCAGAATTAATTCATAAACTGAGGAAAGTACTACCACTTCAGGTAATTCTGAGCAATTCAAAACTGCAGCCTTCTGGAAATCAGCTCCACTAACAGAGCAATGGGAGAAGACTCCTGCCTGAAAATCTGTTGCAAAACCATGCAGTGAGATGTGATTATGAATAATGCACTGTAAATACTTGCACTGCCTATTTAGATTAGAACAAATTTTAATTTCCCCGCCTCATCACAGTATTCTTGTTGTAAAGATTCAAAGATATTTAATTGTCTTAGATCTGCATTCCCACATCTTATTCCTTCCCATCATTACAGTGGATTAGGTCTCTTGCAGGAATGTTTTGCATTATTAATGATACTTTTAGGCTAGTGAGAGTTGGCTGTGATGTTTCAGATGTCCTGTGCGCTGGCAGGGCAGTGAGATGGTGGTGTGGGAAGGATCTGGCTGTGCTGCAAAACAGGAGTGACAGAATCGTACATTCCCCTGTCTCACTGAAGATTGGCACTTCTCGCTGTTTAATTGGCATTAAAGATGATTGTTTCTCTTGAATGGCTGCCAGCATTAACACCCTGAGTTCACACAAGGAATTTCCCTCCGCCATTGCACCAAATGTGCCTTTGGAAAGCAAAAGGATTTTGTGATTTTATTTTGAAAAGGTCCTAGAGTAGAAATGCATGCTTTGCTTGCGGGCAAGCGCCTGTAAGTCACTGGGCACTGAGTGTACTGGACATTACTGGTGCATTTCTCAGCACCCCTGACATACAACTACTGAGGAGCAGCACCGGGGTTTACTAAGCACGCTCACCAGCAGCAGACCTGGCTCTGAAGTCCTCCTCCAGGGGCCTTTGTGGTAGAGACCACCAGTTTCCACTGACCCAGAACTCCATCCCCTCCTCTTCCCTGACACAAAGACAGCTCACTGGCTGACTAAGGAGCCACTTCTTTGCATCTGGCAATAAGCAATTCCTCACCGAGTTAATAGATTGTTGGGGTTTTTCTCCTCTGGATCCTTTTTTACCCTACTCTATAACTATCTTTCTGAAATTGGATAGGTGAATTATACCTTGAGACACAGGCATAATCTGTTATGTGCAAGGTTGTCAAAGTCTTGTCAAAAGCAAACCAACAAGCAGGCAGGCCTTTGTTTATCCTTCTTTCAGGAGAAAAAAAAGGAACTAAAAACAGGATTTGCATGTGAGCCTTGGAGCATCTTTTGCTGGTAAAAAAAAATTAATAACTAGTCTCTGGGAACGTAATTCAGTCTTAAATCTCTCTCCAGATTTGACTCTGATGTCTGTCTTGTTTGTAGCAAAAAACTCAGCAGAGCACTGCTGCTGACACCAAGACATACAGGGACACCTTTTGTGGTACTTCCAGAGTCAAGCAGGTTACAGACCAGCTTTACAGGTGAGACAGTTTTGATGCACAGCTGCACTTGATTATAAGGAACATAACTTGCTGCACTGATATTTAGTGTTTAGTCACCACCATCTGCTCAGTGCTGCCACAAAAGCCAGAGCATCCAAACCCACATCAATGACTGATCACCTTTGTAGAAAGGAACCTCCTTCATTTACTCTCTGTCTGTGAAGAGGTAATACAAATTAAATCTCAATTTTGCCTACATCCCATTTACAAAGGTGGGAGCAGGATTTTCAACTAGGGCTAGTTTTACTAAACTTATGAAGCCAGGACAAGACTCTGAGCTTGGACTTCTTCCATAGTGCAATGACAGCAACCATGTTCCCATATGGAGCAAAAGCTGGCAGGTGTTTCCTAGACACCTCTGACACATGCAAAGGCACGTAAATAAAAACTAAAAGCAACTGTTAGAAGTTTCATATCCAATGTATCTGCTGGCTGAAGGAAGATCATACTGTGGTACGAAGTGCAATTGTCTCTAAGTTACAGAAATATTTAGCAATGTGAGGTACTCTAACAAGAATTACTACAAAACTGTACCAGTCCATATGAATGTCAATGATAAAAGAAATTACAGGAGAATAAGAAAAACAGTTCAAGCTTCAAAATTCAGTAAACCTAGCATCTTTGCTCTAAATTTTCAATTCCCCTGATTTCATTGCCTTGCAACATTATCTCGGTTACAGTTTGCATTAATTTGCCAATCAATTAAAATATGAAGTGAAGCTATCATGGAAAATGTTTTGGAGTTGAATTGAAAGGCTAAAGCAATTCTAACTTGAGGAGATATTTTCTAAATACACACCAATAATTGGAACAAAATTGCCTGAAATTAAGCTTACGATAGATATTCTTCACAAGTTTGACTTGCTTTAAGAACAATTACCTTTTTTTTCAACTTTTTATGATAATTATACAACTCTTCTGTAGCTATTATTTCAGTCAAAATAATCTGTACATGAATACTGTTCAAAGAAAAAACATTTATAGTTATATTAACCTGTAAATCTAATTTACAGTCTCTGCTTTAGGAAAATTGGAAGGTAGAGCCTTTATCATATGCAAGTGGTTATTTGCATTAACCTTGTGGGTCATCAGACTCTTTAACACTTCAGTTCACCAGACACAGCAACAACAGTGGCTTGAACAGCCTACTAATTTTTATAGCTCGTGTTCTGTTAATTCACCTCCCTCCCCATGGTTATTGCCCTTACACACAGCAGTGACTCCTGCAGATCCTTAAATTAAGTAATTGGCAATCAATACAACCTTCAACTATGTGGGATTTTAAAGCTATTTTCTCACAACTCATTCTGTATAGGCAGTGTCACTAGCTGGGCCAGCCAAACAGAGACATCATTTATTGTATTACATCTTGTCCTCCCGTCGCTATGAAAATACATAGAAGAGGGAAGTGACTGACATGCACAGCAGCTCTCTAACAATCCTGTCAGCATCAGCAGAGCTGTCACTACTAATTCATAAGTATTGTTACAGTTTCACAGCAGAGGATTCCTAGGAAATGGCAAAATGCTGTCCAAAGCAGACCTGAAAACTCTTGATTATCCAACCACATCATCCTTAAATTAGAAACCAGGAGTAATGAGAGTCCTCTCTCTGTAGTCATTGCATACAAATAGCAGTTCCAAAAGCTACTCCTGTGTTAGTTCTTTGAATGCAGGAGTAATACTTTTATCCTATTTACAAAATATTATTGACGGGGATCATCAAACATCTTGAGGGAGCACAGTATGTGTCACACATCTTGTCAGCAGGGAGCCAAATGAACCCAGTTTCTCCAAGAAGAATATGGCTTAACTCTGATGCTCACTGAGCAAGCAGGACTCCTATCATAAACATTACCAATAGTCCTAGGACTTCTATCACTAAGTAGAGCCAGCACTAACCAGACAGTCAAAACAAGAACTTTGCTCCAGACTGTTTCTTCACTTGGCGTCTGTGAAGATTAGATATGTGTATGATGAAACCATATGAAAATCCTGGGATTTCTAGCTAAAGTTTGGGTTTTACTAGAAAGTATCACATCTGGCTTCCTGGTGAGGGCGCTGAACAATACCACAGAAGCACCTGAGGACTCCAGGTGGCATGCAGCTGTTGCTTTGCCTGGTACTTTAATTTGGTTTTGTGACTTTTCCTGACATCTGCCAGCAGGACAAAGCTATGCTGAAGGAGATGCATGAGACCTGCAGACTTCAAATTCATTTTTAAAAAATCACATGGAACTCTTGTCTGTACGTATAATGGTAAAAAATCCTCTAAAGTTGAAAATGTAATTCATTATGTATTTAAACACAGGTGACTTCTGCTGGCAGTGTGACTAATTGCCACTCTCTGACATTTTTGCACGGCTGAGTCAAGGAAATACAAGAGGTGACCTTCTTCCCACTTCCCTCCCTGAGCTTGCAGACAAGTAATACTGTCTGTGCGGGGCAGGCACTGTGAAAGCAAGGGACAGCAGTGCTGGGATCATCTAACCAGAACGTGACTGACAAGCTGCTCTGCTGAAGGTGGGTACTGGTGTCATTGGTAATCCTGGCACTGCAGATCTGGCTGCAGCAAGTGTCTGTTCCAGATCCTCCCTCACACAGCCTCTACTGCACTTTGGCTGTTTGGGGTTTGACTCCTTCGATGTCAGTATGTCAGTACCTGCCCGGCTAACGTGTTGGAATTCTGGCTCTCTGCTTTCTGCAGCCCAACCCTGCTCTGCCCTGCTGGGTACAGGCCTGGGGACACAGACCTTGTGGCACCACCATTGCTGTGTGTCCCCAGAGCCATGCTGAATGCCGAAGCACCAAGCCCTGCCTTGCTCTGAGCAAGGAAGAAGCAAACTTCTTTCAAGCACACCACTGGTCTCCGTGCTGGCTGCTATTGTGTAGGTCATCCACACTGCGTACTCATCACACATTGTGTACTCATCCACACTCACCACTCAGGAATTTCTCATTTTAACTACAAAACTTACATTTAATTCTTTGACCAACATGCTTGCAAAATGCGGTATTTCTAGACTAGAGGCATCGGCAGGCTCCCAGTTTTAAGAGTCTAGGATGAAACACAGGTAAGAACACATTTTTCATACACAGTGAGTAACCAAGAGAGAGGAAGGTAATGAATGTTCACCAAATACAACCTGACAGCTCAGCCATTCTTTTTCTTTGTTCTCTTTCAACAAATAAAAAAATTTCTTATACCCAAATTTCAGCAGATCTCTAATACAATATCTGGCATTAATATCTATTATACCTATGTGAGAAATCCTTGAATAATGGGGTTTATAAATTAAGAGGCTGACCTAACCTTACCTATATCTGTCCAACAAGAGCATCTCATTAATGCAGAACAATAATCCTAGCCTTAAGTTTTGAACTGGGGAGGTTTTTTAAGATAAGGAGAAAATAATTCCTAGAAAATGAGAAGCCTTTAATTACACAGTGGAGCACGGAGTGGCATTTCTCTGTAAACTTTATTACTTTTGAAAAAAGCACATACGAAGTGCATTGCCATCCATTAATCCTGCAGGGCAGCTAGCTGGAACAGCATGGAACAGCTGGTTATACCTAGTGGGGAGATCTACTGCCCTGGAAAAGACTGGGTTGGTTTTTTCCCCAAGCTCTAGTACGTAATTCCAGCTCTGGAGTGACTGGAATAGCATGCTTCATGTTCTCAGGTCAGTGAGGTCTGCTGGGCCTCATCTGCTTCCTTCTGGCTCCTGAACATGAAGCACAGCATGAAAGAAATCACAGCAAGCAAACTCATCCTGGAGCTTTTCAAATATTAAACCAGCACTTTATTCCAGCTTTAGAATAGCTCATTGGATCAACCTTTCCCTGTTCAGAACATTTCTGTAGCATTTTTAACACATCTGAGTCTTTGCTGACCTGATGTCACCCAAGGAAGATGTAACAAACACTAAACAGGCACTGAGATGTTTCATATCCTCATGGATGTGAAAATAATATAATGCAAACATTCTTCTGCCATGTATTTCAGATATAGTTTAATGATGATAGATGTGAAACGTTTTCTTGGAACTCGTTTCAGATTAACTCTGTAATTTTTGTTCATCTCTTCACAAACAGAAATATGCAATTTACATTTATAGACTTCAAGTGAAAAATGAAATGGTATCTTTATGTTATACATGTATCATTCATACCTCCAAAGTAACAAGGTTTACTTGATTCAATGAATGTAGGTCAGTGGAATTTAGACTTGCTAAATTAAAATAATAATCCATGAGGGTCTTTATCATCAGTGCTGTCTTTTACCCTCATCCTCAGAAGCGTGTTTAAGGAACCCTCAGGAGAATAAAGATCAGACATTAAATAAAATGTTATCAAAGCCAGCACCAAACTTCTCAAAATTAAGGGTCAGCTTTGAGCAGCTGAAGCAGTGTTATGGTGAGAATTGCTGGTCAGGAACCCTTGGCACACAGCTCAAGGGCACTGCAGTGCCAACATGATGGAAAAATCATCTGACAATGCTGAGATAGGCAGAAGGTTTGCCCTCTCTGAGGTGTGCTCTGGTTGGAGTTTTGAACCAAGATGTGCTTTCCCACACATCAAAACCGGGCTGCATTATACATCTCTCCTCATCTTTAGTCACTGCAGGGATTCAGCTTTACTCTGCTGTCAGCCACCAGCTCTCCCTTCCCTCAGAAAACAATGAATTTGTGCCAAGAGCACACAGGTGTCATGGTTTAGGAATGGTGTTCTCCAATTTAGCACCCCCACTAAAACCAGTCCCACTGCTTGCTCCAGTTGGAAGCACAAAAGGTAAAGGTCATGGGTTGAGATAAGAACAATGTACTGGGAACAGCAATGAGATAAGAAAATGAATAGTAACAATATTAATAACAGAAGGAACACCCTTCTCCCTGGAAGCTACAGTGAGTCCCTTTCTCCTGCCATGGCAATTAATGAGGTGGTACCAAAAAATCTGAGTCCCGGCCACACCCCCACAGTTAGGTTCCCTCCTGGGTCCTGCAAAAAAATCTACGCCTGTCCTGGCTGAAACCAGGACAACAGAAAACAAAAATTTTGTAAGGGAAGAGCAAAGGTGAGACCAGTACTGCAAGCAGGCAAGAGCTCTTAAGGTTCAAACAAGCCCTGAGTGAGGGCAGCTGACCTGAACCCAGCTGGGATGACTCAGATATTTGCTGGTTGTGCCTGATGAAGCAATAATGAGGCTTCACTGGCTCATTTTGTTCTTTCTTTGTTCTAGTTCCTACACAAGCATCCCCTCTGGGGAGATAGAGTTGATGATGGTTGTAAGATGGGCCCCTGCCTTACTATGGGATGGGAAGAGTGATAGCCTTGGAGTCTGAAGGACTGGGGAAGACAGAGGGGAGCAGCCCAGTCTAGAATGGGACTAGGAGGGGGATTCAATGGCTGAAAGATAAGTTATGTCCCTGTGGCAGTGATTCTCCCCTTTATCTTCAAGAGAGAGAAGGTTAGTACTGTCTGCTGATATGTCCCTTATTTGAAACACTCCAGTCAAAGCTGAAAATAATCTCTGACTGCAGTAAATCCATGTTGTTTGTCACTATGGCTGTTGGTACTTTGTAGTTTCAGATGCCAGCACTAATGATTTGTGAGGTTCAATAATGTGCAAGAGGGCTTTGTTTTTGGTAGCTGCCTGGTCTCTCACAGGATGAAGTTACAAAAGCAGATGATAAACAGTTGGGGGATCCAGAGATTTTCTGCTGCTGCAGGGCAAAAACTGATTCCTTTCTGGCTTTACCAGTAATAGAGACAGAATAAACAGCTGTACTAAGATCAAATCATGTTGGATTTATAGGTAGGAGTTGGGGTTTGATAACAAATCAAGTGGTTTAGGAATATTGCATTTTTCTCAAAAACATACAAACAAACCCAAATCAAAAACCCTCTGGCTTGGAATAAAGAGGTGGTAAGAACTACTTCTCTTCACTGAGTCTGACATTCTTGAAACTAAAGCCACCTGGGAGCACTCATAGCTGTGAACTTTAAATGGTGTGAAAGCCAAGAGACTGTCTCTGATTCTAATTTATGGTACTGTATCAATCAGGTCAGAACCATCTTAAAACTCTTATGACAGTCAAAGAGTGATGGGTTTTGGCTCCTTTCCATTTTAAATGTGGATATTCGCAGTGCAGGTACCTCAGTGACAGTTCTCAGTTTGCACTAAAGTGGATGGGGAGTAGCCTTTTCAGTGGACTCTTTTGTGGTTTTGTTACCTTTACTTAAAAGAGAGCTGCAGCTCACAACTGGCAAATCTGGCAGTGCCTGAGGCTTAACCTGATATTAATTTTCCCAAGACCAAGCAGAAGTGCAGTCTGAAGAGCATTTTCTCATCAGTTTTGTACTGATTTGCCTTCCAGGGTTTGGCTTGTTTTTGGGCAACCAAGGAGAACTGGTTGTGGGAGGAACTGAAGGGGTGCCTGTGGCTTAAAATGGAACCATTTAATTTATAACACCTTTGGAACGCAGCAGCTGTGTGTGCATGGTGCTGTGATTTCCCCCTTGCCATTTCAATAGAAAGCATTGTGAGCTGCATCTTGGTCATAAGCTGGAGGAAGGGTGCTAAGACAGGCCCAGCTGGGCCTTTGCAAAGGAAGATTTCTGCTGAAGACTTGTCTGATGCTGTGGGGCTCAGGTGAAAAGGAGACCCTCAAACTATTTAGTTTTGTCCAGCTGGGCATTGCTGGACTGCTGACTCCTCCAGGCTTTGTTCTGATACTGTCTTGAGATGCCTCCCTCCCTCCTAGGAGTGTCCATACGGCAGCAATCTGTCTTCCTGGAAGGGAAACTGCTTGAGGCAGGTGCTTGACTGAAAAGCAATCTTAGTTTCATTCTACACAGGCACAGTGTATGTCTATCAATTTGATACTGAGACACAAAACTGACAATGTAGAAGTTGGAGTAGGAATGGAGGCTTTTATTCAGTTTTTATACTTTCTTTATCCTGCTTATAAAGACTTTCTCAAAATCTGAAAGCATTTTAGCTTTTTTATATTGCCTCCCTCTTATATAGTCCTGAATCACTTCCAGAGGAGTGACTGAGTCCAGGAACTCCGACTGCACTTGGAACAGCTGAGAGAGAGGCAGCTGGAAGAGCGTGCCTCACTGTCACTAGTGGTGAAATAATATGTGTATGTGACATAGTGAGCCACCAGCTGGGTGGCTGCGCAGCTCTTGAGTACAAAGGGGAAAAATAAATCTGAATTAAGCTCTCCATGCCAAATACAAATGGGTATATGAAAATTATACCAGCAATTTTGTAACATTGGCAACTGGCACTCTTGGGTACTGCTTTCTTCCCAACATACACTGATGTTCGGGACCTGCTTTAGTGAAATGGAAGGCCAAGACTTTCCAAGAGCAAAGAGCAAGAAAGACAAGGGCTGAAAAGCTGTTGTTTTCTGCTTTATGAAGTCAGGTAAGGTGAAGGAGGTGAATTAGAAAGCTGGTGCAGTGTTCAAACACCTGGAGAAAGGGCCTCCTTTGTTTATAGGAAGTACTTCATTGACCAGTGTGATTTCATACGTCACTATTTTTTAACTGTGTACAAAGGCTTGTTTGTAGCATAAAACCTTCCAATAGTCTAAATATAAAAGTTTTTAATCTTAAGGCACTTTCACAGACTCATGGAGTGGTTGAGGTTGGACTTCTGGAGGTCATCTTGTTCAGCATTCCCTCCCCGCTCAAGCAGTGCCACCTAGAACCAGTCACATGTATAGCTTTTAAATAACTCCAGGGATGGAGACTTAACAACCTTCTTGGGCAGCCTGTGCCAGCACTTGGAGACGCACATAATAAGGAAATGTTTCCTGAGGTTCTGACGGAATCTCCTGTGTTTCAGCTTGTGGCCATTGGTCCTTGTGTTGTCACTGACCATCAGTGAAAACAACCAGGCTCTGTCTTTTTGGACTCTCCCATCATGTATGTATATGAACTGGTCCCCCTCTTCTCAAGGCTGAACAATCCCCCCTCTCTCAGCATTTCTTTGTAGGAGAGATGCTCCAGTCCTATAATTATCTTGCTGTTCCTTGGTGGTACCCAGTTAGAAAAGCCATCGTGGATGGCAACCTGAGCATCTGAGTCAGTTTCTGTGTATGCGACATACAAACTAGGGAGCAATTAACTTAAAAAGGACTAGTAAAGAGAGCTTTAAATCAATGCAGACAAGAAGTGATTAGTGGATAGTAGTAGACTCTTGGCTGAAGTAGGATTAATTTTTTTCTATGGAATGTCTGAACTCTTTGATCTATACATTTGATATATGGATTTTTAATTTAAGTTTTGTTTTTTGAATGAAGTGAAGGGACTTTTTCCAGAAGTTGTTTCTATTAGGAAAGAATGCCTGATGGCTGTTGACATTTAGAGTGAGGATTGTTTTGTCATTTAAATGTAGTTTGTATTTATATATTTTAATGGCATAAGGGAGTTCATGAAAATGAGCTGTAGAAAAATAGCTAGTAGAAAATTTTGTTAAATTTAGGAAAGTCTTAAATTATTATCATTCATTTCTTTAACTTACTTGGTTAAGCCATTACCTAGTTGCTCACAGTGTGATTAAGTTCTTACCCATGAAATATCCTGTGTATGCTTTGGCATAGATTGCTAGCCTTGGACAGCAGTATATCATTGTGATAAGAATTAAAATATCTCTCGGAAAGATAGAGGTCATAATTGCTGTCAGACATCCATCTGTATTTGCAGCATAAGAAAAAAAAACCCTGGAAATATAAAGCTTCTGAGATGAATTCCTTAAGAAAATCTTTAAAGTACCACCAATTTTGGAGATAACACCAAGAGTATGCATACACTACTAATGAGAACGGGATCATTAGCAGATATAAACACTCACAGGCACCGTTCACGGCTTTTACAAACTATAGGGCAAGGTGCGTAAAAAGCTGAGGCCTAAAGCACACCACAGGCAGGACCTGTATTGTGTTTTTTAGGCTTTTCTTGGTTCACATTTTTTTCCCCCTTACATGAACATGTCTACACTGTGATATGAATCTTAATTTCTAGATGCTGGCTGCCTTCTGGCAAAGGTAGAGTGTTTGAGAACCACAGTTTTAAAGTCTGGGCCCTACATTGCTGATTACTTAATCTTGTCAGTACAATTCTTGGTGTGGGCTGTTTGGGGGTTTTTTCTGGTTAGTTATTGCTGTTGTTATTGTTCGTTTTTTTGTTTTGTTTTGTTTGGTTTTTTGTTTTTTTTTTAAATTATTATTTCCATGCAAATGTTTTAAGTTGAGAAGTTAGTACGTAAGAAATTGATTTACCATTAAGAAGTCCAGTGCCCTTACAGGAAACCTGCAGCCACAGAGGGCAAGTTCTTAATGCCTAAGTAGCCAGGACCCACAGCTGGACTGTAGGTCTGCTTCTAGAGTCCTTGCAGAAAGAGCATCTCTGAAAGGTCTGTCCCTCTAATACCATAGCAGTGCCATTGATTTACCTTAAATTCAACTTGATTTTTTTTCTTAGAGACCCTATTATTTTCTTGTGTGCTGTCAACAAAGGCAAATTTCTGGCCTAGAATATACTTAACTACTCACTGGCAATCTAATTTCTTGAAATTTGGCTTCTGCTGACACCTTTGCAGCTACATTAGTTTTAAATCTGGTTAAGCCTACCGAAAATGTCATAGGGAGACAGTGGATTGGCAAATCTATTCCTTGGCTCTTACTAAAGGTATTTGCAGTGTAATATAGCTCTGGTGAAATACCAGAGGGAAGGAGGGGGAGTCATTCCAAGGCACGCACTCGGACTGGCACAGAGTGAGTGTGTTCTGCCCTTTGTGCACTGCAGGAGAGATGAGGCGGAAAGAGATTCCCATCTATTCCCAAAACATTTTCTACGGCTTCTTGTGGAGAAGGATAGCAGTAAGGAAGCTTCTAGCAAAACCCACTATTTCAGTGCATGTTGAAACTCCTTGCTGTAATTCTAAAATGAGTAGTTTATCACCTATACTAATATGTATATTAAATTGCCTCAGCCCTGCCGGATCAAGGTGCTTGGGGAACTGAAAGGGCAATTAATTCCATGACAGACCCTGTGCTTATATGTATAAAAGACGGTTTGTGATGACACAAAAATAATACTTCTTGCATGTGCCCACTCACAGAGACATGAATACTGATTGTATTGACTTTAAGCAGTAACTCAGGGATAAATTTTTAATGCAGAGTCAGTTCCTATATGGCACTCTAAATACTAAGCTGAAGGCTAAACATAAATGTTTGCAATCTTCAATCAAGAAACTTCAATGGTGATGTGGGAATAGGTAATTGGCCAAATTATTTACTGACTTTGATATGAATGCTTATTCGGTGTTTGCTTCCCTGGAGCTAAAGCAGGAGATAATTGCCCCAGCCTTCAGTCTCTGTTCTTTCTCAAGCTCTAAGATAAGAGCACATTTTTAAGGTGATTATTACTTAATTACCGCCTTTATGCCACTAATACCCACCAGATAAACACAGCTTTCCTTTTTAGTGTTGCTGAGCTAGGATATTAAGTGGTCCCAGGTTGGGGATGGGACTGAACTGGGATATCCCCCTTCCTGCCTTGCTCCGTGGTGGGGAGGACAAGGCCTCGGAGTGCCTGATGGCGTGGGGGCCTCCAGGCGCCACTGGTGCCTTTCCTGAGAGAGGAGACTGCCCTTGGCGGGGAGGGGCGAGCTCCAGGGAGGTGCTAAGGCAGATGGTGTGGGAGCTAGCTGTTGATTTCTCTTTTTTCCCATTTTATTTTCTTTTTCATAAATGTTTTTTAAACTTTCATTGGTATAATCCTGTCCTTTTATACACAGTTGTCTCCAGAGTGTGTCTATATATAAAAGTATAATATACTGTATGTGTGTATATATAAAACTGAAATAATGCCATGTTATCTTCTGTGTTGCTACTCGAGGCACTTCTTATTGGAAGGGCAGTCCTCAGGACTGATTTTATTTTACATCTGCTTCATTACGGCATTAATATTTTTAATTTTTGCCTTGTCACTCCTGCCAGCCTAGGAAGGAGGGTAGATGGGTGTGGAATATCTCAGTTTTAATCACATCATGAAATCTAATTTTTTGCTAGGTACATTTTGTTTGAGAGGGGTATAATACTACTATTAGAAACTAGGACAAACCACCCCTTTTTCTTAATCATATCTTTATATCAGCTATCCAAGCAAAAATAGATTAAGAAAAAATACTCTCATTAACTAAATTGCCATGTTTTATCCAATCTCTGTGGAAACAGATGTGCTATAAATGTCTCTTTCCTTTGCAACTGGGTTAAAAGCTAATAAATGCAGTGACTGCAGACAAGGCTGACAGGCTTAAGCTTCTGTATGTACAGTGATGTCTTTTTCAAAGATCCTTGAAAGGTATGATGGATTTTTTTTTTTCTGGATTGGTTTATATTAACCTTAAAGGACCCTAAAATCAGCAGTGTCAAGAAGAGGTCGCATTTGAGAGCGCTTGTGGTCACCCTTTAAGGAGTGTAACTTAGTGGCATGTAATGACAATCTCCTATTTATCAACTTGTTATTTTAGTCAAACTTTCCAAGAAGCTTTCAGTGGGAGCCTTGCTTTGGGCAGAGAAATGGAATTGTTTCGTCCACTTGGTAGTAATTTCTAACGTACAGGAGATGCCATAAATAATAAAATGGGCAACAATATTGACAAGCCTACATAATTTTTGATTAAAACAGTAGGTGTGGTTTGGTTTTTCAGGTTTTTTACATTCAAAGGTTGATTATCTCTGGACATGTGAATGAAAAGTCAATCAAACTCACATATGAGTCAATGCCTGGGAAAGCAAGGCATTCTTCTGCAAGAAGAGCAGCTGAATGAAAGTGACATATTAGGAAATATTTGTCTCCTAATCCCATTTTTCTAAATAATGTTATAAGTACTGTGATTTGTTGGGAAAGAGAACCAAACTGCCTGCAGTAACAAGAATGTGAATAGTTACTAGAATTTCTTTGCCAAATGCTACCAAGCTCTGAGTTAAGTGGGTTAACCTCGAAGTCAGCAGCCTCATCTATCACCTACTGCCTTTTCCATGGATGGTCCTGTGTTGTCCCGAGGCAGAGTACTGTGGCAGCAAAGGGGGGGTGTCCTAACAAAACTCTAATCTGCAGATCAAAGGGAGTGACTATTCCCTTTTATCTGGGGACACTGGCGCTGGGGTGCTGGGTCCAGGTTTGGACACCCAGTTCAGCTCCTTGCCACCAAATGGGTAGCACAATCTGCACTTGGAGAAATCAGATGAGCTTGAAAGTCAAAATAATTCTCTTCTGCTAAGGCTATCACTAATTTTCCTTTCACAGCAAGCAAGCAGACATTTTGGGGGGAAGTAACTCCAAGTGTAGGCAGCAGACTGACAAATCCTGTGGTGTATCTTGTTTGTGTATAAAGTCTGGCTTGTATTTCATAATAAACTGTTATTTAGATAGTTTACTACCATTTCACTGGTTTTACTTTTCAGCCTGCCTGCATCATCTGTGCAGGAACTGGGATTTAGGGGATGAAATAACATTGTTATTCTGCTCATGTTTCATCCACTGGAGTTTTCTATTTGTTCACATCTGTATTTTTATAGAAAATTTATAAGTGCTGTAATTACAGTCTGCTGAAAGCAAGTAGGTCAGAGCTACACTTTCCATTCCAGAGGGGCTGCTGGCACTGGAGAGACAGAAATACAGCTGGATGTTTTTACTTGTTTGGGAGCTGCTGCCATTCATTAAACTTCTCACAACTGCTCACCAAAGTACTTTCAGAGGTACTGAACAAAATCAACCAAATCATCTGTGTTTAAAAGGTCCTCTACTCATGTGTTAGAATTCTCTGGCAAAAGATTTTTTCAGGACATCGTGCAAGAGTTATGCTAACTGTTAAGGGAAAATTTCTTAGAGTGTACTGGCGACAGTTTCTTCACATAAATGACTGAGAATCTGGTGAGACGAGAGACCTTGCTGGACCTCCTACTCACAAAGGAAGAATGGGTAAGGGATATGAAGGTTAAGGGTTGCTATAGCTGCAGTGACCATGAGATGGTAGTGCTCAGGATTCCAAATGGATTAAGGAAAAAAGCAGGATCACATCCCCGGGCCTCAGGAGAGCAGACTTCAGCCTGTTTGGGGACCAAGAAGAATACAGATATACTGCCAAATTCTGCAGGGATAGGGGTAGGAAAGCCAAGGCCTGTTACGGGATACAAAAGGTGATAAGAATGACTTTGATGAGTACATCAGCAGGAAAAAGCAGGCTGGGGAAAACATGAGAGCCCACTGGTGAAGAGCACCTGGTGGCAAAGGGCGCAGGAACGTCTGAGGTACTGAGCTGGTCTTTCCTAGTAAGACTGGCCAGAAGTCTGGAGCAAGGGAGATGTCCTCCTCCTTGGTGGAGACAAATCAGGTTAGGGAACACTTAAGCAAACTGGATGTACTGAACAAACTGCCCATGGGATGTGTTGGGACATACCCGTAAGTGCTGTGAGAAGTGGCTGATACCATTGCAAGATGACTCTTAATTACCTTTGGAAGGTCATGGGAAATGGGCGAAGATCCTGAGGCTTGGAAGAAAATAAATGTCACTTTGATCTTCAGTAATGAGGATCTAGGCAACCCTTAACTTTCCTTACTTCTGTTTACATTTAAATCAGTCATGTGGATTGTCAGTGGCAGTCACTATTTTATCTTCCGTCTGTTCTCTTATTTATACATCTGTATGTCATTTGTGGGTTAGGTGCCTGATCTCTCCTGTCCTTATCTCAACTCATGAGCTTTCATTATATTTTCTCTCCCCTGTCCAGTTGAGGAAGGGAGTGATAGAGAGGCTTTGGTGGGCACCTGGCATCCAGTCAGGGTTAACTTACCTCAGTCAGAAAACCAAATATTTTCAGTGTTTATCTGACTGCATAGAGTGACTAACGAGCATGAATAGTTAATCTGTTAAATACAGATTCAGAGATGACAGTGAGAGAGGACAGACAGCAAAGCACAGACACTAAGGTGGTGTGTGAGGTTTTTTAATTTTTGTCTCCTGTCCAATGTACTCAAGACTAGCACAGCTAGTAATTCTATGCAGCTCTCCTGGATTCTCACTTTTAATAAGCATACTAACATAGAACAGGTTTCAATTTAAATGATTCCTTTGTGTTGGCTGCACCAGTTTGCTGCAGTGCTAGATGCCTGGGAAAATGAGCTGAACCAGCCCATTCCTGGTGTCTCAGAGGTGTTTAGAAAAGCAGCTGATGAAAACAATACCTACCCCTTCTGAAGGTGGCTGCTGCACTTGCACACAGCTGTTCTTTCTTATGTATAAATTTAAATTGTAAGGACTGAATTTTTGCTGGCACATCATGAAAGTGGCACTAAGGACAGAAGGTACGCTCCCAAAGCTATGGGAGCTAAGAGTGATTTCACCTTTTCCAGCCTCAAGAACATTGTTTGAGGAACACAACAGCTGATGACTACTGAGAGCTTTTTTGCTTTCAAGATGCAAGACATGTCTTCATGCTCAAATAATTTTTTCCCCTCTAAAAGTTGTTTGGGTTTTTTTTCATACCCCACTGTTCTTAATTTACACCTTTCCAGGATTTGTAAGACTGATTGTATTGCTGTTGTTGTGGGAACGGAATTCTCAGCCATATGGCATGACATCTTCATTTCGGCGTGACAGGAGACAGGGTCCATTACTCAGTTTTGCAGTGCTGCAAAAAGTTACCTTCACGAAGGTTTGTCTCAGGGAAATTCCATATTAAAGTGGAGAATAAAAAATACATATAATGAACAAATTACTTCCCAAGGGGTAAGTTGTACTGTAAATGCTCAGAATAATATTTTGGTCTTTTGCATAAATCCAAAACTTGCCCGTTACAGTAATACATTTTTAATTTGGCTGAACTTAGGTCTGTTTGTGTTTTTAATTGTGTCATTTGGTGGGGGTTTGGATTTTTTTTTTTTTTTTGGTTGCTGTTGGGTTTTTTTCAGCTGTCAAAATAACAGAAGAGAGGACAGAACCCTTGACCCAGGACAGTGAGGTGCCACAAATTGTCATGTGCATACTGATGGTCTTTGTCCAGCATCTCTGACCTAGGAGGGCTGGTGTCTCATAATCTAACTATCTTGGTTTTGAACATCTGAAGAGCCTTCTCTTGGTCTGAAAAGAAATAATACCACCCACACTAAGATGATTGTTTCACTGTGGAAGTTCCCCTGAAGATGGAGCCCCAATAGCAGAAGGACTTCTACCCTCTGATTCTAATTAGATGCATCAATCTTGCATCTTCTCTGAAAAAAAATGAACTGACATGTTAATAATACAGCTTAAGGGTGTTTTCTAATGAGACTTTAAACTGATATGCTATCAACCAATGCCATCCATTCTGGGCTGTGCAGGAGGGTGTCCCTCCTGATGTTTTGCATAGATGTGTATTTTGGATGGAGACATAATCCTTCCCATGAAAAGTATCAGGTTGGCTTTATTGGGCCTGACAAAATAACAGCGTAAGAGGCTGGTTAATGCTTAAAGGTAAAGGTTGGGTGGCGAAGTGAGGGAATGCTCACCATTGCATTGTGCATGGAGGACCAGAGGGGGCCAAGCCCTGTCCCCAACACCCTTGAGAAATGCTCTGTGGCTGGTGTGAAGTGGATGCCATTCTGTTGCCCCTGTCAAGGGCCAGGACCTTTGTGGCACAGCACTGAAGCACAATTTTTAAATGGCAGCATTACAGAGCTCTGGCACAGAGGGTGCAACTTGTAGATAGGAGCACTTTCATGAATTATTCCCTAAGTCAGGCCCTGGTACTGATCCACGCCTTTCTTTTCTGCTGCCTTTAACTCTGCAAACTTATAATTAAAATGTTTACTTTTTAATTAAAATGTTTACTTTTTTTTTAAATGACAGATTGTGTGGCTTAATACATGCTTTAATCCAGCAGTCTCTTCCTCTTTATTATTCTAAATACAGAGCTTATTTTGACTTAATATATTGCTACTTATGTAGTGAAATTCCTTGCTAACTGCTGAATCATTTGAATAACGTGAAAAACATTATCTTTCCCCACAACTTATTTGTTAACCATCTTTTTACAAAGTGAGGGAAAAGGTCATTACTTTGACACTTACGTTTGACATTTGCTGGAGTTTAAAAAAAACCCCAACAAACAAAACCCAGCAACTAAACATGAAACCAGTGCCAACTGTTATGATAAGGAAACAGAAGTGTTAGGGCTTTGGACTTTTTTTCTCCCTTAAGTGTAGCAATTCTAACACAGTCATTAACACAGTTTGCATTAATGCAAATACCTCAAACCAGCACAGGGTAGAAAATATACTTTCTGACTGGATACCTAATGCTGTGGTTCAGCTGAGCACGTTGACTGAAAGCCACCAAAAAACGGAAGACTAATTTACAGTTCTCCTATTTGACAGGGCTTTATGCATTATTGCTGCTCTGTGATACATGTATAGAACATTTAAAAAAAAAAAAGGCGGTCTGCTTCTCAGTGATCAGATTTACTACCTGTCATGAAACTTAGAAGGATTCCAGACCAAAATCATTAAAGATGGAAAACTGGAAAAAATATGCAAGATTTATGAGGAAAAAACCCACTGCTTATCTTATTAGTATCAATTCAAACCAACAGAGAAAAAGCTGGGATATACAAATTGACTGTTAGAGCATGCTCATGTTAATCTTCAGAGTAAAATTTTCAGCTTTTAGCAATGAGATGTGCCATCCTTAAAGCCCACAAAACTTGGAAGAACTCCATACTTTTTCTGATGTTACTGCAATATATTCCTTTTATTTATTATTGTCTCAGAGGAAGAATGTTACAATGTAGTGTTTGAAGCAGCATTTACTTGGCAGCAGAGGACAAAGGATGCATACAAACACAGGCAGAAAAACAACTTTATACATAACCTCATATTCAGAACAAAAATAAAACCCACCAAATTCACTACTGAGTTCTTTTTATACTTATGACGGGAGTACTTCTAAGGATTCTTTGCCTAGAGAATTATGTAGCTTGATAAAAGCCAAGTACTTTGCAGAGAACAGAATATAAAGCTATTTCCAATACTACTTATGAAGATAGGTCTGAGGTAGAAAGGTGGTCATGGCTTTCCTCTTCTGTAAAACGTGGGGTTTTTTCTTCTCAGAATATCTACATAACATTTTAATAGATGAAGCCTTTATAGGAGCCAGCATCTTCTCTTTTCACATTGACAACTTTGCTCCACTTGCTCAAGACTAATACTTATCACTTCTACAGAGCTTTTCAGATGCTAAGTCCTACATCACCTTTGAGTGCTAAGTACTATCATCCCCATTTTACAGATGGGAAAACAGAGGCAGAGTGGTTAAATAATTTGCCAAAGGGTTCAGAAAGAACTGGCACTGGTGCCAACAGCAGAAGGTGGTCAACACTGTGCCTGAATCACTCCTTGAGCAGCAGCAGTTCAGGAGTAAATACTGTGGGTGCAGGACAGTCTAGTTGGCAAAACTTCACAAAACCACTAGAAATTCCTTACCTGCTCTTTTAATGTCCCCTAGCATCTTTCTAGTAGCAGTAGAGAATTTTACACCTCTTTCAATACCATTTTGATATAAGGGTTTTTTTCCTTCAGTAATAATTAAGAACAACACAGTTTTGTTTCTTTCTACTATACATGAAAGATATTGCATGCAGTTTTACCAGTTAAAGGTATGTCCTAGAATTAAAGCAAGTGTCCATGCAGCATTGTAAACTCTGTGAAGGTATTAAAATCTCTTATGATAATCTTTAAACTAGAGATCAGCTGATCAGTGACATAAATTTCCCACAATTATCCTTATCAAAAGTACATAAATAAATTATTTCAAAGATAAGGATGATCTGCAAGATTACAATGCCAAATGAAAATATCGAAGTGCATTGCAATTCTGGAGAAAGTTCTGTTGCTAATAGTATTGGAAAGGGCTTTCTAATTGTCTCTTCATTTCCAAGAGGAAGACAAAAGAAAGGGATCTCACAGAAATGAGCTTTACTTCATAGACTGTAAATTCCAAAACTTGAAGCAAGTTTGGCACAGCAGGGAACAGTAAAGCTTTGTCTCTGAACAAAGTTGGGAAACATTACACAAATTTAGTTCTTACTAAAACCAACTTAAGCAATCATCTAAGTCCTCTTTTTAGCTATCTCTTGATTCAAAGTAAAGTAAGGCTTAAAAAAATAATCCTCCAAATGGAGTGTGTTGGCTGGAAATAACGAAAAGAAAGTTAAAAATACCACTTAGGTACATGAGGATGCTGATTATGACTTGAAATGAGACTTTACTTTGTTTAACTGAATTAAAATACTGTATCTTGCACCCAGTGACAGTTTTTGTTAACCAGTAACAATAATGCAGATTATGGGAACTTCATATGCCAATGCTGAAAATAATGCAAGGATATTCTGAAATCTGTGTCATCAGATGGTTAGCATATAAATAATCAGTACAGAATATTACATGTGTGAGAAAATATAACTAAGAGTACTTTACAATGCAAAAGCAAAGAGCTGAAAGGAATGTATAACTAATGTTTTGCTCCAAACTCCTTATGCAGTTCTCTTTACGATTATCAAAAAGAACGTATATAAAGCCCCTGCCCCTTTTCCCCTGGCTGTATATTTATACAAATCAGTGACAAATATTCCACTGCTCGTTAATTTACAGTTGCATAGAAAGGGAAGAAGGAAAAAAAAAAAGATACTATAAAAACAACATCCTTGTCTTTGGGTATTCAGTGTTGTACTGTTTCAAGTAGAACACGCGGTCAGAGCGCACAGCGTGTCCCGGGGTCCCGTGCAGGCTTCTGATGAGGCGGAACGCGCGGCCGGCAGGTTGCAGAACAGGGCTGTGCTGCACGCCAGGAAGCACTGGCTGACATCCCAATGAACACTTCACATGGCCTGTTGTGATGAGAAACAACATCAGTACCATGTGTTAACACATCCAGAAACTTCTAACTCCTCTGGGCTCATTCAGCTCAGGACTGGGATATCATCTTACAAGATCCCTATATTTTAAAAATTTACATGTATTGGCCTGAGACTCAGGTTAAAAGAAATCTAAGTTTACAGTATTGCAGTGTTTAAAGTTCTTGTTGAAGTGGTTGCCTATTCAGAGCAGGCAGCTTAATCTAATGCCTAAGGTGCTGTGTGGCTCCTGAACCTTGTGCACTGGTGCCCATAGGTCCTGAAAGTGGAGCTGTGGGAACCGGGGCACAAGGACATACGGAATGCCTTCGCAAGAACCAGCCTTGATCTTGCAAGCCGATGCTGGCTTGAAACTAATTGGCCCCAATAAATGCAAGCTGGTTCCGTCTGGTCAGCAATGCCTAACTGCAGAACCATAATACCTTTGGCAGTGCCTGAACTAGCAGAAATTTTCTATTACCTGTGATATTCTGGAATCTGGCCTTTCTTTTGTATTAGTCTAGCTTCCAAATAGGGCTCTAGGGAAAAATGTAGACCAAAACCATCCCAGCCCCATTGTTTTAATGGAATGTTTCCACTTGCTTTACTTTGTTTCCAATGCCTATGCAAGTATGTAAACATGTCTCATACCTGTGGTCTGCCAGTGAAACTTGCTGCAAATAGAAAAAAAAAAAGTTAGAAATTTACATGATTCTGCATCTTGAGAGTTTAAAAACAAAGCTCTTATTGGGAAAGTCCCATACTACAGAAGAACAAAAAGACTTATCTTTAAAAGACTAAACATTTAACTAGAAATGTGTTGTAATGGTCTAATTCTTCACAAACTTACTTTTGAGAAATTTATAGCATTATAAATATGTAGGTAATATGAATTGTTTCATTTTCACCTCTTGTAACCATATAAACCCCTGACTGATGTATTACAGTATCATCTGTTAAAAGTGCTCTCTTCTGGATGTCACTCAGATACACAGACAAGACTTCTGCACAGTGTTATACACCTGCCTACTTCTGAGGACCAGTGACATAAATAAGGAAGGAAAAAGAGGCATTATATCCATGATCAGTGGATCTGAATGACAAAAAAAAACCCCCAACAAAACACAAAACAGCAAAATCCACCATTAAAAGCCTTGCAGGCCTTACTATATGAATAATTGCTTCATAAAGGATATTGAGCATAAATAGTAAGACTGATTTCAAGGTGAATTATAACCTGAAACCCCATGAAAAAAAATAAAGCAAGTAAGACAACTGTCTCTGTTAAATGGGCAAAATGGGATAAAAATTATCTTCATATTGCTCAGATGCTAGTAACTCTAGTAACTCTTTAATGGAGGCTAAGGCCATGGCAGAAGAGACAAGTAACGATGAGGTTGTGAAAAAAGTATTTCACTTTTTTTTTCTAATAATCGGACATGAGATGTTGCATGTGTTTAGATAAGATTTAGTTTGGATATAATTAAAAAGGGTAAGGATGTTGTTCTTCAAGATTAGGAATACAGTAATGCCGAGAGAGTCCATGGAATCTACATCACTTAAAGTCTTACAGAACAAGTTAGACAATTGTCCGGCCAGGAAGACAGATCCCTCTCCACGGATCCTTGGCCACAGGAAAAGATGATGGACTTAAATGGTCTGTCATGGTCTTCCTTAGCAAAACTCAGAGTGTAATGCACTTTGTTGGGAAGGCCAGACTAGTAATCCTCATTCCAGGCTTCTAAAACATTTAAGATACGAATCTGACACAGTCAAAAAATTTTACTCCCAAGTTAAAGATGTTATAGAATGACTGAATGAGAGCAAACGTAAGTAGTACCTACTAACTGGGGCAATGTGCTTTAGCCTGACAAAGGGGAAAAAAATCACATGAAATTTGGAACTGTGCCTTCTTTTAATCTCAAATGCTCAGATACACTTCACAATATGAAGCAGCCATGGTTTTCACTCACAGTATCCTCCTGCCTCATTCAAGGTGTTTGTTCATAGAATCACAGAATTTTTTTCTGTTTTCCAGTCCTGGAGAACAGCCATCATTGCCAAGCTTGTCCTGACACAAGGCCATTTGCTTTAAATTCATTTGGGCCAAATGACCGTGTAGCTGTGTAGTCACATAGCAAGAGAGTAATTTGCAAAACCAAGAACAAATGCTTGACTTGCATTTATACTGATTTGTATACACACACATCCTTGAGGTGTGCTGAGGAGCTCCACTAGCTGTTGACTTCAAGACAAGATGCTCCTTAGAATCAAATCCTTAATTTGCAGAACGATGGGCTCTGAAATATCGGACTCATCAAAAGTCAAAATGGACAGCTGAAACAAGACTGTTTTTGCTAGTACCTAATCTGCTTTTTCAAAACATGCAAAGTACATCTTCTGTGATGCAGTTATTCACAGCCAAGCAATGTATGATAAAAGGTGTATTTTAACAGGGTTCACAGAGTTAATGAAATAGCATAGAGTTCAGTCTTGATGCTTCCAAAAGGACTGGGCATAAACAGCCACTCTCTTACTCCTGCCTTTTAAAACTGACCATTATTATTACATTTCATTTGAAACTTTCAACAGTTTTGAGATTATATCAAAGCTTTCACTACTGTTTTTCTAAGGCAGAACAGCTGAAATATATATATAAAGAGACATGTATATGTATAAACATGTTTTACAAAACCCATCAAAACACATGAGATAGCTCCTCACTTTCACAAGTGCAGTGACACTGGAAGAAGGAGGATAAGTACGTCAGCTGATACAAGACAAGCATAGGAACGATCTGGTTTTCCTTTTGATCTTTTGTTAATAGACACTGAATAAAATATCAACTTCCAATGCATCTAAGCAGGGAAAGGTGTTATGTGCTGCATTCACAGATTTCTTCTGGTCTATTCAATAACCAGTAATTAGTCTAAGGACTAATTGTCTAAAGACTTTTTTTTTCAAGTTTTATTGCAAAAACTGCATTCAGAAATTCTAAATCTACATTCACTTAAGCTCTACAAAAGGTTTTTATCAGCAGCTAGTGAGATTCTAGATGTCTTTTCCCTTATGTGGGCACTGCTGAAAATTCCACATTGAGCTATAGGCTTTACTTATAGTGAATTGCTTCCACTTAAAACAAGAACATTTATTTACCTTCACAAACACTGTCTATGGAGGAATTTTAAAGAACTGAATTATATAGCTTGCATATCTTGACAAGAAATCTCCTCAGAGATACTTCTTTTCCTAGTCAATACCACAAGAATGAGGTTTTTCTTCAGAAGACCACCTCAAATTCAATACTATTCTCAGAGACATATTTTGTTAAACTTACAGCAGCAAGCTGGAAATGTGTTGTTGATTTGCTCCATAACATCTGTTAGATCTGTGTTGGTATCATGAGGTGGAACTAACAAGTCATCTGCAGATATGACAACAAAAAAAATGGATTTTGTAAGAAGAGGAGAAAAAAAAAAAGGACAACAACATTCTAAAAGGCATTCTTATCCAACCTTCCAGTTAAATACTCCTTTATATTTCACGGGAAAACACTACCTGAAGCCTTTGTAATGTGCAAGAACTATCATTGATAATTGCCAGCCTTGGGAGAGGAAGTGAAAGTTACATTATGGATTTGTAGTCAAATTAATTTCTCTTTTATTAAAGCTTAACCATTCCATCCAGGATTCACCTAGAAGAAGTTGCCAGCAAGGAACAGTATATAAAAATTTACAGTTAAAATAAATAAAATGTTGATAAGATGAGGGAATTAAACTCAGTAGCTACTCAATTAAAATTTTGTTCCAATTGCGTATTATTTGTCATGTAACTTTCAGAGTGAATACACCTTTATTTTTCTGAAAAAATCCCAACATTTATCTTTTAGATGGTCTTTATTCAATATGTACCAGCCATTTCAGTAGTGCTAAAATCCTCATTGCCATTTCTTTGAAAAATGATGCTTAAAATTAGCCAAGAGAATGGTTAGCGAACATAACTGGCTCTATTGTTGGCAGTCCTATTAGACAGCATCTTTCATAAATCTACCACTGCATGAAATCAGACTCAATGAAGTTCCATGTTTTTCCAGATAAAGTAAAAACATATGTCAATGCTAAATGAAAAATGTTGAGTATGCAAGAGAATATTTTTCCTGTTTTCCACAGAAACAAAATAATATTTAATCTATAACACAAGGCTTAAAAATAAAAACAGGAGGAACTTGCACCTAAGATAATCTGAGAAAGATATTTTCCCTTTTCCCCTACTTTTGACCATGCAATGATCTGTAGTTATTTCTGCTAACTCCGGTGAAATTAATGGGTTTTGATACCGGAGAATTTAAAATAATCTTTCAAGAGAGAAATCCCTTTATGTGCAGAGCCTGTACCCATAAATATTGAATTATTCCTAAAGATGTGAACCTTTTGGGAGTAGGAACATCAAAATACCAGGATAAGCAGAGGTTACACAAGAATTTTTAAAGCAGACAGGAAGTGTAGATTACATGATTTGGAAATTTGGTCCTGTATCTGACAGTTTACTTGGGTCCATGTGTGTATTGTAGGACAAACAACTCTTGGCCACTTCAGTCCAGTGAAGTCTGGTTCCCCTTTCAGTGAGGATGGATTTACCCAGTAAATTTACTTGGTCAGAATAGATGGAACCAAGGAGTCTATCGACAGAAGTCTGCAATTCAGAGTCACATGGATTCTTAGGATACAACAGCTCTTTGCAAGTGTGAGGAAGCAACACCTCCAGCTGCACTGAGCAGAAGCATCACAAAGGTCTGTTCCTTTTGATTCAAAAATCTTTCCAGAAGATGCCAACAAACCTATCCAGTAGTCACCTATGGCCTCGTGAACACATTATCTGATCAGAACACTCACCTGTCTGATGGAACTGTAAGCTTGTGTCCTGCTCGATCGAGAAGCCAAGGGCAGAGTGCTGGGGCGATGCACAGGGAGAGGCGCCATTGACCCGGGAGTCCGATTCGGGCTACAGTAAAGACAATAAAACACAAATTTATGTTATTTGTATCCACGTAATTTAAATGTGGGCTTGTATGCAGCCATCTTGGTCCTTTCCTTTTTTATGTGCTCTTACTTGTTTGTCCTTCAAACTATTGAACATTGGCTCTATACAAATGCTGAAGGTTAAAAAAATAAACAAAGACAAACAAACCAAGAACTTTTTAGAAGAAAATTTAGACTTAAGAATAGTTCTTACAAGACTCCAGTTGATGGTCTTTTTAAAAAAAAGTGTTCTGTTGCATCACAAAAACACAATTTAATGTACAACACACACAGTATGCCAAGGTTCCCAGTCCAGCTCTGCAGAAGACTACACAATGGGATTGTTGGGGTTGTATTTATCGGCATGGACATAGACATACATATACACACACAGAAGACATTCAGCTAGGGGCCCCTAAAAAGCTTTACAAGGATGACTGATCATGCTTAGAAACAATTGTTCAATCATGAACAGTTTTGTAGAACTCCAGAATCAACTGAAGACTCAAGACGGATTTAAAACAACTTCATTAAATCTAAAAAGTGGTAGCCAGCCATCACTCCTGCTGATGCTGCTTCTCAACCATGTGGAAGACACCAAATTTGCAGGAATCTGTACTATGTAAAAATTTGTACTACATAAACTCCTGAAAATGATGAGAAATAACTTTGAGAAAGACGTTTTTCTGGACTCTTAAATTCACTTGAAGAATCACTGACATTGATATTACATTTAGCTGTAACCATGTATGTGTTTGAGATTACATTTAAGTATACATGTACAGACAGAAAATAAGAAAAGACCATAGCAGCTCAGAAATACTGGAAGGGACCTTGTTCAGGCATTTTCCCCTTCTTTTCCTTCCTTCTTTTAAAAATTCTTTTGAGGAAGAGACTAGTAATACAGTATTTGAGCTCCAGAAGTGATGTTCTGAAAAAAACAGAAATAAGTGAAATAATATTTTCTTCTGAGGTAGATGTAGCTGCAATTGTTGCTGCTCTCACTTAACTTTTTGATTGCAAATCATCAAATTACTTCTGAACAGCTTAAGGAGCTGGTTATTTAAGTAAATCTATCAAAAGCAGATACTGAAGTAATAGAAAAGATCATTGCTTTTAAGGTCTTTGAAACTGAGCAAGTACTTAGAACAGCTATGAGACTCGATGCAGAGTTAGAATACAGAATGGCTGTTAATTTGTGCACAAGTTTGCTCCTTTGCACCTCACAGGCTCAACTGCAATACTCAATTTCTTGAGATAGCTTGCAATTTAACAAAAACAATCTTCAGAACTGAAGATTGTTGAACAATGAAAGAAACTTTTTCTTCCATATACAGTAGTGAGAAACAGAAGAAAATGTTCCCTTGAGCACTCAGTAAATATTTTTTTTCTCCTCTAAATCTCATCTCTTTCAGCCTGACAATATTAAGAGCCAGCTTTGACTAAAAGAATAAACCAAGAAATATTAGTCTGCATAGAAGACAAAGAAAAATGGAAATGTTTTCAAGCCAGAGAAGGATTTTACTGTCAAGACACTTCTTACTATCAAGTAGTTATGCAATTTGCTACTCAGTACCAGGCTTCAATCCAGCTACAGAGTCTAAGTAAAATGAGTGTGGTGATTTTAAATCAGGGAAGCCTGGGATAACTTAACCCAGGCAATTCTGTATTTCCAGGAACCACTGTTTGAGATGTTAGAGCTGTAATGGTAAAGATAGGAAGCAAGTTCTCCAAAGGCTAAGAGTCCCTTCAATACAGAACAACAAAATTAACTCCAGCAGCAGAGTGACTGCTTGCCCACCCCACAAACAGATGAACAGAGAGAATTCCAAACATCCAAAATGCAAAGTTGCACCTGGGCTAAATCTCTGTCCCTGTTCAAGCAGCAGCTATGAATAAATTGTGCACAGACGACTGAGGGTGAATGAGAAGATCTGTGCTGGACATACAAAACTGCAGTACAGCAACACAGGCTCAGTCAAGGATAGTGAGGCAGTGCAAAGTCAACAGTTCATGCTGACAGATAGAAACGAAATGCCTACAATCACAGGTGATGAGTTAGTCAAAGTACCACTTAGTTGTTCTATTGTAAGTGATAAAAGAGCACTGCAGAGCACAAGGACTACCAGTGGATAAACTGAGAGAAGACAAAACATACATGGAATACCTTACATTGAATGTACCATATATTGCTGCAGCAGTCAGAATGAAATAATGCAGTTGGATTTAAAAACAAGTCAAAAACCACAAAACCACCATCTTCTAATCAGAGGGCAATGTCTGATGACTTGATTTTCATTTAAATATACCGATAAACATTACACTACATAGTTCCAGTGACTGCAATAAAAAGAAAAGCCAAAACAAACCAAACTCTTCTTCCAAAGTAAGGACAATATTGTTAAGCAGCTGAAGGGTGGGGTTTGGAGCAGAAAGTGAAGGTTTGTGGTAATGGTATAATTGCCCTAATATAATCACCAGATACTAGAAAATGTTAAATGCAAACCAGTTGAGGATATAAATATATCTGCATGCTTTTATATGACTTAACAATTTTACTGTTAGAGAACTTAAGAAAAATAATGGCAGAAAATCATATTTTATTTGACTCCAATTGCACAACACCTACAAAATATGAGCACTTCCATCATAACCCACTTCAGCCATCATGAAGTTCATGTATTCTTACTCTCAGCCATCATGAAGTTCATGTATTCTTATTCAAAACAACTCAGCACACATCCCTTAAGCCAGAAACCAAAAGAAAACTGCTCTAGATGTTATTATATACCTGCTGCTTCTGGAAAGAAACAAAAGCAGGGATACTGAGCACGCCTCTATAGGGATGAGGGAGAGGTTCCCAACTCCAGCCTCAGAGAGTTTTCAAATTTCTTTTTAGGCAAAACTAAACAAAGATATGAAGGGACAGATAACTTCTTCTACAGAAAACTCTGAAATGGTAGGGTTTTTTCCTGTATTACAGCAGTTTTTAAAGCATTTCAAAGGAGATACTTATTTCAACTCGTTTTAGTCCACAGTGCCTTATTTCACTGTGCCTCCTGCTGGTGTCTTTCTCAAGGAAGAGCCTGAAGTGCTCTGCAGCTTAATGGAGAGCTAAGACATACCTTTTCTTTCCTTGACTTCTGCTACTTTTCGTAAAAACTGAACTAAACCTCAGTGTCCCCAGTCTGAATCACAGCAAACCTCAAAACCACCGATTTTATTACCACATTCATTACAGAAGTTGCTTCTTCCTCCAGACTTTTTCTCCCACCTACAAAAGAAACAAACTCTCCTGTGCTCTTCTGATAAAGCTCCTCTGCTTTCAGCTGGAGAGGGAGTTGCAGCCCCTATTTACTCTCTCAGTCTGATCATACAGCTGTTGACAGATGATTTTAGCTCCCACTAACTTCAATATCAAATTCTATATGAAACCTCTATTGAGTAGCTCAGAAAAAAATGAGGAAAATCCAAAGAGACTTTAAATGCCCTTCATAATATATCTCACTTCAACTTTGCAAATGCAGTATCTATAAAGGCTGAAGAAAGAAAAATGAAAATGAATTCTTTGTTTTTTCTCTGTCTGATTAACATGGTATCAAAGCTGTCACATGCCAGTTGTGTTTCACCTTCCTCTTTGGCACCCTAATCAATCAGGCAGACAAAAATGACAACATACTGTGACAGCTACCAATCCTTTGGGCTTGCTAAAATAAAAATAGTATGGTAACCTCAGAATTGTGACCTGAAGTAGACAAATGTGCAGTCACGATGCATGCATATTTCTGCTAAAGGTGCTTTCTGAAGAATGTCCTAGAATGCTCTCATCTNNTCCTAGAATGCTCTCATCTAGATTAAACAGTCACTATATGAAACTTTCTAACTTTCATTAACTCTCTACCCCAACATCTGTGTGTAGACAGACTCACTCCAATCTTTTGGAGAAAAAAAAGTCCCAGTATTTTATACTCAGCGGTATAAAACAACAGTCAGGAGGCTAGCGGAGAAGAGGAATGGGGAGACTTGTTGTTGATAGAAGAGACAAAGATGGCATGAAATGCCATCTATGGCAAAGATATTGCTGTAAGACAGTTGTGTCCTTTAATCCTAGTAATTACACTTTTGTTATATATTTTGAGATTGGGACTTGTGAGCATCTTTCATGCAAATCATCTCTCTCATTAATAAGAAAAGTGTTCCTTTTATCCACTAAAAGTAACTGGGACAGCCAGTAAAAGCAGAAGAAAAAAATAAATAGAAATAGGCTTCCAATAAAGTCCTTCCCCAAGCAGTGAAAGAAATAAAGGCTTTCATAAAAGGTAGTGGCCAAGCTGACAGAACAAGAAACATACTGAAAAGTGGTCATTTTTTCAGAAAGAGGGCAGTAATGGAAATCAGTGCTGCTTCATAATTCTATTAATGTCAAAATAAATTTCAAAGAAAATTACTAAAAATTTAAATTATTTATGATTTCTGAATTCCCATCAGGGGAGTAGCTTCAACATTCTGGAAATAGCTTGCAAAGCATCTGGTAAATTAAGTATAGAAAGGAATATTGAAAAGCCACAGGTATACTATAAAAGAAATAATGCAGATCTTCTCATATACTTGACTTTGTATCAGCCACTTTATTAAATGACAGAGGAGAAGCAAAGACCTTAGGAAATAATACTTGGAACAATCAGAAGCATGGCGTGACTCCCACAGGGACAGGACAATTCGGACAGAAAGCAACAGAGCAACAGAGTATACAGTAAATGAGGTGTAAACAGTCAGAAATATTGAAAAAGGTCACCTCTGTTCTACTTTACCCTATCTGAACCCAAAAGCTGCAGAATGCCTAGAAAATTCCAAAGGCAGAAATGATATGGAAGAGTTACTGTCCCTTGTCCCACCCACTTTATCACAACAAAAATGTATACCCTAAAGGTGTTACTAAGAATGGTATAAGGATTCCAAGAAGATTACATAATTGTAAGATCATTCTCAGCTACATTAGGGAAAAAAAAAAGAGTTTTAAGAGGTGAACAAGTTTCTGCTCTAAGCACTAAGCTGGAAGTGACCATGGGTTTGGCAGAACTTCTGTGCTTCTATTCAACATGTTTCTTTGCAGATTTTAAACCCTTCTCTGAAAGACCAAGTATTGGCCACATATCCCAAGATCCTTACTTTATAAATTATTATTAACAGTGCACCAGTTGTTATCTTCCCTGTGAAATATTTTATCTACTCAAATACTGACTAAAGATGCTAGAATAACAGTAGCAACAAAAAAATTTGCTCTGCTAGAGGGATAGGGAAGTCACTGGAACAGATGCATCTTAATCCTATTCAGCCAAAACTACCTAGAGAAAATGACAGAGTCAGCCAGTGAAACAAACAGCAAATACCTTAATCCCTGTAAGGAGTGTATCATCTACAGCAGGAACTTAGGCTATTTTGATACCTTGTTTATGTAGCCTGTTTCTTGGCTTAGTTAAATCCTCTACTATGTACAGCCAGTCATCTGACTCATGGCAGCCAGGAAATACTTGCCTTACTGTACTCAGACCCAAATGTAATGATTAGTTAGAAGAAAACATTCACACAAATTTGTCTTCATTACTCAAGCTTTCACACACGATATAGTACAAACTACCATCTCTAACAACACCTGGTGTATGTTGCTGCTGTTATTTCTATAACCCAGGTGTCCACATGCAGAGTTCCAAAGCAATCACTGTTCCTTCTGCCAACAAGGAAACCCTCCAATCACCAGGTACCGGCACTTGATAAAAGGCTCTTGCCTCCAGCATTCCTTGTGCGCAAGACCACTGCTGTAGCTTATCGGTCTAAATATGCTGCTCAAGAGGAACTGGATTTTTAATGTAATTAATTGCTTCTTTGTATTTCAGACCTACCTTTGCCCATCTGTCTCTGGCATGCTATGAGAAGTTTGAGTGACTAAGTGTGACAGCAAATAAAGATATTATTTAAGGAAAGTGTCTGGGAAAACTGAAGTCAAACTTGGGATGCGGCTGGCATCATTACTTGGAGTAGGGTATATATTTTCTTTTGGTGCTTTTTAATTAATGAAAACCTATTGCTCTTGTTTGTGTTACTCTCGATGTTTCGTAAGTTCCCATGATCACTCCAGCAGTTGTAATAATTTTCTGCTCATTTGACTTTAACCATGGCTTATACTAGAGCGTAAGAGAAAGTAACTCGTTAGAAATGATTGACTGCAACAGACCAAGAGTGTATGGTGAAAATATCTGCAGTAAAATGTCAATGCCTTTGCTCCACCAAGAAATCCATCATGCAGAAGGAAGTGTACAAATACCTGCTCGAGTAGCTGCCGTAGCCGGTGAAGCTGAGACTCCAATTGTTTATTGTGATCTTCCAATATTTGCATCCTTGCTTCCAGACGACCTTTATGTTGCCTTAGGAGTTTAGCTTCAGCAATGAGCTCGGCATCTTCAGAAGCATGCTGGGGTGACACAACGGAGTCAGGAGGTGACGCAAGAGGGTTTAGTCCTCTCCGAAGATGTTGCTCCTTTAGTTGCTCGTATTCTATCTGCAGACTCCTGGGTATTGAAAAGTGGTGGAGAATGATGACTTAATCAAGTGAATGAAAGTAAGACTTCTAAGATCAAAAGATGTTAGCACCTCCAACTAACACCACACACAAAGCTCGTACAAAAACAATGCCTTGCCTTGTTTTATGGGGGATTAAAAAACGGGCAGTGAAGTAGAAGTGAAACTAAATTTCTTCACAGACACTCCCTCTTCTATCTAATAGAGCCAGGCTTTGCACAACATATGCCTTGATTGTGGATTCTTGGGGGTTTTTTTTGCTAAAATCATGACTTCTAGGTATTTCTAATCTTCAACATAGTACATGCATGGCTCAAACAACAACAAAATCACAATTCAGACACCAGTAGGATGATTATGAGACCTTTGCTCTTCCTCAAGGTCAGCAATGATACGCTCCAACTCTCCCCGCTCTTCCTTCTCCACTGACTTGAGTATCTGAGCAGGACTCTGTGGCTGACTCACAGGTGACTCTCCTCCCAGCGTCTGACAATACTGCTGGATAAGGGCATGCTCATCCTCTCTGAAACAATAAAACAACACAGATAAAGACAGAGCACGAAAACATTTATTTTGTGAGCAAACATCTGTATCAAGCTGAGGGATTTTGTTTATGGAAAAGACTAAGTGAGAAGAAATTAAGCCTAAAAACATACTGAAAGGAAACCATATAAACATACAATGCACAGGAAAAAAAAGATTTATCTGTAGTAAAGGATCAGTTTAGTTTAATCTATGCATAAAGACCAAATGCTGCTGGTGGTTTGAAAAGAAACAGTGAAAATAAGAATCAGAGATAATATAAACCAAACATGACTGATTTGAAATGCCTCAAAAAGAAATAAAACAAAGAAACATCTGCTAGATCGATTTTTTTAACAATATGTGACATTTTTGAAATTTTTAGGACATGATTTTGGTTTGGTCAATTTGCCTAATGAAATTACAGAAAAAAAGTTCCATTAAAATTAGAGAAAAATGTTCCATTTTTCTCCTCCTATTTTGATACACACACACAATACCTTGAAATTCTGCATTGGTAGCAGATTTCATTCTTAGAGATTCAGGGACAGAAATAAACTATAACACTGTCCCTCCTCCTGACTCACATGAAATTACCTTCTGGCAAGGAGATAGAGAAGTCTTGACACTTTCGATTATGCTTTAATACACAAGTGAATTTGGTTTTGTATAGATGTGCCTTACTTTCCAAGTCGCTGGCTTTTCTCCATAAATAAAGTCAGATGGATAGAAAGTGAAAGATTCTACATCCTAAAACCAGTTTGCTTGCTTGCTTAGGAAGGATGAATCAACAACAGAAAAACATATACTATTCATTTTTCAGAGAAAAATTGCTGCAGCAGTATAAATGCTGAAGAAAACCCTCCTTAAATTATCTTCTTTACTTGACTGCAAACTGGAGACCACATACCTTACGATACCATGAAGTATTGTCCCTACCAATTTTACCCTAAAGATCTCCTACAGTTAAAGCATGGTCAGAGCAGAGTGACTAACACATGGGCAGTATGCATGCACATATTCAGATACCATTTAGAAAAGAGACTTTTCCATGTTAAAACTATTTCGTGTGCTAACTTTTTTCCTCCTATTGCTGGAAAGTAGCAGCTGTGGATGCTGCTATCAACCGGTTATGGAATGAAAAGTATCCTTAAGGAGGGCCTTTGAAAGCACATGCAAAGAATCAGAAGTTCATTATATGCAAATTTTCTTTTCCAAATAATAGTGTAATGGAGCTTTTCAAGAGGCTTTTTAAAAATCCCTGTCAGTCAATTTAACATCTTTCACCACAGAATTTCCAAATACAGTCTCATTTGACTGAATAGTAAAACCAGCTATTTAGAGAAGTATATCCTGGAAGAAACAGCAGTTATTTCTGTGCTGAGAAATAGTCTATAAATAAATGCATGTACAAATAAAACACATTAGGTGTCTTACAGGCCATGCATATGGATCAGGGGGTTCCTCAGAAATAATTTCAAACTCTTGGGACAAAAGGAGAACATGCATGTGATAGGAACAGATAAGAGTTGCATAAATACTGTTTGTGTAATGAAAAACCTTATTTTATCCAATTGAACCAAGATTTTCTGTTAGCTCAGTATATCAATATCAATTTTAAAGCATCATCAGTATTAGAAGCAAGACAAAATAGCCAAAGATTTAATAAATCCTGATTCCTCTTGGTATGTGCCTCTTGGAAAAGTACTTCTATCATTTAGCAAAACAATTTTGTTCTTTGTAGTATGCTTAAGACAAAATGTACTGAAGACTAATCTTATGGTAGAACAACACCAAATTATTTTTCCCATGGATAACTATTCACTATCTACCCAAAGCTATCACGTGGCCTTCCATTTTCCAACCTGTCATCAAGACTTGAAAATTTAGGCTCTCATAATCAAAGAAATGTACATCAAGTAACACTATGCCTGACAAAAAAATCCAAACAAAAGACGCCCATAACCTGTGACAGTTCTGTCCACTGGATTAAAAACCTAATTACTGAGTTTTGCTTTTAAAAATGAGAAGAAAGTTTAAAGAAAATAATGTACATTCACTTATTTGTTATCCATCTTTGCTGTAGTCAGTACTACATTCATGAGAAGAAATGACAACATGGATCTTCCCTGCAAATGTATATATTTAATGAATTTTTCATTAAATTCATATATATATAGGGAGCGTTTAAATATAATTGGGGTTGTATTTGCATTTAAGTCCTTAAAAAAAGTAATGCTATCACCAAGTGCTACTGAAAAAGAAACAGAAAGATACAGAATAGTGTTTCTTTCCCCTCACCCCCTTATCTACAAAACAAGAAAAAACCTTTAACTGCTTTATCTTCTTCACTACTTGAGTGATCTCAGGGAAACTCATAATCACTATTATTTTTCATTAATACTTCCTGTATACTTAAAACTAAAACAAAGGCTAGTGCAGTTGATGGAGTTTGGATCAGCTTCCAGTGTGATAATTAAAACCTCATTGTACTTCTCTACCCTTTGGTCATCCTGACAAAATTACCCTACCCCTTATGAGGAAGTTTTTGCCAAAGTGAGGTAAGCCCTCTGGGGGCTTCAAACTCTGCGAGGCACAGCCCTGCAAAACGTGCTGAGTACCCTGGGACTGAAACGGCCACAGCAAGCCAAGAGCGTGGCAATTCAATGTCACGCCTTGGGTGAGCACAAAAACAGTGTCAAAGCAGGCAGGTGAGAGAACACAGCTTTATCATCTGGGCTTCAAAACACCGTTTACATATGAATTTAAGTGATACTGTGTGACTACACACACAGCCTTCTTTTGTGCAAGGGTGTTGATGATGTCAGGAAACATTTACTTGATCTAGTTTGGTTATTTTAATTAGGCATCAAAAAGCTGCTGCCTACGATTTAAAATGGTGAATTAGTTTATAAACAAAATTTAGGTCATCTAAAATGGATCTTTGTAACAACAGGGCTCTGTAAATGGCTTTATTATATTTATTTGACTTTGTTAAATCTGAGATTCTGTCAAGATTTTGCATTAGATGTAACCTAATTTTTAAATGAAACTTATAAGCACTTTAAAAAAAGAGTTTACACAGTAAATGCTTACAAACTTTTGACTGTATTGTGATCAGTAGATGAGATCAACACAGTTAAACATAGGTAATTTTATATTTTGGTCTCACGGTTATTCAGTCTAGAAAAAACTTCATTTTCCTTCTCTCCCACTGGTTCAGAGTCTCAGAAAGGCTACTGGAGAGGCTGTGAATATTGATTGCTCTTTTTTTAGGCATAACACATTGCAACTGACAGCATGCTTTTTCACAGGCACTTGATAAAGGAAGTCTTCTGAAGCAAAAGTGTATTTTTACCACATGTTCTACCTTTGGTCTGTCTTGAAAAATTACTAGTTTGAAAAAACACAACCTTGAACCTGCACCAACAAACCTCATGACTGTAATTAGGATAGATTAATTAGTAGCACAGGAGTCCCAGATAGGGCTTCAAATGGCCTACAACATAAGGTCATTGTTCTATGCCAGGCAAATACTTTCATTTTGATGATCCGGGACATTGTTCTGTAGAAATGGTAGGAGATGGTAATCAGCAATCAAAATAAAAGCATAATGTGAAAATTAATTGCTCACTCTTTCTTAGTGGTTATTTTATTGAATGCCCTGTACTCTTTGAGAAACAACTAGAAGTATATAAAGTCCTTTGACAGCAGAGGCTGCCGTTCCTATTCTGCATTTCACCATAGTAAAAAGCAGCAAACAAGATATCCCAGAAGGTCAGACTTGAAAGAATTACATCTCAGAGGAGAAGAACACCCCAACAAAGAAGCCCAGGGAAAACAGCCTTTGAAGTATCCTATTCTCTTTCTGGACATATATGCTCAATATGTCTATTCCAAAGCACACATTGTGCATAGAGGAAGCAAGAGGCAAATAAAGCTGCATATAACCTCCCTTTTATTTGACTATGCTTTAAAAAGAAAAATTCAGATCTCCTGACCATCACTTTTCACCAGCGCATTATTTTATCTGATTAAGAAAACTGATTGCTAAATTGGTTGTAAAATGGGAAGATGGGGCTACTTGTGAACTTATTTCACTGACAATTTTCATTTTTGCTGTAGCTCTCATACTAAGCACCATGAGTTCTAGCCCAAATAAAGTGTACCTTGACCTATTGATGCTATGAGACATACCAGAATAAGGATGAAAAAGGTACTCCAAAATACTTTGTCTAATTTATTTGTTCTTCTCTTAATCTTACCATCACATGAAACAAATTTCTCATTGTGACAAGATACCCTTTAACCACTTACATCATGTCACAGTATTCAGCTACCACATACTGGGACTCCAGTTTTACTTGTATCAGTGTTAAGTAGCAGTGCCAGGTAGAAGTATCAATGGCCCTCACTTCTGAAACTGTTCCTACTTCTGAACTCGAGTGCAGAGTTCCCTAACAAAATTTCAGATATGTTCCAACTCTGCCTTAAGATGAGTGTGAAATAGCACCAACAATGCTGCAGACATGAAGATAACTGGTAGTAAAGGCGCTTACCAGAAAACAGCTACTAAGCTCTGCATTTATTCTGAAAGTATTTATACTATGCCCAGTGCAATTAACTTCAGTATGGGCTGAATAGTATAGTTCATACAGGAATAGGAGAGTTACACTCTTGTCATATTTCCCTAAAATTTTTTATTTTCATTCTACTACATCATTATTTATCAAGTTGTGAGGCATAGCTTTCTGTTGGGAACAGTATTTATCATTCTTTGTTGTAAAGACTTAATTATTAAAAACATTCTAATGCTCTCATGCATGAATTTTCTGGTACAAATAAATTGAATAGAAATGCTTTCCCTTCATGTCATCTTCTCTTCACATTAGAAAGTTGTAAATGTTTAGGCTAGAATGTTGTGATGGATTTTATTTGGCTTTAATTCATGCAAAAGCATCTCTAAAGCAGACTTACCTATTCACAAATGAAGATGAGCATAAGAGTGTTTTTAAAGAAGCTGAACATCCTACAGTAGAGACTGTACCCTTTTTTGCTATCTACAACTATTTTTCTGATTAAAGAAAATGCATTTTTTAATGGAATTCACGTATCTTTAGGAAAGGGGAAGGTTAGAAAAGCTTAGTCAGAGAGATAGAAGTCACAATGACATTCAATAAAACAGGTTAGTTAAAACTCAAGAATTATCTTTGATGAGTGCTTTCTTAATCAAATGGCATATTGCAAAACGTTCCTGAAAATAAACTCATTATTTTTAACTAAGAGCAGAAGTTCTCTTATTCAAATGTAGATGACTTCTTACATATAATCTCTGAAACATGAAGGAAGTTAAAAGTATTGTTGCTGAGCTGGTGAACCTGACAAAACCAAAGCAGTAACTTTCAAAATCAATTGCAATACTGCCTCTGTTCTATCTTCACAGTAAACTGAAGGACTATTCAGGACCAATAAAAATAACATAATGAAAGACAAATCCAATTATGAGAAGCAAAGAATTTGATTTCCAAACTAGTAATTGTTTCCTGAATGTTTGAAATAACACTGTAAAAAAAAAGAAGTTTGGCTCAGAGGTTTATATCTGAACAGAAAAAACATGCATTCACATTTCAAATTGCTCCTTTGAATTCCATCCATATAAGAATGATTACACCATCCCCATTTCTATGTTAAATGGCATTTAAAAAATAAAAATAGATTTGAACGATAATCCTAAATTCCCAGTGTTTCAGCAACTTCTGATCCAAACTGGGATACAAACTTTATAGCTCCGTAGTTCTCTAGAAAAAACTCTTTATCAAAAAGGGCTGTAAAGCACTGGAACAGGTAGCCCAGGACAGTGGTTGAGTCAACATCACTGGAGGTATTTCAGGGAGGTAGATGTGGCACTTGGGAACATGGTTTAGTGGTCGACTTGGCAGATGTATGGTTTACAGTTGGATGAATCATCTTAAAGGTCTTTTCCAACCTAAATGATTCTATGACAATAGCTTAAACTTCAAACCACAGGCCTTCAGAATTTTAGAGTACTTCAGTGCCTTAATGAAAGCATGCATTGTAATCTGCAAATAAAACAGAAGGTGCCATTGTGTACAAGGGTAATTTCTTGTCCATATTTTGTTTGTGTAACAATTCCCTGACTGAGACCCAAATTCAGAGGTACCAATCATATGTTGGTACACAAGCTTTCCATGTTAATTCTTTTTCTAAGGAAAAGGAATGCAGGGAAATTGCTTTAAAATCAACAGGTGATTTGCCAGTAAAAATTATGCATACATCCGCCTTTTATCATTGGTTTGGGTGGTTGTTTGGTCTTTGTATATGAGTAGGCTCATTAATTTCAAAATACACAACTCAAGTGTATGAGCATTTAGTTGCCTTCAAGTTTCCAACTTTCCTGCCAAATGACAGTATGTTTGCTCTTGGGTTTTTTTTTGTATAAGGGAAATCAAAAGGGAATTTTTTGGCTGCATTTCTCTCACTGGTGAGTGTGCCAATAACAGAAACACATTAAAACAGTTCACATGAAAAAAAGTTTTATTTGGTATGTAAATAGAGTTAATTAATCAGGAAAGAGGCAACATTTAAAGGGGGTCATGTGTTTTTTTCAAGCAAAGTATTTTAAATTTCACAATGTAAGTACACTCATGGATAGAATAATTCCATTATTAGATTTCAGAACAGTAAATGAAAGTATTACTGAGACCAGCAGCATTTTCTAACTGAAGCTGAACAAGAACAATTTCGGTTTTCCTCTTTAAAAATGCTGATGGTATTTGTTAATAACTTAGAAGAGGCAGAGTCCTACAACACTGATGTAATTAACTGAACTGATAATAAAGTGAGGTTAAAACATTTGTTTTTACATTCAAAAAAATTGTATTTAATTCATCAGCAATTCAAGGATTTCTGTGCTTTCCAAGTTTACTGATGCATTTTAATTTAGGTTTTTACAATAAAAGTGACGCATAATTAAAAGGAAAAAAAAAGAAAATGGCACTGGTAAAATTAATGTAGGACTATGCTTATTACATAGTACAATTCCAGGTACAAACAGATGGATCAGCAGCCAGAAAACTGAAATATAAACAAGAAGTAGCAAGAGAGTTCTGGCTCTGAAGAATCTTCAAAGAACAGATGATTTTTTACTTTAATAAGAAAGTTGTCTAGGGTCTAGCAAAAGCCTAGAAAAGGATTTATTGTCTTTTATACTACAATAAAAGCAGAAAAGGAATAAAAAGTAGAACCTACAGAGCTGTGGCCTTTTACCAATCACATGGAATAGCCTCACTTTTGAAGCAGAATGGCTGACAATGTAGACACTGTCAAGTGAACATCACCAATTTCTACAGTTGGTGCTTGAAATAATTAAACTTATGTAGGTATCCTTCGGCTCACACTTATTAGCTGCTTTCACTGGGACTAAGTCCTGTGTTGGAACTGATGAAGATTATACCATGAATCTATAACTAAAGTTCCTGACAGCCTTAATGAGTCTGAGTTACTTACACGCTTCCTGTGGTGGAGCTGCTGTCCATGAGGAAGGAGCCATTGGTCCTTTCCATCTGCGCAAGCCTGAAAGGCAGGGAAAGACCACGACTTTCAGACAACATGCTGCACAATTTAAACAGAGGCAGGGTGAAAATCAATTCTACTTAGAAACAGCTCAGATATGGCAGTCTTTGTATACACAATTAGGAATAAACTCCTAGATTTTGTGACAAAAACCTATAATCCAGAGGACTTTTATGAGAAACCTGTGCTATGATTAATTAATTCTACTTGCCAAACAACAACAAAAAAGTGTATTTTCTAACTCTAGTATAATTATAATTAGCATCACCACAACTCTCAAGGCAAAATTAGTTAAAGAGATGTTTTCGCAGATGGTTTTCTTTTTGAATTTTCTAAAGCTGCACTAACAAAAGAGGATGAATCCTTTTTAAATATAGCACATGCAACATTTGAAATTATGCTTGGCAAATAATACCACACTGTGGACAGACAAGTCCTGGAAAACAGCACAAAACGCAGTATAATTACAGGGAATCATTGCCTACAGTTCCTCATGCTGGAAGGAATTAATCTAAAAAGATGAGATTATTAGTCTTTATGTACAAGGTCATACAGTTCTTTAAAATCAAAGCAGAAATTTCCTATCTATTCAAGTTTCCAGGAAAGATGTACCTTACGTACATGAGAGAACGATAGGAACACTCAACGCTCTACACATATATTCAACTGCACCAAGTATGGCTTTTTCCTTTACTATCAAGATATCTTAATTTCACATATATTTTTGTAAGTGCATTATGCATTACTATAGACATCTTCAAACTTCCTTTTGAAGGGAGTGTGCAAGGTCCTAAAGAATTGGGGTGATGACTTTTAGAATGGAGCAAGTTCGCCCTTCTGTACATTTGTTACTATTCCTGAGGGTTGAAGAAGAAGAATAAATGAAGAAGGCACACACTGGATGTCATCTTGATTGTCTCATCCAACCACGGCTGGGGTGGGACATTGTGCTCCAACCCCTCCCCTGAAGGGAAGAGAATCTCCAAAGTGGCTAGAGACACTCAGATCATCTCTGCTCTGTGGCTTCTCAAACAAATCTAGTTCACAGCGAGCAACATGTTTACAAGTCACCTTTATAAAGCTGTGTAGTTGACCATCTTTAAATCTTTTGATGAAACATAATTTTAGAAATTAATCTTCACAGTCCCTTTGTCACAGAGGGAAGTAGTACAAACCCCATTACTTTTCAGAGAGAAGGGCCTGCCCTGAATCCCTTAGCGAGTAATAGATATTCCAACTCACAAATGCAGATTACACCATTATCATCACATTTAGGATCACCATCATTAATGAGGATTTGCTGTGGAACCAGCAGATGGCTCTAATCGGGGACACAGAGTGACAGGGAAGGGACCCTAGAGTTGCAAAGAGCCTTCAAAGTAGGATAAAAATTGAAAGCTGAGGAGGGAAATTAGAAGCATCCCAGAGGTCACACAGCACAACAGAACAGGGAGATGGTACCTAATTCCAGGCAGGGGATTTTGTTAACCAAAAAGTGAGAGTTGAATGTTCTTCAATCAGTGACAGTGAAGGTTTTAAGCCCTAATATACTGTTTCTGCTGAGCACTGTCTTATAAAGGAAGCCCTGATAATATTTCTTTAAAGATGCTTAGCCAGAGAGATCAGAACAATAAAAAATATTTACTATTTTATATGCAATATATGCATAACAGATTCAATTAGAAAGGACATCTGAAAATTACATGAAAGACACAGAATTATGTCTTCTGTTCTCAGATTTTATTCCTAGAAGAAAAACAGTCCTGAGTAGTTTTAGACAGACTATCTATGAAGCAATTAGTATTAAGTTTTCAGTTTTGCTAAGCCATGTCTGCACATAGCAGGTACAGATTTAGGTTTGTATCCTGAACGATCACCGAGTGGTACACAGTCCACCTTCAGATAATCTAATCCCAAGAAGAACTGATAAAAGATGAGGGGGAGGAGAGGGAAAACAGCTATTGCACCTAGGACATCCACTGATCCTTAATGAGAGTCCAGAGTTTGAGTTTCATCTGGACACAAAAAGCCACAATATTGTGGCAACACAGGCTGAAAAAAGGACATAGGTAGACAGAAAATTCTTCCATCTCTCTAGAGAAATTTAATTTACCTGGTTCAGGGGTTCTAACTGATTACAGCATGGCCTAAGTTATAGATTCAAAGAAATGTTGGGTGATTTATATGAATGACATGTTTCAAATAACTGAAAAGCTCTATAATGACTTTGTATGTCATTGTGCCATACTGCTGATGAAGGATGAAAATATTTGCTGTTGGGGGACAAAAAAAATAATAATAGGCTAACTGTGGGTAGCCCTTCAGCATTATTTCCTGCCCTATTTTCTCTTGCTGCAAAGAGCACATGCAGCATATCCTAGGCATTTAAAAAACTGCTCTGAAGATTTTTAAGATGCCCATAAAAAAGACTACAGTTAACTTAAACATCCACTGAATTTTTATTCAAAAAACTGAAAAAGTTAACATTGATTTTTAGTTGTGGAGCTCAGATATAATAAAAACACCTGAAGAAAAACCTAGTCAGTTCCCATGGTACTTATTTTTGAGAGGTTATCCCTGGTTAATGTTTTACCATCATCATGCCCTTAACTCAGAATGAGAGGAAATGGCCTTAAGTTGCACCAGGGGAGGTTTAGGTTAGAGATTACAAAAAATTTCTTCTGTGAAAAGGTGGTCTGGTATTAGAACAGGCTGCTCAAGGAAGACTTGGAACCACCTTCCCTGGAAGTGTTCAAAAAGCATGTGTGGATGGCACTTGGGGATATGGTTTAGTGGTGAACATAGACGTGCTGAGTTAACTGTTGGGCTTGATGATTTTAGAGGTCTTTTCCAACCTTAATGATTCCGTGATCACCAGCTCTGAATGTACAGAAGAGAGCTCAACAAAACACAGGAATATTGAGATGGACTTGGCATAACAGACATTTTATCAAGACAGGACTAGAGCAACACCACAAAAGCCAGAATGTAAAACATCCGTAATTACAATCTGCTCTGCTAAAAGCCAACAGTAACGCAGAGTGTCAGCCTCTCACAGAAGAAAGCAAAACCCTGGATCCAATATCCTGCTGGGAAAACCTGTATATGCAACAAGTTCAGTTTATTTCAAAGGTTAAAAATGAAGAAACAAAACAATAATGGCACATTTTAGAAATAATGCAATTTTGCAACAGTTTCCATTCTGTATGGGAGATTATAGATTTAATACATGTATTTTACATTTAATAAGACTGTAATCAGAAACTAGTGATTTAAAAACATTCAACTTACTTCTAAGTACAGAGAATTATACCTTTTTAATAAATAATATCCAATCAGCAATGTGTATTAAAAACTGCAGGAATCAACCACAAAATGCAATGGACTAGTGAGAAATCGTGTCTCTCTTACCTAGTAGCATACTGTTCTATCCTGGAGTGTGTGTCATCGTGAAACAGCTGTGGAGACTGGGAAGGACTAGTTAAAAAAAATAATAATAAAATTAGTGGTGTCTAAAGCCATGAATGGTATAGACAACATTATTTTTAAATCAAGTTAGACTGATGACAAATAAATACATGTACAATATTCCCGAAGGCGTTATTGCTTTGGGTCAGCCATGCCCTGTAGTTCAGGGACATCAGATTAGCTGCAACTGAGCTAAAAGAAAACAACTCGCAAAAGAGGCTTTTCAGATAAAGGGGTTATGCATACTCACTCATATTGCTCTGGCCACATACTGATGAGAGTGATAGGACTGTAAGGAAGACAAAAAAAAAAAAAGAAAAAAGAGAGAGAGAAAGAATGAAACTATGAAACAAAAACTTTAGTACCATTTAAGCAAGAGAAAATTGGGGAAACACAAAATATTTTAAACAGCAACCCACCCTGAACCAGTAACAATTGATGGAGAAAAGAGACAGCAACATTGCCACGCGTCATGGAGAGACAGAAGATTGACTTACATACTTAATTTTGTTAAATAAAAATCAATTTAAAGAAAAAGCCAAATCAGTGGTTTTGATTAAACTGCAGTTCATAAACCATAATCAATTAATTTAAATTCTGCTCAAGCACTGGAACTTTAATTTTAAAGTAACTAATAAAATGTATTAAAAAAAAGTAGGGTGCAAAAACCCCACCAATAAAAGAACCCCACCATAAGTCACAGTTATCAATGCTTATTTTCCTTACGCATAAAAATAATGAGGTAAATACATATTGTATTACATTCTCACACTTGAATAACTGGAAATATTCCCACATGACTGGACCAACAGAATTTTATCCTGACCTGTGATTACAGTTTTGACATTCCAATTTCTGGCAGCATTGGAAAACTTTCATCACATTAAAGCAGCTTTGCTTTCCTGTGTTGGTGGCAGCTGAAGACTGCCCTGGTGGCTAACATTTTAACATTTGAATGTGCGTTGCTTTTTTAGAAGTCAGGCTATCAATCAGGCAGTTTTCAGATTACTTCCTCCTGTATCTTAAACTGCTAATGAGGATGTTTTGTTTCCTTATTGCAAATGAAAGGCACAGCCCTCCAGTCATGAAAGCCCTCAGACCGTGGGCACTGGCACTGAGCAGCTTCGTGAATGCAGAGCATCTTTGCTGAAGCCTCGCATGGGCTGTTGCTAAGTGCTGCTGTGTTCAGACAGTGCAGCAGTGCCACAGACTCAGGGATGTGAGGGACAGTCAATCCATGAAACTAATTCTAGCACCCTGTCAACACGCCTTAATTTTGCTCTTGTAAGAGTGTCTTTTGCTGACAACTGCCAAGTGAGTAAATAAAGTGGAGCACTTCTGCCAGCACCATAAATAAGACTGTGGAGACACAGAGTGCTCTCTCTGATTAGGCCACAAACATTTCTGAAGCCTGTAGGACCCTAATTAACGCAGAGATTTCTAATTCCAGGAATTTTGATGTAATCAAATCAGCAGTGCAGTTCCAAAAGCCAAGTCTCCTCAAAAGTATTCTCTCTAAAAACAGCTACTCAGCCCTCGCCAACATTACCTGCTTTGTCCAGTACCATGGACATTGTAAAGTCCATGGCTTTATAATAAAAGGCTGTTAAAAATCCAGGCATAAAGTAAGTTACTTTAAAAATAATAGAGATCTGCAAATAATGTGAAACAATACAAAATAATATAGCACAAGGCTCTGCAACTGTTGTTGGCTATTTTTTGAGTTTCAGCTTTTTGTTTCTGATAGAATAGCCCAGTGACTCCAGGAGCAATTGTTCTATAAAGCCAGCTTACGTCTCCAGGTTGTCACCCTCCAATACTGTTTGCACAGGTAAGTAGCCAAGTCGGGGATGCTTTGCAAAATACTTCTTTGACCGGAATTTATTCTTCAGCACCTTCGTGAAGTCCCGTACGTCTTCCCCAGATGTTGTCTTCAAAAGAAGAAAGAAATAAAATTCAACGTTGCTAAAAAGTACTGACTTAATAGTATTGATTAATACTGCTGGTATCATCCTGAAAAAGAATACAAGGAAGAACTTTAAAATTTTAGTGATCCAAAAATTGCCTTTTTAGTGTCCTGAGATACAGTACAATAATAATGCTAATGCATCTAAAAATTCTCTTCTACTGGAAAATAATAGCAAGGCTTCAAATTCCCATCAATAAATGCATTTACCAACTACTTGATAAATTAGAGAAAAATTGACACAGGTTCAAGTCTTAAGCTAAACATTTATAACCAGTTTTAAAACCCACAAAAATGTAATTTTTCAGAAAAATTTAAAAGGGCAAGTCAGCTGGTAAGAGGGAGCCCTCTATATTCACAAAGTTTGACAAAATACTCCCTGCCTCCCATTCTAGACCTACAACAGAAAACTTTCGCACAAGATGGGAGTAGTATCTGCTAAACGATTCTCTGTTGCAATGGCCAAGATTTTCATAAGCATTTTCTCAAGTTGCCAAATCTCTTCCTATAGGATTCTGCCACTACCTCTAAGATTCCAGAGTCAAAAAATTGCACAGATGAAGTGGTGGCCAGTGTACAGCCACTGTTCAAAAGCACAGGCAGGCCTGATAAGAACAATTAGTGCCTGAAGTAACCAACTCACACTGATTCAGTGGTCTCCTTGCTACCACACAGTATGATCAGGACATAGATTAGCCACAAGATTTTACAAGTCTAACTTTACAAGTTCCAATCAACATCTTCCATCCCTCACGGCAGCTTTTTTACTGGTCCTGACTGATGCAGCCTCTTCCAAAACTGGTAAGTGCTTAGCCCCATCCCTCTCTGCTCCCTCCCTGCCCACCACCCTATCCTGAGAACAAAATTTAAATTTATTCAACTGCTTTTAAAAACCAGTTTAACTGGTGATAATCACAGCAATAACGGCAGCACTGCTTTGGTAATACTAATTAGCTAGCTTCTGCTACAAAAGCAGGGACGCATATAGGCATAAAATACAAAGCAAAAATGGCAATAGAGAGATCTGCAGGAAGAAACAATAATATACAGTCTGCTTTTAAAGTGTATGTGCTCAGACTGTGCTGTGTACTTCAACAGAACATCCCCTTCCAGCCAGTACTATTGAGCATTTTCTCTTGCAACTGCAGTAAAGAAAACGTGGCCATTCACCTCCAGAATTACCTGAAGATTTGCAATAGCTTTTACAGACTTCCAGTCCAGCCTCTGTAACAAACTAGAAATTGCATTCCTGTACACTCTGCTTTGGGAGAAGCCTGTTGGGATCAAAGGATGCCAAAGTGGATGGACAACCATGTGGAAAATAGAGAGGAAGACTTTAGTTTTGTAATCCTTTTCCCGATGTACTACAAAGAGGCCTAGGAGCAGGTCAGGCAAACTATTCTCTGCTGTCAAAGCATAAAAATACTTCCATATTCATCTATATATTTGGATATTTGTATAATATATGCAGTTACAAACTCTGTAATGCATATCAGACAAGCAATAAAAATAGTAAATAATCAAACTGATATTGGTAGGAGTTTCTCATATATGGTTTTAAAAAGTAGACAACAAACAGAGCAGGTTTGTGACCAAGAGGTGTTTGAACCCCTGAATTTTAATATAAGTGAATCCAGGGAGGGTTCACAAAATCATTCTCAAAAAGTATCTCTCCAACCACTGCACCATCCAAGGAAGGAATATGAGGCAATGCAAAGGGCTGCTTACTCTCATGCAACAGTAACTCCAACAGATGGAACTCTGTCCCAAGGCCAAGGAATGAAAATTTCAATACCTACACACTGTAGAAATAAATGTCTACTGAGCTGCCAAACTTTTCCTCTGGTGTATTTTTTATTTGGTATGACAGCCTGATTCTTGGAAAGAGGACTAATATGACTGCGTACTGACTGAGCACTGCAAATACTAACCAGTGAAATTTGAGCAGATTTGAAAGGATTATTTTAATTTACATGCAATTAAAATGCCACTCTGAAAAATGTCTTCTATTTTTTTTTTCTTTTGGGCATATAACCACAAAATACCACCTAATCCAAAATCTGCCAAGGGAGATGTACTACAATGTTTCGCTTAAAAAAAAAAAATAGCCAGGCACTGTTGTGTAGAATCTATCTTCTAAATTAAAACTAGCAGGTACCTTGTACACTTCCCTACGTCATGACATCTTGGCTATTTCCACACAAATCAATAGTACAAATAGCACCATTGTTACAGAACTACATCAAAAGCAAAGAAAAAGTACTTTCCTTCACTGAAAATTCAGTCTAAAGACCATGCTTTCAAACTCAATTTAAAATTTCAGTTCTTAGAGCAAGACCAAGCTCAGGAAGAAACATTTAATATCCATGGCTGCCACACACAAATAACTAAAAAACATTGGTAGCGCCAAGTCTCAGGGTGCCAGTAGCTACAACCTGTAACAACTGACAAAACTGGCATCAGCATTCGTCAATACACCAGTCAGGCATAAATAGAGTTGTAAGCAACAAACTAAGATACAGTTACTTGTAATCCAATAAAAATTAAAACCCCCACAATTTCATGGAAAGCAGTGAAAAAACCCCTGAGTATGGTAAAATATGTTTTTCATACGTATCTTAAACAATTGGTGTATGCTTTCAGTATACTGGAAATAGAACAAGTCTTCATTGGTAAAAAGTAATACCAAGATTGTAATAACCTAGCTGTAGAGCTCTAAATTAAATAACATGTAATATAAAAATAACAATAAATATATGAAACATGAATAAAATAGAACACTTATAATACATATTTTTTATTTTATTTATTTCTCACTATTCTCTTTTTCAAAGAAAGAGTAATAATAGAACCCCACACTCTTATTCCTTTCACTGCACCTACCTATGTAAAAGGACTAATCTGCACCTAAGTCATCATTGTCTTAATTACATTTTTTATGTCTAACACAAAACCGATTAGCTGTTTTAATATACAGAGAGAAACTGATTCCCAGAAAAGACGTGAACCTCACTAATGTATGCTTTCATTAAGCCCAGCCAGACATTCATGGGTTATGAGGAAGCTGGTAAGGAATGTACACAGACACTTAATATTATCAAGGAAATTCCAAGAAACTATGTTCTGTATAATAGAACACATTATTTGTATAATAATCTCTGATTGGTCAGAGATGTGAAATTAATAGTATAAAATAACATCTATGTTTTTTAAAAGGATTTCAGTTTATTCTTTAATTAAGTTATTAAAGGTATAATAACTCTATTCTGGCTGTCACTGTCATATCAGCGATGTCTGCACTGTGTAGCATTGAGAAGATCACCCTTCTGTGACCACTTTCTAATAGGGCCATTTTTTAAGCAATTTCTCACCAAGAGGAGGGATCAGTTATAAATTTTTTGGTTTTCAGTTTACTCCAATGAAATCAAGCTGCAATTTCAAGAGTAACTAACAAATTATCTGTTCTTTCAAGGTGAATGGTAATCTCTGAACTCCACAGCTGGCAGCAAAGTTCTGCATGTGAAATAGCAAGATTCAACCGTTCTTGCTGCTCTCTTTCATCTTCCCCACAGAACAATCCCATTTTGTTAACAGTGAAGCATCATGCCTGGTGCACTGCTAAGCATGTCAGGATGAAACCGCTGACTTAGTTGTGTCAGTTTGTTGCTTATAAAACACCGAGGCTGCTTAATGTTTACGAATGCATCTGTCTTCTCTGAATGTCGGTAGGAATTAAATTTTCAGATGACCTTACCCAGAGGAGAAGTCCTAACAGGCACAATTTCAGATAAGCTTTATTGTGCCTGGAAAAAAAATTCAGTCTAGGATGAGCTATCATTCAACCAATAATCTCTGATGTCTTGACTATCATGTTCTGAGCTCCTGTAGGGAAATATAATTCCGGTCATCTGGAAGATGAAGGGGCTGTCCTTAGTTGGCATTATTTTATATAGAAAGGCTACCAAAAATTACTTCCCTAAAATAAGGAGCTGTGCCAGGTAAGTTGCATGGAAGTACAAAAAATGGATTATATTTTCATTAGGGTAAGAAAATAAGACTACTTCCAATGGGAAAATTTTCAGAACTGTGATTTGATATTTGTGCATTACTCCAGAAAAGCTTCTTTTTATATTCCTTGCTGTGGAATATAGGAAAGCAAAATTGAAACAGTTTGGAGAAAGAAAACGGATGCAGTAAATATTTCCATGTGAAATTCAAAGAATCCATTGGTACAGAAACCCACATTAATATAACACAAGTACCACTATTGAGGGGATTTCCATTCAAAAAAATCTATAAAATAAACCATGTAGGTAGTTATGTAGGACTATTTCAAAATTACATGCTAGGAAAATCTAATAATATTTTTACACTTCTGTGTAAAATTCTACATTTAAAATCTTAGTTCTCCATCTTTTCAGAGAAAGATTATGTAAAGGTGAAAAATAAACTAGAATAACTTTGCATTTCTACTACTTAAGAGAGAATTATGTTTTCAGATGCTTCTCACACCAATCTCTAAATCCTGCATGGAAGAAAAGACATAACTGAAGTCATTATAATGATTTTTAAAAATTATTTTTTTCATTTTCAGCATCAAGAAAACTAAATTGCAAGCTAGGACAAATGCAAAATGGCATTACAAATGCAGTTACTACATAGAGCTATGTGGAGTAAATGGTCCTAACCTGAAATTATGAAGCAATCCTTACCTAAAGCAAATATCACAAAACTCACTAAAATGGAGAACATACTCCTTAACCCTTACTCCAAATTATTTTAAATTTAATTAGAACTTACTGTGCTTCTGAGAAATCCCTTTATACCCTACACTGAACTGCTCACCTGAAGACAATTAAATGGTCTTCCCCCCATCTGTGACTAAGCTCCAGTCCTAAATGTCAGCTTAAGTAATGGAAGCGGGTTTTTTTACCTATTTATTGCTAGTATTCTTCATAAAAATGTATTAATATGCATTAGCAGTAAGAAAGTGAAGCTAGATTTTATTAATGTAGTTTGATGCATTTGCACTCTGCTTTTCAACAATGGCCAGCAAACCAACATTTTAACATCAAGAGCCTTTGAATTTAGTTGAAAAGGTAGAGTAGATGCACTCTTCCTGTTCAGGCTATTTGTACTGTGATATAATGGATTCTAAGGAATAATTCAGTGGCCTTTGGTATTTTTATTTCACAGACCCAGGTCTATGCTATTTTTCAAGCATTATTCCATTTAAACATATAAGCTATTCTACTAACTGCAAAAAATTTTGCAGTTCTTGACTACTGTATCACATTTAATGAGTTCATTGTGCAGAGAGGTTTAGCAACAAATTAGTATACCAACCATAGTGCACTACTACAAATAGTAAGATTAAATAATACAGGATTTTTTTTGTGAAAACAATTCTTTATTCCAGATCTAGACCAGATAAGACTTGTTAAAATAGATTGCATGTGGGTAGTGATTATGGAAGTCTAACAGCCTGTTCATATAATGGGTCATTTCTTTTAACAGAAATGGAGGTATGAAAGTGTATTTACATCAGGACCCAAGTAAATTCTAGCTCTCATATTCAGCTTCCAAATTAACAAGGGTCAATGCTGGACCTCTAATTTTATGCGTCACCTAAATTATATGCCATTTCTTTTATTCTGCTCTCCTTAAAACTGCCCCAAGTTCCTTCCTCTCCCCCTTACACCCTGGCCTTCCTTCATTCACTCTAATCAAGAATGTCATTTTACTCCCCTTATTATCCCATAGTGGATTCACTTCATTCCTCCTCTACTTCATGGAAAGAAGGGACTTTTGCCTTACGTTACCTTATTTTACACCTAATATTGCTTTAAAACTACATACTTTCTGCAGCAGTAACAGAAATCTTCATTATACTAAGAGCCATCCCTATTCCCAGGGACAGAGAGGATTCCACCCATTTCCAGAATATATTTTTCAGTTTGTCAGCCTTCACTTGGAAATGAGATGGCTCACAGTTACATAACGTGAACTTGTTTAACAAGAACTGAAAATTTCTCTTAGATATCAAATCTGCTGCTTCAGACTAAACCTGGAATTCATCAGAAATATACAATCCTGTTCTAGGGAAAGTACAATACCCCATACTAGATGTAATCTGTATTTGACTAACTCAACAGGAAGGGTATCTTATCCTGCAGACCAGCAGCATTATCTATTTCAACACACCTCACACCTCAATTTCTGAATTTTCTGCATATTATAGGCAGTAACAAAGAACATTTCTGTTCCACTAAAGATGACATTTATAAGGAGAAAAAAAGTGAATTTTTAATGATGTCTAATCATAGACCTCCAGATCCTGAGGTTAGAACACTCATGTGAAAAAAATATAATAAACATTAAAACCAGCTGAAAAAAACAACAAATCTATTTAAAAAAATATTCTTCAGAGTATGCCCTGACATGCCAAATTATCAATAAATCCTAACATTTGGCTATAGAATTAATGAAAATACATTAACATAACTCATATTTTTTTCTGACCATAATGCAGTAAAAACACTACTTAATAGAATTTGAATTCCATTACAGGAGACACGCCAGATGAAAAAGAGAGGGAAAACACAGGTAATAAGTCCAACAGCTACAGCAGAAGAGACAAATAACTCAGTGAATTTTGTTACTATAAGAACCCACAGAATCTTGTAACACTACTGAAAATTGAAATAACTCTACTGAATCAACTCTAGTTACATTCTGGTCTGAATTTTTCTGAGCATACAGACCTCTCACAACTGTTGTATAGAGTTTGTATACATATGTATAGAGTATGTATACATACCAATTATCCTATTAATTTATTTCTGCCTGAGTTAAAATTCTTGAATGTAAACAACAATCTGATAAAAAAAGTGAGAGTGGTATTTGCATGTAGCAACCCAGCCACTCCTTCACTTAAGAAAGACTCCTAGGAATCTCCTCAGAAAATTGTGTTTGAACTATCATTAGGAAAATACTGTGTTAAAAAATTATTTTTTGTTAGCTACTGCTGGTAAACATCTCACACCATTTCTGGTTAGAAGCTATAAATTCTGGTGGTTTTTTTTCCAGCTACACACTAACTTTTATATATCCCAGTAAACAGTAATTATACAGCAGACTGAAACACAACCTATTTCTAATCACTTTTTAATGAAGCAAGCAAAATGCTGGACCCAAAACTAAAGATCACCCCCCAAAAATATTAATGTGCATTAGTAGAATATTAAATATTCTTTACCATGGTATAGTAATAGTAAAGTGAGTCCTTTTTCTCTGACATGTTCTTACCCTTACAGTGTGTGTATGTATGTGAGTATACAAGAACAGCGGATACATTTAATACTCAAGCTTTGTTTTACCAATCAGAAGTGAAGTTTAAATTCTCTCAGAGGAGGATACTGCTACCCATTTCTACAGAATCCAAATGGTCCCCACATAAAATCAGCAAAACCTGCAAAGTTCCTGATGCCTTCCAAAGAGAAAGGTAGGAAGACAAGCCATATTAAACATATGAAAAAGAAATCCTGGCTAGGTAACAAGGACTAAGAAAAAAAATTTAGACCTAAAATATGGGTTGCTATCCATTACAAACACTGAGTAAATTGGTACTCACAGGTATACAATACTCCACCATTGGATAATGCAATTTATGCCCCTTTGCTGTACGGCCAGAAAAGAAACAGCTCTGACAGACGTCATAGTTGAAATGTTTTAAGCTCCGGTACCTGTGGGGACATTAAACAAAGTGATTAGAGATTCCTAAGTTTACTTCTAATTAAGCCTCACAAAGCAAATTACTCTCTGAAGTGGTGTCACCTGCTTTTCAGCAGCAGCAATACAAGGACACAGTGAGTTTGCTGAGATTAGCTCAGAGAGAATTTTCAAGTGTGTCGGTGTGCACAACCAGGACATGGCACAGCCAGTGCTCATCACAGCTGCAGGCCCAGGGACACCAGTGCCACTGCAGCAGCTGCAGGGGACACAGGCAAACCTGCAGCCCTCTTAGCCCACTTCCCAGAACCTTCCTACACTACACACCTCACTGAGTATTTAAAAGTTTCTGTCTCCATATCAATATAGAGCCACTGACAATCACCTGCTGCCCAAGTTGCTTTGACGCAGAAAATCCTACAGGCATCAGCTTCATAGATGGACTGGGAAGAATTTATAATTTTTAAGTTTTTATTGACTTTAAACTATGTTGCTTCACTCTTTCTTTTCCTCTATTTACTATTCTGATGATATCTCAAATAAACTTTTATAAATCAGACTGGTTTATTTTTGTTTTTACACTGAACAGTTAAATGTTTGTAAATCATTTTGATACTCAGAAGTTCTACACACATCTCAGAAAATTAAATTCTCAAGAATCCATGAATTGTAAGAAGAACTTAAAACTCAGTTAAAAATATACAATGTTTAATTTTGGTGGGTTTTTTTTTAAGAGAGTGTATGTATAAATAGAGTAACGACTTCTACAGTATCCCTTGTACTAAATGTAATCACCAGGAGCATGATTTATTTATTTATTTAGACTAAAGCAACATTTCAATTTCAGATTCCACCCACTGTTTCTGTGCTATGGTTGTTCTGACTGGATGAGGTTATATCATTTGTATGCAACTAAAATGAGCTGACTGAACCAAACTGAATAGTAGCTACTGAACAGTTAAAGTTTAATTTAAACTGCTTCCTGAGAGCAGTTTTCAGTACCCATCTACACTTTTCCCCTGTTGAGTTTTACGTTTTGTTTTGCAAGAGAATATGTGCCTATAAACGTAAAGGTTCACTTTAAAAGATGCTGATCCAACTTGTTTATAATCTGTTCTCAGAGCCTGTGCATTAAATGGCCACATTTACCTTCTGCTAGGATGCTAGATGTTTTGTTGCTGCAGATCTCTAACTTCATCATAGAAATTATTTAGAAGGACCCACTCTAAATGGGTCTTTGTCTTCTTTTCTATCTCTCTGCCCTCATACACATAGCACAACTTAGACAACTATAACATAGCTGAGCTAGAGCTTTGTCACTCTATGCTTCCTCAAACAATAATAAAGAGAACAACACTTAGAGAATTTCATCTCCTCTTAAGACAGGCAACAAAGTTCGATCAGATTTATTACTTTTGCAAATACTCACATACCCATATTTATAGTAAAGAAAAAAAAAGAAAAAGAGGGTTGCTACCTCAATCCTGTAAGACTGACTAAAGCCAGCATTCCTAAAACTAGGCTAGATGAATCTGACCTCAGGATTCATATTATTATCCTCTAAAATAACAGAAAGATGGAGAACAGAAAACACTATGAACAAAAATTACTCATCTGCCTAGATATCTAAAGAAAAATCTTAGAAGCACTTACATGATAGACTGCGTTATATTTTTCCTAGATAATATATTACACTCCATGACCGCAGTAGAGGAAAAAAGCCAGTTATGCTTACTTAACTCTAGCTCTAGCCCCTACTGCAGATTTTGGAGGCGGGGATTGCATCACCTTATACACTGGAGCAATCAATTCACAAATGCACGTTAGTCATAACAGTACTTACTAAGGGTACAAACTACAGTTTAGGAGATTAACATGGTGAATAATCCCCATGTAATCTTTTCTTTCAGAATTCACACCTTTCTTTGAAAAGACAAAAGTTAGATTATTTTCAGAGACGTAGACAGGGACTTTGCAAGTCTCATCACAGCAACATATCAGTGCTTGCTTTAAGTAAGGAAAGATTGATGTTGAAGGGTGTTCTATACTGCCTGGCATAAGTTCATTTCTGAAGCCTTATGCAGGAGAGCAGACAGACAGTCCACATTTCTTCTTACTGATCACTTCCTTTCCATCTTATGCTTACAGAACACATAGGCTGCATTCCTACTTCATTTGCTGTCTCTTGGATCCACCAATCCAAAAACATCTGATGACAGCCCACCCTGTACCTCTACTGGCCACAGGACCACTGAGTGTGTAACAGTGGCACTGCATGAGCCAGAACTCTCATGGCCAGAGCTCAGGCCACACTGTGGGCTCACCATGGCTGACAGATCCCATCTCAAGGAAGGAAAACAGTGTAAAAACAGACAGAGAGAACTTCACTTGCTGAAATACTTAAAAATGTGGGTATTTTCAGAGAAACATTGCACTTAACATCTCTTCTCTTACCTAAATCCAACAATTGGACACTCTTTACAGATGTTGCACTTGGCCTGATGTTTTGCCGTTTCTGCAGCTGCCACACGATGTAGAACTGGTAACCACACCATCGACTGTGGTTCTAAGCGCATCCAATCTATAAATTGCTTTACAGTTATTTCTGGCTTATTGTGGTTCTGTGGAGAGAAAAAACCCACACCCAAATTTAAAAAACAAAAAACAAAAAAAAACAAACAAAAAACAAAAACAAACAAACAAACAACAAAAAAACCAAACCAAAACAAAAAACCACAAAAACCCCCAAAAAACCACCAAAAAACACACACCAACCCCCCCCCAAAAACAACAGACATCCACAAGTAGATTTTCCTTAGAATTCTATGGAAAAAAAACCCCAACAGCCTGCATGAATTTTTTTCCATGACAGGTTAATCCAAAACCATTTACAGGATACAAGAAATAACCACAATTAAAATGAAAATAAAGAAAACAAGTCAGTAAGACTTTAGAAGATAAACAGCACTGATAGAGTAGACAGATGGTAATAAAGGTGGAGGACATAGTAAAAAAGTAACAGAGTGCATAGTAAAGCCATCTTTCAACTGAAAGGACTTGAAAAATAAGTATGAGCGTGAGAGGGAAGCCCACTCTGCAGTTCAGACCTACTGAAGACATGGTTGTCTTCTGAGTTAAGACTGATGACAAAATGCTAAAAATCAGTAGTGTTTGCATGTGTGTACTAATTGCCCCAAGACTTGTCATTTTTTACTGTGTTCTAAGCCCATGGTGCTCTTTCTAGTTAGCACGTTAAACATAACACATGCACACAACAAACAAACAAACAGGCAAATAAAGAACAAGAAAGGAATCTGCCATTTATAGGCAATCACTTCAAGAATATAGCAGAGCTGATGTATTAACATGATTCTTTTAAGAAGCAAACACACTTCCACATCTTCTTTAAGTTGTAACCACCAGAGGAGCCTAGCTGTAAAGGTATTCTATTCATCAACTTTGTCAGCAATAACAATAGAGGTTGTATTTCTGAGCTCAATGGAAGCAATAAAATAAAGCTTAAAATGAAAGTTATTCTTAAATGGTAACACATGATGGAAAGCAATGCTAGGCTTCTTAACCTATTCATGGTCCAAGTTCATTTTCGGCAGTAAGAGGGAGAAGAATGAAAAAAAGAGAGCATTTCTTCCTCACCAACAAAATACTTGTTTTCACTGGGTTGAGATAACTGACATGCAGCTGCATATTTTCTCTATGCTCTCCTAATGACCAGGGACTGAACTTGAACTATTCATGTGAGATGAGAGATGCAGCCTCATTATAAGTATAATTGTAATAACACATTAAGTACTTAAACACTATCTTGCTAGTACCTCCTACCCATAATTGAATTGCATGGGAGATGGGGCAGATCCTTGAGGGACATAAAGATCATTCCTCTGTCACACAAAAAGTCTGTGACTAACAAATGAATGATTTATTTCAGTATGACTCAAATCACTCAAGGCCAGTGATAGATATGTCAAGCACCATCCCTTATTGTCTGAAGCAGCAATGTTAAAACATGAGGGGAAGCTTTACATGGTTAATCGGTCAAATCAACTTCCCTAAGTATCTACCAAATTATTCATGACCTGGACAAACACTCTTTCAATTCTAATCGCCTGAATCCAGAAATGAATCTAATGTTTCAAAGCAGTGGACAAATCTCTGTGAAAGAATGGCAAAAGAAAATCCCCTGAAAGTTCACTAAAATCTTTAATGCTCAATTTAATAAAATCAGAAATATTCAAGTTAGTAATTTTATATAAGCCATGGTGTATTTTTAATCCAAATACAATTTCTGACAATGCTCCAATCAGATGCTTTCACAAAAATAATGCACTGAAGCAGTATAGTTATCACTAGCTAACAGTTGGAGCCTTAGGCATCCTTGAAAAAGTCAGAGTTAGTTGTGTTCCATTACAACATCCTGTTTTTAATTCTCATCTTCTTTAAACAGACACTCCTCGCAGCCTCATTAACCTCCTGCATGTAGTGTAGAGCTGCACAGCAGGCTGCAAGAGCTTTATTCCATGTTCTGATCTGCTGCATAAAGGCTCACAATAGAAAAATGACTACGCTTGAAGTTTCATGCAACTGCAAGGTCTTTTGTCAGTAATATAATGCTAAATAATTTCCCGGTGCACAAGGTCAAAAATTACTACCAACATCATTTGCTTGTTTCGTTGAGATCATGTCTTGTTCCAGCACAAAAAAGAGCGTTGTTCTCACAGTATTAGGTTGCTTTGAACAATGCAAAGAAGGATAACTGGGTGCTACAAAATTTAACAGCTTTTAGAGTAGCAAACACTGTCAGAATCATGAAGATTTATAAAATTTTTGGCTAAACATAATTTGTTTGATCCTCTCCTAAACTGTAAACCATCTTTTACATCTGCATTTTCCCATGAATTTCCCATACTTAGTTGCAGGAGCATATTCATTTCTGTTCAAAACTCAGTGCATCTTTTTATATTCCTCTCCTCTTTTTACATAATCATGTAAAAGTGAAGCTGTAGACTTCAGAGGGAGTTTGGTTTTGTTCCTCACATGAAGGTCTTTATCTTACCTGTTGGAAGCAGCTGCGCACACTGGGTTCAATGTTGCTGCCACCGAAGGCTGCCACTTCCCCAAGCTGCCGCGGGATCTGGATAGCATCGTGAAGCAGAAGGCCCAGCTGCCTCTGGTCACACATTTCTGTAGGGCCTGCCACCTCCTTGAAGAGGTCTGCAACACCAATAAAAGACACCATCTCATTCAATTTCCATATACACTTCCTTTCCTTTAGTAATGCTGCACCTCAAGGTTTTAATTTCTGTATTATTGTTATGGTTACAAATGGACACTGTCCCATTTGCAAGGGTTTATCTTCATCTAATCTTGATTCATAACCGTACAAATGAGAAAAATAAGGCCAAATGAATGAAACTATATGTCTTTTTATGGCACATGGTGGACAGGAAGGTGATTTGAGGCAGCACAGCTTCACCAGCAAAAAGTTCTGCCTGACAAACCTAATGACCTTCTATGATAGAGTGACTACATTAGTGGACATGGCAACGGCTATGGATATCATCTCTCTGGACTTCCGTAAGGCTTTTGACACAGTCCCCCATGACATCCTTCTCTCTAAATTCAAGAGAGATAGATTCAATGGATGGACTGTTAGATGGGTTGGATGGCCACATCCAGAGGGCAATGGTCAACAGCTCAGAGTCTCGATGGACATCAGTGACAAGTGATGTCCCTCGGTGTTATTTAATATCTTCATTAATAACACAGATGAAGGGATCGAGTGCACCCTCAGCAGGTCTGCAAGTGACACTGAGCACAGTGGTGCAGCTGACACACCTGGAGGATGGGATGCCACCCACACCTGGACAAGCTTGACAAGTGGGCCCCTGGGAACCTCGTGGGGTTCAACAACGCCAAGTGCAAGGTGCTGCACCTGGGTCAAGGCAAGCCCCAGTATCAGTTCAGGCTGGGGGATGACGGGACTGAGAACAGCCCTGTGGAGAAGGACTTGGGGGTGCTGGTAGATGAAAAGCTGGACATGTGCCAACAAGCTGCACTTGCAGCCCAGAAAGTCAATCATATCCTGGGCTGCATCAGAAGCAGCATGGCCAGGAGACTGAGGGAGGTGATTCTGCACACTGCTCTTGTGAGATCCCACCTGGAGTACTGAGTCCAGCTCTGGGGTACCCAGCACAGAAAAGACAAGGAGCTGTTAGAGCAGAGCCAGAGGAAGGCCAAAAAACTCATCATAGGAGAGATATTCCATCCCTCTGAAGAAAGGCTCAGAGAGTTGGGGTTGTTCAGCCTGAAGTCTCTAGAGAGACCTTACTGCGGCTTTACAGTACTCAAAGGGGACTTATAAGAAAGCTGGGAGAAAAGCCTTTAGCAGGGCCTGTTGTAAAAAGGACAAGTAGTAACGGTTTTAAACTAAAAGACAACAGATTTAGACTAGCTATTAAGAAAGAAATTTTTTACAATGAGGGTAGCAAGACACTAGAACAAGTTGCCCAGAGAGGTGGTAGATGTTGTATCCCTGGAAATATTCAAGGCCAGATTGGACAGGGCTCTGAGCAACCTGATCCAGCTGAAAATGACCCTGCTCATTGCAAGGGGGTTGGTCTAGATGACCTTTTAAAGCCCCTTCCAAACCAAACTATTTTATGATTCCATGAAGAATGAAATAATATTTGAGAAATCTACATCTTATGCTAAAAAGCTATGTCATGCTTCAGTTGGTTGGGGACAGAAGCACGATTACTCTGAACTGAGACTGGAAATTACCACAAGTCACTGGCCATGTGAAATAGCTTAAAACAGGAGCAGCAGCCAGAAAGACAATTTGAGCTTAACAATAATCACATTTTCTTCCTGGATAACCATGTCTGCTTCCATGTACTTTTCCTTCACTGATTCCGTTTTCCTAAGGTAGGTGTCAAGCCCTGCAGCATAAATGGATGAACCAGGATGACTGTAACAACAGAAAAAATTGATGCTGAAAGGGATCGAGAAAATTTTTCCAGATATAGGCACCGGGAAGGAAGACACTACTTGTACCTACACTCACAGTAAAGCATGGAGTTAATAGACCTGCCAGCAGTACAGTTATTATTTCTTAAGTGCTTTCTAAGCACGTTTCTTTGATTCGACAATTTTAATTGTTAAAATGCTCAGCTAAAAATGTTAATGTTTCTGCCAATAATTTTGATTTATGAACTCTGTAGCTGTGTACATTAACATTTAGTCACAAGATTAATCTTTCCTGACAACATCTTAAATGCTGAGTTTATCTAAGAAATTTTTTTTAATTCTGTGATTGGTACAAATTACAGAAGAAATGGAATCAAATTCTTATGTTCATGCCAGCTGGTTTTTACCATCTCCTTTTGTACTCAGTGGCTGGCTTGGATTAAAGCTCCAAATAATCTTAAAAGAAAAACAATCCATTTATATTATGCCCCTACTTTTTCATGTTTCCCATCAGAAGAACCACTAATAAATTAGAAATAAGTGAAATTTGAAAATTCAGTGTGACTGCACTTCTGATTGAGAAAAAGACAACCTTTGTTCAGAAAAACTCAAGAGTAACTCTTATTGCATGGTGTAAACTGTTTTACCCTTCATTGGGAGCAACTGTCAAGCTTTGTCAGTGTGCTCCAGACAGTCTGGGCGCACTTTTTTCCTTCTCAAAGTTGGTGGAAGCAGAAGAAAGGATCATCACAAAATAAAGATCCAGATGACTGAACTAATTTTTAGATTTTCTTGTATTTTTCTCATCCTTTTCTTGCGTAGTCAAACAGCAGCTACAGCATCTTGTCCACTCAGCGCTGAGAAAAAAAACCACGCAGACAATAGTGGTGACAGAATTAATACTGCAGAGCTGCAGGCTCCTCTTGGCAATCCCAGATCCTGGCTATCTTCTTCAGCTAAGGATGGGACAGTTTTTCAATTTCTAAGAGTCCATTTAAAAAACCTGACAGTTAGAAAAAAAAAAAAAGAATGAAAAAAGAAAACCTAGTCTTATTCTTTCTGTTTGCATCAGTCTGCAGTGGAAACAGGCCATAAAAGAAGAACAATTCACTAACTGCTGGAGCTGAGAGGCAGATGAAGTAATTTCCTAAACCTTAAAACTTCAGTTGTTGTGGAGCTGCTAACTAGAGGACAATGTGACAGAAGATGAATAGGCACAGTGATTAGCTAGGAGGAAAGCTGCAAATACCTCTGAAGAGCTCAAACTCCTCCAATTTATTTGTTTCTTAACACTGGCAGCTGTGCCACAACCAAAGACTGTCCAGGTGCAAGGGAGTCCACGGATGGCATCCTCTTTTCCCAAACATCTCAATGCCTTCAGTGTGACACACAGGAGGAGAAGCTCCTAAACTGAAGGCATGGAAAGTGAGAACGCTCTTGCTATCTGGCCTACCTACTTCAAATAACCCACGAGCTATTCCCTGGCAAAGGAGGAATGGCAAGAGCATGTCTCAAGTGGCAGATGGAGGAGAGCCTGTTTTAGCTCTGACAGGGAGCACCCAGACACCTGATTCATCACAGCGGGAAAGGCTGTACATCACCCACCAGCAGTCTCTGAAGTCACAAACTCTTTTAAATGGACTCTGTTAACATGTACATGCACACCAAAGGAGTTTCAACATAAAATACATTGATATAAATACATTGATATAACAGTTAAACTGTATAAGGAACTCTACCAAAGGACAAGAAGAATGACTGAGGAAGCAGAGAAAGATTATTCAGAACTGAGTCATATGAAAAAAACGGAAACCAAGAAAAGAGAAATCAGTCAAATAAATTCAGCCTCACACTAGTATTTTGAGGATTACACCCAGTGGGACTCAAACAGCAACTTAGCTGGACAACCTGAAAAAAATGTACTTAATGGTTGATAAAGAAAGGGATACTTGAAAATACTGGAAAGTTTATCAAATTCCTATCAAAATTATAATAAGATAGTTAGTAAAAATATGTCCACAACCCACATTTTATGTTGCATTGTCAAACAGAATGCAAATTCTAATTTCTTCTTTTTTTTTTTCCAGTTAGCTCCAAATGGTTTGAAAATGTACAAAATAAACATAACAGTAAAAAAACCCCCACCACATTCCAAGGACACTGTGCATCCCCTGAAAACTGAACTGATTTGAAGATGAGATTTATCAAGTAGCCCTTTTTCATCTCAAATCATACAGATTTTATACATTAAATGATACAACCCAAAAGCTACACACTATAAAAAACTCCATACAGGTCTTCTTCTGCTTCTGCTGCCAGTTTGGGCTTTGGGTGTTAGAAATGAGTGCAGGTAAGAGTGAGGTGCACACAAATGCATTCTTACATAGCTCACAAGTGATCCTCCTGGTCAGAAGAGAAAGCAGAGAATAACATGGTTACAGCCAGACTAGGATATTGGCCTCAGCAACAGAAAAGAAGCTCGAGACTCCTCGCCCTAAAGCATAGATGTAAGCAGCTCACAATTACTGAATTACTTTCGCAGGTCCATTTTTATTCTCAGGAGCACCCAGGCATGAGCTTGAAGTTAAGCATGTCTTAAACATTTTCAAGAACAGGCATTCTTTTAATTAAGGCTTCAATGCTTCCTCTAAAGCAATTGGGACTTCTAATTAAAGATCCATTCTCACATCAACCCTGAAGTCTATAATCTTAAAAAGAAGCTTAATTAAATTAAAAAAAAAAAATCACAGAAATTTCTCTGTCAAAACATTTTTTAAAAATGTGTCAAGTGAAAAGATCCTACCTATACTGGAAATGAACATACATTCTCTAGGAAGGCTGAACACTTGAGCAGCAAACATTCCGCTTAAGACTTTTACAAAAGAATGAAGGGTTCATCCAAAAGTTTTTAAAACAAGAAACTTGCTTATTCTACTACGAACTACTCTAAGAAGACTATGCCTCTCCAAGGCTAAAGCATTTAGG
>WEIT01010296.1:2700-20547 GCA_013389985.1 Dryoscopus gambensis | reverse complement strand
ATTAAAAAAATCTTTTTCTCATATGTTTAAGCAAAATTTCCTCTGTTTCAGGTTGTGCCTGCTGCCTCTTGTCCTGTCACCGCACACGACTGAGAAGAGCCTGGCTCCATCTTCTTTTCTGCTCCCACTGGGTATTTATGTACATTGATAAGATCCCCATGAAACTTCTCTTCTCCAGGTTGGAAAGTCCCATCTCTCTCAGCCTCTACTGATACATCAGTTACTCCAAGTCCTTAATTGTCTTCATGGTACTTCACTGGACTCATGCCAGTTTGTCCATGTCTCTTTTGTCCTGGGGAGCCCAGAACTGAACCCAGCACTCCAGATGTGTCTCACCAATGCTGAGTAGAAGTGCAGGATCACCTCCTTCAACCTGCTAGGAGACTATTAGGCTATTTTGCCGCAAGCCTGTCTTGCAAGGCACCTCTGAATGGCAGCACAACCATCTAATTGTCCTACATGTACAAACATCTAAGAATCAAGGCCTTACAGTGGGAAGGTTCAAGAAACTTGGTAATGCCTGAATTCCTTAAAAATTTAGGGGTCATATATGCCACAAATGTCAGCACACTATTCAGACTCATTATAGCAATACAAGCATCCTTGTCATTACAAAGTCAATTGATACTGGTTTTTAGCCACTTTAGGCAGCTCAGATATATTTTGCTCTGATCCTGATTGAAGGGGAGCCTGAAATCTATTCCTTTCTCTACGTAACTTCCTAACACAGTATTAGGATCCCAAACTTCTTTGATAGGCAAACCATAAGCAAAACAGAGGCCTGTGAAACCTGTAAACTATAAATGTACTAATCAGGATATAATTAATATGCAATTGTTGAATGTAAGTGTAAAAATGACTGTGCACCAACAATGGTATGCAAATATTCTGTAGCATTGTGATGGCATAGACAGAAATAATATATATAAGCATTTTATCTAAGTATGTGAATGCCAAAGAGACAACCAGTGATGGGCACAGCTGCATACAGGAGTTAGGCAGATTAAGAACAAGTTGTCAAACAGGCAACAAGATTAAATATAGGAGACTGCAAACAGGAATACACAATAAAGAATCTTGGAAAACAAAATTACAATATAAAGTCTAGAGGTACCTTATGTCCCTGGGGGAAGAGGGACAATAGCATAAAAACATTAGGTACCAGCAAGGAAAACCAGAGAATGAAGATGACCCCAGTGTGGTTCAGCCTTCACTTGTCGAAGAGCTCTCAAGCCTAGACAACACTGACACTGCAGCTAAGGACTACCAGGACTGCTGCTATCAGTTACCTGCCTAGCCCAGCAACACCAGGCAGCCTGGCAGATCAATGAAGGTCAGCACAGACACCTCCCCTTGATCACCCTCAGACAAGTCAGACAAAGGAGCTCATTCTCCTGCCTTAAACAGGGCCACAGCCTTCCCAGAGCCTTCTTACTGCAATGGTAGCCTGCTAGGCTGCTCCCACTGACTGTTCTGTGAATCCAAACAGCCATCCTAAACCCAGGGGATACAACTGGAGTGCATGCAGAAAACTTCTATCAGCTACTGTCAAAACCAGGGCATAAAGTTAGGGCTGACTGAGCAGGTATCTCATCCTCATTCCTCAGAAGTTCAGATTTTACTGAAATGAACATGCTGGTAAGGCCTGGGATATTAAGTCAGCCTGGTGTTAGAAGCTGCCAGGTGTATGAGTGCAACGATAAATAACAAAGTTGTAATTCTTCAGGGGAAGATTGGGCCACAGAGAATGATCATGAAGGACTGCTTTGATCATACAGAAAATGTCAGCATAAATACCACAGATACCCTTCTCAGACTAGTGTACCAATGAAATTCAATTTAAAAGAAGGCATTATCAAAAGCATCATAACATTAAAAAAAAAAAAAACCAAGAAAATTTAAAAGTTGAAATACAGGAAGTCAGATAAACATTGCAAAATGTTTAAACAGTGCACATAAAAGTTTCTTTATGAGTAATTCTAATTGAAATGAGTCATCACCCTGAATCAGTACATATAAAAACAACTCATTTCAAGGGGTGTTAAGCTATTCCATTAGTACTGAAAGCTATCAGTCCTTTTTGTATAAATGATGTCTGGAGATTTCAGAAAATTTGATAGTATGTAGTTCAAAAGGAAAACCACCAGCTATTGGTTTTGGATGCCTTAAACACAGGTCTAGCCAAATGATTTTACAGAGCAAAAAAATTTCCTTCAGAGTTCTCATAGTAAGTATTGCGAGAGTTAACTTTAATTTCACTTAAAAAAAAATCTCTGGACTAGCCAAAACAAAGAACTTTAAGTTTGGAAAATGTTTACAAGGGCAGATGTTGCTGTCTGGAACAACCTTTGAGTCCTTGATGCAGTAAAAGTCACTGAGTAATTTTAGTGTTTCTCTCCTCTGCTCAGAATGAATCATTCCTGATGTGTCAGAAAATACCAGAACATAACAGACCTTTTCTAAAAATAAATTGGTTCTTTTTAAGGGCCAAAGACATCTGCAGGTTAAGTCTGGAGCTCTATTCAGTTTGCCATTAATCTGTGACTCTGTAATTAAATCTCAGGTTAGCGGCATGTGACTAACAGATGTTTTTGTAGGCAGTTTAACAACTTGACACATTGTATATGTGTAACATCAATGCAATATATACAATGGAAATGCCACGACACAAATTAGATATTTTGTAAAGGCCAATTTAGAAGACAGAACCAAAAATTCTAGCTTAAAATTGGTGCCTGGTCTTTTAGCATTTCTTTTTCTTCCTGGAGTGAATTTGAAAGGGGAACAAGGAAACAACTGTAAAAGGTAATTTTCTCTCAGTAAACCTTCATCCTCAATTTTTCAAAGTTTGACTAAAGCCTCAAGTATTTAATGGGCTTGAAGAATTATCTACACTATGTTTTCAACATAATAGTCAAAGGGAAATGGGAGAAACTGGAAACATTATTGAAAGAAAGGTTTGCTACTTACTAAGTACACTTTAAATATTAACAGATTAAACAACTGACTTCTAACTGAAGTTAGAAAGCAAAGGTAAGCTGAAGAAAATATAATAGATTTGTGTTCAGTCTGAAAGAAAACAAAACCCAACCAGTAACTACAAAAAATTCTCTGACATTATTACGTGTCTCATTCTAAATTGCCAGTAACATTTAAGTCAAGCAACTCACTTGATCTACTCCTCTATTTGCAAATGATATGTTTATTCACTCACAATACAGAACTCCGCAAAATAAAAATAACTGCAGGAAGAAATCCTAGTTAATATGTGATGGACCCTCTAATTTTTCATCAGTAATGAGAAGTCCAGCTAACAAGAATGTCACAATATTTAACAGCAATGTTCGAATGCCAGTAGCCAACACATAAATTATAAATGGTTCTAGGTACTCTGTTCCCTCCTTCCCTCTCCGCTAAAACCAAAATAAAGTAAAGCATCCATGAAGTATAGGAGAACTGGTATGTAATCCTCCGAGGGAAAAAAAGAAAAAAGCTATGAACTGTTAGAATTTGGCGCTGAGTGCACACACTGAAGATAATGCATACATCTACAGGTAAAAAGTCTCATTTGCAAAGCCAGGTATAAGAATTTTTATCACTGTTCAAGAAATACTTTTGCTCTTTTCAACTTCAAATGGGGAGAAAGAAAATAAATTTTGTAACCACCCTCACGGAGCTTAGAAATTCTGATTTTTTAATTCTGTTTATAGCTCTGAACTATAGCACATATTCAATCAGAGATACTGAAGCTACCACAATCTCTACTGCACTACTGAGTCTTTAGTCAGCTCCAGAAGAGTCCTGAAATGCCTTTGCTGAAGCAAGGAGACACTACAGGGCATGGAGGAGCTGATAGAAACCAAGTCTTTGCCCAGTTTTTACTATGCAAGGGAGGTAAAAATAGTGAATGCCACTAAGAAAAATAAGCAACAAACTCATGACTATAAAGCATAACTTAATTAAAGCAGATTGGTTGCAGGTCATGCAGGCTGACACAGGGCAGGGCAGAGAGGGCAGAGTGCAATTTCCAGTAGAAGAAAGACAGGGCAAGGCACTCGGAAAGACATGGCCAAAACCACAGGGGGCTGCTGGAGTGGACATTCTCATGTTTTTTAAGACTTAGTTCTCTCTGGAAACAGCAAATGTGTATTTAAATAAACCCACAAGTTCTTACTGTAAGCACCCCAAAACATTCTTGAGCCAAACTCAATGCCCTTGGGAAATAGAGTCTTGCTGCCAGGAGAGTCCTCAGAACTGATCCACGGCAGGAGCTGTGCATGCTGGAATGGAGCCAGAACTAGGACATTGCTGACCCTCCAGAATCAAGACAGGCTTTAGCGCTGAGATCAGAACAACCTCTATTCGCTAGAGGACTATGGGAGGGAGCTCAGCCAGGATTATGTGCGCAAGTAACTAAGTGTAAAATACATGTAAAAACTGTCCTCACGTATGGCAGAAACAGATTCTGATATGAATGGCAATCAGTCTGGGAAACTTGCAACATTCGCCGTAGGAACACAGCTAAAGCAGTTTTCTAGTTCTCTACTCACACACACATTTCTTGAAATCTCTTCTATGTTTCTTTGATAGTAGGACAAAAACAGTATAATCTTAGTTCAGTGCTGAGCAGGACAGCATAAGAAATATCTCACTGCACACAACTGCATTTTCATTACGGAGTCAAAAACATCAAAAGATAACTTTTTAGTAAAGAAGCTTTTAAGGCATTATAATTTATAATTCCTGGGGGTACACACTGAGACAAAAAAACCCATTTTTCTTACCTGTCATACACGTTGAGTAGCCAGTTAAGACACATGTCTACACACAGAGGAACATTCACCATATCTTTGTGTTTCTCTTCAAGTCCACTGTAGATGGTAGTGAGACAGCTGATCACATCCTGGACACCAATCAGCTGATCATTTTGACTCAACTTGTGCTGTTTGAAAACTTCACTTGTTGTGTTCAGGTCCAACAGGTCCACTAAGAATAGGTTTAAAAAAATAATAGGATTAAAAAAAAAATTAAAAAAATAAATAAATTTAACAGAAATAAAAGGTGTGAATGTAGATGCCTGAGCATAGCATTGACAATAATTGTTCATGTGCAAATTGTAGCAAACACTGCAAACAACTAGCCCAGTGGCTTTCCTTTAGTAACATTATAGTGACCAACCATTCTCTGTGACAAGTCAACAGCATTTTGGTACTATATATCTAAAAAAAACTATAATAAGAACATCATAATGACAGTGCATAGCTCAGAACAACATTAAAATAGCTGCTGAAGTAGTCTGTGTAATTAGAGGATCCTAACACTGGATGCACACACAGAGAATTCACTAGGCTTACCGGATTCTTCATATTTACCATAAAGCATAATCCTATAAAATGACTATCACTTTTGATCAAAGGTAAAGCAAAGCAAAGTCTTAGGTAAGAATTCTTTCTTAAAGGTGGTAAGAATGTACTGATTAATTGAACAGCAGTTGCTAAATTAGGGCTTAAAAGAAAGCAGGGAGAGGGACACAGGAACACTATTTCTTGTAGTTTTCCATAACACTAAATGCTATGCTTCACTGAAAAATATTTTTATCTTCCTAATTACAGAATTCTTTCTATAAGCAGTTGGTGATGCAATGATATCCTACACAGGAAAAGGGTTTTGCTCTCAAAACCATTGAAATGTGACTGAAAATCTGGGGTTTGCATCATGAAAATAAAAGGCCATCAATGAGCCCTTCTAATTCCTTTCGCAAAAGGAAGCGGAAAAGAGGAAACAAGCAAGGACTTCAAGTAAAAAAATAGTTGCAATGTATTAGTATGCTTGCTACAATATACATAACATGCAGTTGAGGTATACAGCAAGCTCATACTGAGCTGTTTGTGAAGAGTCAGTAACACATTTGCACCATAAACGTCATCTCTCAAACGAAAAAAAAAATTAACATGTTAATCTCTGACATGGTGTGAACTGCTCTTCACCAATCATCAGAATGAATCATAGAATCAGAAAATGATTTTTGTTGGAAGGGACCTTAAGGATCATTGAGTTCCAACTCCTCTGCCATGGGGAGGGACACCTCCCACTAGATCGGGTTGCTCAAAGTCCCATCCAGCCTGGCTTTGAACAACGATAGGGAGAGAGCATCCACAACTTCTCTGGGCAGTCTGTGCCAGTGTCTCACCACCCTCACAGTAAAGAATTTCTTCCTAATATCTAATCTAAATGTCTCCTCTTTTAGTTTAGAACTGTTCCCCCTTGTCCTATCGCCATCTGTCCTTTTAAAGAAGTTCCTTTCCCTATTTTTATAAGCCTCCTTTAGGTACTGAAAGGCTACTATAAGATCTCCCTGGAGCCTTCTCTTTTCCAGGAAGAACCTCAGCTCTCTCAGCCTTTCCTCATGAGAGGTGCTCCACCCCGCAGCCATCTTCCCTGCTTGCCTATTGACCTGCTCCAACAGGTCCACATCTTTCCTGTGCTGAGGACCCCAGATCTGCATGCGGTATCCAGGTGGGGTCTCACAAGAGCAGAGGGGGAGAATAAAAATGTTAAATAAGGACTCCAGATTTGCAGCCTGTGCAAATCAGGTAATTCTATGTGGGCTGGAAAACAAGTACAGCAGAAAAAGAAGCAGGAGCAAGATAACATTAACCACTATGAGCAATTCTGTCAAGAACTCAATGATCATGTACCAAAAAGAAAGTTGCATTCCCAATCCCTTTTCCCCTATCTACCCTTCCTCATATCTTTATAAAGTGAGAAACAGTACCTCACAGCTCTTGCCCTTCCTCTCCTGCACTAAAATTGGTACATTCTGTTCTGACCTCACAGCATCAGATTTGCAGGGGTTTACATTGGTTTGTTTTTCATTTTCTTTTCTGTTTGTTTGGGGATATTTTAAGCCCTTCTCTTGGGCTTGCAAACAAATGCCAGCCATGTATTTATCAAAGAGGCAGACTAGTAATTGCAGCAAAACACCTTGCCACTAGTTTGACCTGAGGCAGACGAAATGTTTGGCAATACACTCACTGCATCATAATCTTCTACAGTAGCTGGAAAGGATGTGATACACTGGAAAAGGCTCACAGGCATATTTATAAACAACATGAACCCAGAAGCAGTTCACAGTGTAACCCTGACTACTTTTTTGAGCTGTGGAGGACGTGGGGTGAAGCCAAGTGGGGCTAACCTGCTCTGATCACATAAATACTGAACTTAGGAGACAGCCACTTTTCACGCTTTCCCTTCATGATTTCAAAAACCTTCATGACAAAGAAAACACCATAAAAATTAATGCAACCAGTTTGCTGGTTTTGTTTTGGTGTTAGCTTTTGGTTTAGGTTTGGGCTGCGGAAGTTTTTTTGCTTGTTTTTTCACTGGGAGGCTTTTGTGTTTTCTGGTTATTTTGCAACCTGTTTCTGTAAGGTACTTAATGGCTGGCTAAAAGCAGGTAATGAGCTTCATAAAACAGACTGACAGCACACAAAACCTTCCCTTTTTAAAGCTTGTGAAAATTCAGAAAGCTTTGGAATGCCAGGAAGTTGTAGCCTTTGGGTTTGGCTTAACATAACCATCCTTGCACTGAAAACAGCAATTCAACAGACACTAAGCATGCTAACTTCATGTCTTGATCTTCTGGCATTAGGATCTCTCATTCACATTTTTGCCTAAGCATTCCAGAAGGACCTGGGAGAGGTACTTCCAGTCTTTTTGTACTAAAAACCATAACAACTCGGATGCTATACTAATGCAAATTAAGCTAAACTTACACTTTTGGATGGCACTATCCATGGAGAGCAACCAGAGGAAATTACTTCCATTCCTGCTTACTTCACCACTCACCTGGCTGAATAAAATTTGGGACCATTCCTGGCATGATGCCTACACAGCTTTCAGTGCATTTTTGCAGTACCATTCTGCATCTGCTTAAATATGCTGAATGACCAATCCTGATTTTAAGCAACCAATGGGCACAAGTGCCATTTCTTCCCTTTCTACAGCAAGGAGACTTTCCCAAAGAAAAACTATAAACAGAAACCATATCATTCAGCACTGTTAAAGCAGATGCGAGTGTCTGACTCAGGAGCAAGTAACTACATGCAGCTGCTAATGGCAAATTTGAGGCTGCTGTAACTCAGTGGGAAATAGTCAGGCATTACTTTATAGAGTTTTTGTATTAAAAAGACCTTGCAAATGATAGCAGTTCCTGCAAAGAGACTGCACTGAGGGAAGTGCTCACAGCTCTCACTTTTAGTCCTTGGTGTCTGAATGTTCCATTTTTTCCCCCAGGTGTGGTTAATATTCCTATTGACATTCTTAAATTTTAAATTACCTAGAGGAATGCAGCAACAGAATTCCAAGTATACATGGTGATTTTGTTCCCTTCTTGCCTTTCAGTACTATACTTCAGTATCTGGGGCATTATAATTTCTTGAAAATGAGCTTAAGTATGCTACACAAGAATAAAATATCTTCAGGACCTGGTGCTGCACAATTGCCCAGTACATCTGCAACACAGGACACTCTCTCTGGCCCCATTCTTCTGCTACAGTGGGAAAGCGCTCTCACTACATCTGCCCCACATAATCCAAGACAGAGAGGCTAAGAATTTGTTGTGTCCACCTTTCAATCTTTCTTATATTCCTGCAAAATACATACACATATATGAAAATGTATGTCTCTGCAGGAATTTACATGTCAAAAAACAAAACAAGAAGAAACACAACTCTACCTTCTCGTTTTAAAAGGAGAAAGAGGAAAATGTGAGTAACTTCCCCGAAGCCGAGGTTTTTTGACACTTAGCAAGAGATATGGCATCAGCAAAGTCTCCTGAAGTACAGTTCTCAAATGAACTTTCTGAAATGCAATTGGTCCTGAATCTGCTTGTAAAGCACTTACACTGAATTATCAGTCCCCACTGCAAAGCCAAAATCTATCAGGTGCAAGTAGAACTGTGCATCTACCTCTAGCTGTGCTCTTGGGAGTTCCCACCAAAAATGCCTTTGACATTATATACACACCATGGCTGTGTATATAATGTCATTGCCACATTTTACAGTGATCCCCATTTCTGGTGATTTGTTTTAATGTTTTATTTGCCTTAGCACATAAGCCTTTCTGAAGCATTCTGCATCCAAACACCTTTAAAACCGCATCTGCGGTTAAAATTACAGGAAGTACAATGGAAGACTGAAGTAACTCAGACCAATGAATGAATGGCAGTAGCACAGAAGATGACTCTTTCCCCGCCTAAAAATAAAACCAATTCTTTATCAAGAACACGTATAACAAAGACAAAGATTTTTTTGGCTGTTGTCCCTTCCCATGAAGCCCAGAGACAGAGTAAACAAACAGCTTCATAGATAGCGAGGCAGATTGGACCTGTAGAGATATTTTACTCCTAGTTCTTTCAAACTGAAGTATTCTCTTTACTTCTTACTATTTCCTTCTGTCCTCCCTTCCAGCCTCCTCCCCTGAAACTGGAGACAATAGGAGCGTGTTTCTGAAATCTGTGAATGAGGAGAGCTACCCATGGCAGTTATTACAGAAATGGATATATTTTGCAGTATAAGCGAGAGCGGAAAGTATGTCCTGCTTCAAAGCTTATTAGAAGTAATAAAAGTGAAGCTTCATCTATAGAGGTCACTAGAAAAGCTGTATGTTTGTCAGAAATAGGCAGCATGATTAGCATCTGTCACATGCAGTCTGTTTTTTCCCTCTCTTCCCCGAGGAGCAGCCCACACAAGGAGAATTTTACTTTGCTTTCTGATCTCTTGCTTTGCTTTTTGTTTTTAGGTACATGTTGATTAATACTTTATACCCTGCATAATGATAAACAAAAAGCTCATAATAGTCTTTAGTCTTATCTGCTGGGAGATAAAGCTGTAGTCCTTAGCGGGACCACATCATAAGAAGAAGTGGCAAGAGGTACTCCTAAGAGCCTGTGCTGCACACAGATACAGTCCAGCTTTCTGGAATACCTAGCTACCATCTCAGGCACAGCTTCATTTAGTATGATGCATATTTGAAGTCCAGCTAAGTTCAGACTTCTGTCTTCTAGGCTGGAAAGAAAACTAACCACTTGGAGGGTGGGAAGGGATCCCTCTCTGTGCAACTCCTTTCGTGCTTGCAGCCCTAGGAGGGCTTTGCATTTCTTGTGTTCCTCTTAGCCTGCAGTACTGAGCACCCTTCAGGGCTGAAAAGTCCTTCCATGCCAAGGACTCCTAATTTATAACAAGAAAATTTGGTAATATCATACATCTTTACACCACCTTGCTAAGACCTTCCAGGAGGTCTAAAATCTGCAACCTTCACGCTCATTCACACTCCATATCTCCTTCCAAAATTGTCTAGTTTCCTTTTGCTTTTTCTACTTCACTCTATTTTCTTTCTGTTAGATGTGTGTTCATATGTATTTCGTTTTCCATTCATAGTCCTAATAATTGTTAAAATTCAGTTTGCTTTGCACAGGAACAAACAAGAGCACAGAACTGCAGTGTGGTACTTTCTGCATGACTTGGAGAAGTCCCAAGTCCAGAGGCCAAGACAAGATCTCCTGATCTATCACTTCTGAGGCTGCTAAATTTTGAATGAACATGATAATCATTAAACTTGTTGCTGAATTAAACCATAATTGTGATATAACAGGAAATGCTTTTTAAATACCTAGCAATATAAATAAATAAATACCTGCAGAACAGAAAACTGGAGATACAAACAATTCTTAGTGGGCATACCATTTCAACTTAACCTGCTGCACCTCTTTTTTATTAATTTATTTATTTGCAATAATGACACCTACTGTTGGCAATTCTTCTTGCCACTTTGTTGGTTGACAGTGTGTCAAGGGTGGCTCTGGTCCACTGTTAATGTTGTCCGACTGAAGCAGACCCTCCCTTCCCCAAGTACTGTAGAGAAACAATTTGCCTCAAAGGCCCAACTCACAGCAGAGTGCTTTCTGCAGTCTCCGGATTTTGATGGCCGTGCGGTAGGCGGAGAAGCGCACATTGTTCAAGTCAGCTGAAACAGCAGAACAGAAACATGAGCAGCCCTAAAAATAAAGCCCATAACTTTCCTTTACATATAAATCTTCACATTTTGGAAGAAGTCTGATATTCCTTCTCTTCTCTGCAATGAATTAATAGGAAATATCATAACAAATTAAAAAACCTGACAAGGTGGGACTTCAGTCCAATCCACCTCTAGGGAAAGCCTCCTGATTCTGACAGTCCAGGACCTTAAAGAGAGTGGCCCTCCAGAACTGCTGACACTATCCTGGCATATGTAATACATATATATATATATATGTACAGGAAAGTTTTACATCTGTATTATGCACTGGTACATAGTTTCCAGACAATTGCTCAAATATAGTAAGTTTCCCAAATAATTTATAACTCCATCAGATAACATGCAGGGCAGAAAATGTCACAGTAACAGAAAAAAAAATGGCTTAGGCTGTAATTTATATGCCATGACTTTGTAAACTGTGCTTTAAAAGGGACAGTCACACAGCTGTAAGCTCTGTTTTAGAAACTGATTGGTACAGTAACATTTTTTCCTCACTTAACAGCATTTTTACCCTTCCTCTCCTTAGAACAGGAGATTTCACAGTAAACGTTGATGCTATCAGGGCATGTTGAACTAGTTGTACAATTCATAATATAGTTCATCTTTTACTGAAAAGGTAGCTGCTCTAATTTATTACCAAAATTAGTCCCTTGCAGACCAGCACCCTGGTTTAAACATGCAGACAGCCTGTATCATTGGACAATTCCTTGTGAAGTTAAAAGGAAAAACCCAAGGTATTTCATTAAAGCATACACTCAGAGTATATGGTTCAGAATTAATACTAACAAAAGACAATACACGGAGTGACCAAAGCAGTACGTTTTGGGCAAAGGGTGTCTCATGACAAAGTGGGAAATGCTGTTATACTCAGTTCATGGGAACTCAAACACAGTCAGTATCCAAATGCAGCTTTTATTCATGGAAAAAAAATCACAATGTTTTAATGAATGCACTCACCTAAGGACTGGAAGAGATCAGTCATTTTAGGATGATCCCAACAAGTTGTCTGTGTCTCATGACTACAAAGGAAAAAAGTAAGCAAAGTTTCAGGAAATACACAAATGCACTTCCAAAAAATAAAATCTTAAAGATATTCTGATTTTCTGCATTTAAGTGGCAAGAAATCCCTCAGCTTTAATTAAAATGCATGATCTGTACCACCCAGCTCCTTGATTTTACAATCAAAAAGTTAGTCAGATAACATTTAACAACATTTACTTTTGGTTCCAACTGTTATGGTAAGAGCTGGACTCGGAACCTGCAGCTAAGATGTACATTAATAAGGTAAAATACAAAATTTCCTGTGCTGTAAAACAATAAATATAGTTGTAAAAAACAATTTAAAAATAAAAAGTATTGAGATTTTATTTCAATCTTCATTGCATATCTGAGCACACGTATCAGAACTTGGACAATGACTAAGCTTTACCTGTAAGAGTTGTTTAACATGTAACGTGACCATTTAGGTTGGAAAGCACCTTCAAGACCATGGAGTCCAGTGGAAAGTCTGATTACCATTCATACAACCAATCAATAAATATCTTGACTTAGGGGGTGTGCTCTACTCTGCTCACAGAACAGAGATTCAATAGGCTGCATCCCTTAACCTACCGTTTAGTGTCCTTATTTCAATTTATCAGGGTTTCAAGCAGGCAGCCATACGAGTCAAAACACGTTATGTCAGGTCCACTGAAATCTCCAATTCCCTTTTACAAGGCATGCATGCTTTACTTGTATTTATCAATATTAACTGCTGGAAAGATTGCACATTCTTGTCTCACAAAGTATTTAAATTTGAATTAGATTTGCAAAGGTAATTAATGGAAGAAGTCGTGTTAAAAGGATCATATGATTCCCTTTAAAAATTAATGAGGATGAAATTATGCTATATTAGCAAATTTAACAGTAATGATCAGAGAACACTAAGTATTTCACCTTTGTTTCCACTTAAAAATTGTAAGTGTACCCATTTTTTTTCCTACATAGAGGGATACTTGGTTATAAATAATGAATTTAAATACCATTTTGGCATTAAACGTAGTGAACTGTATCATCATTTGCTATATATAAATGGCTGTACCTCAGTGGGTGCAGAGTGATTTGTCATTGTTTATTTTTTAATTGAGAAACCAACGAAGAATGAACCCTTTCATGCTAGATGGTACAAAAAAATTTAATAGAAGGTCCTTGCTCTAAGAACTGCAGAAAGAGGACATGTACTGTTAAGGGAAGGCAAGCTCCTAACAAAGTAAGTGCTGAGGACCCTTTTGTGTCTGCATTAGCCTCAAACATACACCAGTGGAAACTGCACAAAATGGGTCTCTGTACATAGGACATGATCTTCATTTTACATTTCATGCACGAGGCTAACCCTTCCAGCTTTGAGTCTAGTCTAGCTATTCAGAGACAGCTTCTCATCATCATCATGCTTCACACTCTGCCATGGATCTCTTTTGTCTATCTGGCACCATCACAACTCACTAAAGTGTTTTTCATGGAAGTTCATAGGCAAAATAGGTATTACCTATTCTTACTTGTAATACAAATCATCTTTTCCCTCTTTGTGATTACTCCCTAGCAGCTGACTGAAAGGAAGGAGAAGCCCTGCACATGACTACATTTATACAAGAGAGATTTATACAATAATTGTGGAGAAGGACAAGCCTGCCAGGTTGCTCCCTTGGAGAGATGTCCCTTGAAGGGGCTGTAACAGGCTTGCCTTGGCTGTCCCCTGTGGGGATACCACTTGGAAGGAGCAGTCCTCTCTGGTTAGGGTGAGATCCTGTGGAGGAGGATGGGCTTGCCAGGTCTCTTCCTCAGGGAGATGTCCCTTGCGTGGGCTGTGATAAGCTTACCTCAATTGTCCCCTGGGAGGATACCAGTTGGAAAGAGCAATTCTCGTGGTTAGGGTGAGATCCCACCATGCTTTGGTGCACATGCAAATTCTTTGTAACCTATTGGTCTCTCCCTTTGGTACCACCCCCACTTTCCCCCATAAAACTACGGCTTCTCCCTGGTTCAGGAAGGAGTTGCTGTTCTTGGCTCCCTTTGCAGAGTGCTGGACAATAAAGGCTACCACTGTGGAACTGCCACATGACGCTCCTGTCTCTCTGTCTCTGAGTCGGCCTGGGATTACCTTGCAAGGCAGAGCTGAAATCACTAAGCTGAAATCACTGCTAAGAGCCGATTGCTTACAGCCACAGGCTGTCCCCTTGCTGAGGTGTCCCGGTGGCGCTGGATCGCCCGAGACCCCTAGGAAGCTGTCCCTTGCAGGACCTCTCTCTGGGACGGTCACAGCATCCCAGGCTCAGACTAATAGACCCCAACAGCCGCTGCAACAAATAATCAAAACAATTTCTATCAGACCTCGATTGACTCCAAAGTACTATAATAAACTCTCCTCAATTCAGAAGAAAACGCTAAGATACATCTCTACATCTGAACGCATCTTCCTGAATAGAAGCTTTTATTTGATTTCATTTTGATATCATTATCACATGAATTGCATGCATGTTTCAAATTTCCAATAAGGTGGTTGAGGCTCTGGTAATGCTGAATTCCAAAGCTAATATACACCAGTAAATCAGTGGGTTTGCACATTTTAGAAAGACTTCTAAAACAGCACTACTCTTATGCTTGTCCAGAAAAGTAATTTCAAAAACAAGTAGCTCGACAATAATTTTCCTGGAAAAGGCACACCAGTGACTGTCCAGCATTCTCACCCTGGTGTCAAAAGACTACAGTATATTAGAAAATATATATATATATACACACACACACACATACACACTTCAGTAAATACTGAAGTAAACAGGAGCAGAAAATACAACATAGTATTTCATACTGCTCAACTTATTTAATAATCTCAAAACTACTCCTGAAGTTGCCAAATGTCTGCACTATGACGGTAACAGGATGCCATAAATATCATGTTGCCCATTTAGAACTGTTGACTAAACCCGTTGCAACTGCCCACAGAAATGGATACAATTTGTGATCAGTTTAATAAAGCTTGTTTTAAGGACATTGCTTTAACTCAACTCACCTAAAAAGCCACCTCCAAAAGTCAGGCTCCAAAACAAAACAAAAAACCCCAAAACAACCAGTGCTTTTACTGTCAATATCATAAGTGAAAAGGATTTCTTAGGATATTCTGAGAAAAATAAAGCCTTAATTAAAACATCTTCCAACTTCTATGTTAAAAGTAAAGGTAGGTGGCAGTACTGTGACAGAAGCTGTAAATACATGTATACACAGACATACATTTCCCTCTATTTTAAATGCTGAAATATTAATGCAAACACTGCACGTAAACTGCATGCAATTTAGCTGAGTCAAGTCTTATTAACTGCCTTAGAAACTATGACGTCAAAACTAGCCATGATTATAGGGACTTTGTTGAATCACAGCCTTTAGTTCCCTGTTTTCTGGCATTAGAAATATGGTTTCACGAACAAATATATTTCTGACTAGTGCGGTGCTGTAAGGATATTCCTGAGAGGTGCAGCGGAAGTGCAAAGGTTATTTAGCTAGGTCCAGAGACCTTTTATATATATATATATATTTTTTTTTTAATTATTAAAAAAAAAAGGAAAAAAAAAGAAATAAAGAAAAAATAGTTAAATACTTGGACAAATCCTTGCCTTTTTTTTTATTCCCCCTCTGGAAATATACTCCATTACTCAGTTGCAGTACTTAATTAGGATGTGAGTATAGTTAATTGCAATTTAGATTCCACCTTCTGAGTAATTTATAAACCCATATGCAATGCATAAGAACTGATTTTACTAATCAAACTTTATCCCTTACATCAAGTTTCCAAGAATTAAGAACAAACAAGTTTCATTATTGAAATTGCATACTTTAAATACAGAGTTTCAATATAGTTGTATCTAAAAGACTAAAATCACTTTAATAGTAAAAACATGCCATTTTACAAAAAAATACAATTTTTTCTCTGTTTTGTGTTTACTTAACAGTAAGCAGAAAAAGTAAATAAGATATCAAAAAACTCTGTATCCTGCTCTGCAGTCTTGTATCTCCATTTAATGCAGTAAATACCTGAACAGCATAGTTTTCTCTTCACAGAAAAACACAGAACATGAAATTTATGCCTAATGAAATAATGACCATAGAATATTTTTATGTTTCTATTTTATTTGCAACAGAAATACGTTTGTGCCAAATTGCGTAAAGACCAATGCAGTTTTATCACTCAGTTTCTTTCTATTCCAGACAGAATTTGTGAGAAAGGAGGCCAAGTGAACATCATCTGGTGAAACTGAAAAAAGGCGAGAGAGAATCCCTTCCATAATTACCTTAAAGTCAGTACTACCTGACAGCTGCTAAGTGACTACAGAGGGTGAACATGACTGTGCCAGCCTAATCCCAAAACACCTAGCAAGGACACTGGTAACAGCCAAGCAATTCCGTACAAGGATCCCACAGAGAAGTGGAATGGGCTCAGACTGAATGAATCACCAGCTCAATAGTCTGTTCAGGTCAAGAGAGGCAGCAGCTTCACTGTCATGGGCAGTGCTGCTACCTCCACCAAATATATTCCATGGGTACGTTTCATTTAGGCACCAAAGACGGACTACTCTGTACAGAGCCATGGGAAAAAAACCCCATGACTGTAAATTTAATAAGAGCTATAAAAAAATCATCTAACTGAACTGAAAAGATTAAAAACAAGCACTTAACCAAGAGCAGAGAAATCTGCAGAGTTTTCCCTCTCTGTTACAACTACCATGGCCCTTCTGTCCCAGGTCACAGTGATGATTGTGCCAAGGAGCATCTTCTCTTACAAGTACCCTGCTAATGTCAAGAACTGCTCGTAGAGTGAGCTGATATTAACTTTGATTGAAGTTGAATAACAATTGGGCTTATTATTCATCTCACTTGTAGATGGCACCAAAAAAAAGAATTTTTCAAGGTGTACAGGAGCCCAGGTTACCAGATTTCATTCTGTTCAGTGGGTGGCATGAGGAGGGATTTCTGCTATTACAGAAGTGAGCTCCTCTACAGAGCAGTAACACAAGTGGTATGAACATATTACATCTTTCCTCATGGTTTAGTCAGGAAAGAATTAAAAACATTTCACTGAGAAGCTTTTTTTTTTTTTTTTGTTACTGTCAAAAGAATGAGTTATTCAGAGTAAGAGTCTTCTAAATCTCTTCTGCCAAACTTATGGACCCAATATGAGCCACACAGCAAAACATGCATCCATGAATATATTACCTGACAAAGCAGTGTAATTTAAGAAGTCTAAATGCATTTGTGTAAATTTCACTAACTAAAAAACATGACAACCATCAAATACTCCAACCTACAAACCCCCCACATACTAAGGAAGTGCTCTAAAGCTTAGACAAACATTTGCCCTTACAATCTCTTTCTTATCCATTATGTTTGCTGGCAGCTTTCTAATAATAATTGGCAAAGATAATTCATTTTAAAAACACTTTCTGATTGTAAATAAAAAGCTGACAAACAGTTGGCATGTCATTTAATTTATGCTCTCTAGAAATAAAAGAAAAGTCCTGTTGAAATGAATGGATTAAGTTCCACATCTCCAGGTGTTTCAAGATGCCCATGGAGTTGTGAAAAAAAAAAAAATCCATTTGTTCTTTTTTAGCTTTTTTGTACAAGAAAGAAAACTAGAGGCAGGTTTATGTGTCTTTTTTATAATTTCTTATCATAGACAAGGTCTCTGTTGATAATCACTGGCAAACACCACAAGAAACAGCACCCTGGCATGATCTTAAGTAC
>WEIT01010294.1:748-19441 GCA_013389985.1 Dryoscopus gambensis | reverse complement strand
GAGGGGAGGGGAGGGGAGGGGAGGGGAGGAGGTCTTCTATTATGTTTGGGCAGTAGCCCAGGAATATGTGGAGGAGGACACTCATCTCAGAATACGCTTCAGGCACAGCACCTAAATATCAGTAAATTGTATCTGGGTTCTTATTTTTCTCAGTTGTAAAATAGGCTTAATTTTAAAGCATGACAAAAGGTCATTCATCATCTGCCAAAAAGCACTTCGTTATTGCATGGCAATCTGAGAGTATGTGCAGAGTTATTGGGATGGATGATTTTATGGGCATGCATTTTTTGCATTTTGTAGACATAAAACCTTCAGCAGAATCTGGAACAAGCAATTTTTTTTAGTCAAGAGAGGGGCTATGGTCCATTTCCCAGGGGCTTGAGGATCACACATCTGTAAAGGATACTACCATGCTCCAGACTCTTCTTCTCAGTACAGTCCTTCAGTTTAACTTCTCTTCGACACCTGCTGTAACAGCATTTGGAACAAGGCTTGAGGGAGAATATGTGTGTAAGATGATGATTTCCCATATATATGTGTGGGAGCAATTCTGATTCATATATTGCTTTCTATTTACACTTACTAGGCAGGAACAAATCCTTTGAAATGGTGACTTTATTTCAACAAAATTCATCACAATGGAAGACTTTATTGTAACACTGCACATGCAAATTCTTTTCAGACCGTGTCTTTGTGTGGTCCATAGGGCCACAAATATCACAACAATCCCTTCCAGCTTCAAGCCTGATAAATCTCATCTAGCACTCCTAAAACCCATCAGCTGTTTTGAGATTATTTCATTCGTCTTTTAGTAATTACTTATCTCTCAGAAACTCACAAGACTTCTTGTTTGCTCTCTGAACAAATCCAGAGGCATTGGTATGTCAGAAGTAAAATCTTAGGTGAAAGTATAAACCGAGCACTTTTACCTTACGGTAGAATTTTAATTTATTATTCCCTCTTTCTGATATCTTGTCTTTGTTCAGAGGCTGTGAAAAAACAGTCAGAAATCTTTCCAAAAATTATCACCTACTAATATCTCAAATCAAAATTTTACCACAGTGCATTCTGGGAATCATGCCAGCTAACAAAGCCTTTACTTAATTAATCATTTTATCACTCTGACACTTAAATGCCACTTAAGACTTTAAAATAGTTGTAGAGATTGGTAAGTTTATTGTACATATGCATATCTATTACTCTTAGCTGTCAGTACTGGGAGGTTGACTCCGTCAGCTATGGTGAACCTGATTGTTACGGGTGTCACCAATGAGCCAGTTTGGGGTTTCACACTTTGTCTGCCCTCCTTTGTGGACAGCAGGTAAATGGAGAAAATTATTCTGATCCCTAATGATTCAGCTACTTCAGGACTAATTCTTTGCCTCTCAAAAAAGGCAGCCCTTTTGCAATCTCACCCTCTGCAAGAAATTTTATTTTGCCCATCTGAGTAATATTGTCTGTATGCAAGGGAGTCCCACAGATTTGTTTGAATGAACTTCCCAAAGCAGCCGTCAGATAAGAGGTGTGAGCAGTGACCATTTTCACTTTCAAAAGGATGTGTGGTCCAGCCCAAGGGGTTTCGCTTTGAATGCTGGGCTGTGGATGCCCTCTTTAGGAGTCCAACCTTACTACAGTTGTTTATTGAGATGGACTACAAGGGCAGGATTATTCTTTCTCAGTGGAGGTGTCTACAGATCAGATGCCTTCATCTAAGCTAGTGTTCTAGACTCCCATTGTATTCAACATTGAGGGACCAGTTAAAAGAAGCGATTGTTGCACTATAGTCAGCAATGCGCAGCCTCAGTATGAGCACTGCCTGCACCATTGGACTTGACAACGCGAGAAGGATACAAAAATATTGCAATGTTTCCAAAGCAGAGCAAAAGGGAAAAAGAACTAGAGGGCTCAAGTTACAAGGAGTGTCTGAGGATATTGGGTTTGTTCACCTTAGAGGAGACTAATGGGTGACCTCATTGTTTCTACAGCTTCCTCATGATGGGGAGCAGAGAGGTGTCTGGTGATGGGACTCAAGTGAAGGTCTCAAAGCTGCTCCAGAGGAAGTTCATATTGGATATTTTTCACTGAGAGGATGTTCACTTGAAGAAGCTCCCCAGGAAAGTGGTCATGGCCCCAGGCTTTTTAGTGCTTGAACAGCACTCTTTTGCCTAAGCTTTAACTTTTAGGTTGCTGTCTGTGGAATCAGGAGCTGGACTGGACAATCCTTATGACTCCCTTCCAACTCAGGATGATTTTATAATTCTATGGCTGGCATTTTTAATGTATGTTGAACTTCAGCCTAAAGTAAATGGTTAAAACAGGTTGTGCTGCCACCCAATAATTGCCTGTTTCTCTGCAATGTAGAGCAAAAGGAAAGTACTGTACATGTCTGCATTGCAGAGTCTTCAACTACAATTAGAAATATATTCATAGAGAGTTACAGCTAGTGCAAGAGATTTGCCTTCTTCCTTCTGTTCTCAGACTTTTTTCTTTTTTTTTTGGAAGTCCTCTTCTACCTACTCCTCATCTTGACAATGGTTAGACAATATAGGATGTGCACTGCTGCTCGGCTGGATTTTCTATGTTTTGTAAAATATGCTTCAGCCAAATTCCAAGGAGAGGGTTTGTGATCAACTCAAAGTTGGTTCAAACTGGAGACTCACAAGTTAATCTAGACAATGATATATTTATTATAGTTAATTTATGATCTTGTGTCTGAGTTATCAAGAATAAAGACTAGCTAGTTTAAAGGAAGGAAATCAAGACCTAAGAACACAGAGAAGTGTATTTGGACAAGAGAATATAACCAGAATTATCTAAAATATATATATAAAGTTACCTCTAAAATGAAATTCTAAACTTCCTGTTCACCTCTACTCCTGTTCATGTCTGGACTGCTATCTGAAAGACTGGGTTTCGAGTATTCTTAGATAAAAAGACATAAATTCAGTTTGATTTCTTGTTTGTTTCTTCTTTAAATTCATAGGCTGCAGCATTGATTGTTGTGTGAACAAATTTATATTTTAGAAAAAAAATGCTTCCGATAGACTTTGAATCATCCTCAGCCTCTTTCAGAAAATATTTAATATTTTATGGCAAATACGTATGAGGATGACAGAGCACTTGAACAGGTTTCCCAGACAGGCTGTGCAGTCTTTTTCTCTGGAGATATTCAAAACCACCTGAACACAATCCTAAGTGCCATGCTTTAGGCTACCCTGCTTGATGACCTTCAGTGGTCCCTTTCAGCCTTTCTAATTTTTGGTTCTGTGATTCTGTGATGAAATGCAATTCCAAACATAATTTTGACAGCTGATATTTTAAGTCACAGCTTAATACCTATCTGATCGATTATGTTCAATGTCTAGGCATCTCTCGTGATTTTGGGCTATATTTTTTTATTCAATCTTTTTAATTGTAAGTATTTAACAGAAACTTTTTCATCACTTGTAGTGACTTAAGAAGACAGTCTCTTCTTGGCTTAACACATCTTTTTGTTTTCCTTGACAGAGTATTAGACTTAATTACTCTAAAGACCATTTTGGAAAATGAAGATTGTTAAAGGGCAAATATGAAACCTTGAGTGACCTTGTGGAAAATGTTTTTGCTCTTGCAATCTTCCAAGTGCAATATACTTCTGTCAGAAGGTGTGGTTATGTCCCTGCATCACTCCTGTATTCTGCAGTCACAGCACAGATTGTACAGCACTGTGCTCTGAACAGGGGCATACAATTTCCTTCTTACACCCTCTAACTCTTTCATTTTTTGATTGTAATGAAATTAAAATTCCCACTTTCATAGTGTATAATTTACCCTTAAAAGATTATTTGGCCTGAAATTTGATAAGCAACACGCTGTTCAGGGAAGAGACATGCTTTGCTGTCTATGAGATATAGGTCTGTGCAAAAGCAAACTAGATGTTTTCATGTTCATACTTTCTCTCTACTAAAAAAACCCCCAACTGTCTTTTTTTCAGCAGCAGAGTGAATGGAACATTCAGAACATGAATGGAAGAGATATCCCTGTTTAAATGCTGAGGGGTTTATGCTAGGGACAGAATAATATCAGTAAGTTACACGCAAACTTGCTGCCATTAGAACTTGTATAAAGAACAGAATTTTAGCGTATATATAGTCTTAATTATGATCCTTTAGCAACTGACTGATGCAGTTACTGTGCAACAACTATTTTTCTGCTTTTGGAGATTTGAAATGGACACAACACAACAAGAATTTATGCACTGTTGGATATTTTCCCTCTTATTCTTTAATGACTGGTTCAGTATTTAGGTGAGAAAATACTGTTATTTTAAGGCTGTTGCATGATAAAGAAAAATTTAAGAGGGAGCCCATTAAATGAGATACTCAGATATCAACTCCTCCTTACTTCAGAGATGATTGATCATGTTCACATCTTTGGGACAAAGCTCCTCTTGCATGCTTTCAGTTACTTTTCCTACAAAGCCCTCAAGAATTTGCTGATTCCCTTACTGAATCAGGCCCCTAGTCTGTCCTTATCCCATCATATTCCCAGGCTTGGGAGCGCTTAATTTGTACATAAAATATAACATTTTTGCATGCAAAAGCAGATCGTTGTAGGTAATTTTGTACCTCTGTGAATTTTCTTTGAAACAGGTAAATTATTTCCAGGAGATTTTTTCCTTGAGATAATTCTTTCTAATAGCTAGTGGCCTGGAATATATAAGTCATCGATAACATCCACCCTGTTCCCTCAAAATTTCTTTCTGTTACTTGATACCTCTAGCTCTTGCTGAAGGAATCTTTCCTCTGAGTTCCTCACTCAGAGGAGATTCTTCTCCTCTTTGTCTGTCATTCCCTGTTCTGCAACTTCTTCTTTCTTGGGTCTTGTCCAGCTTGCTCCCCTATGATCTTCTATTTCTCTTTCATCCTCATCCTAGACTGACCCTAACTCTGTGACTGCAGATTCACTGACAGCTATTAAATACACAGCAGTGCAAATCAAACCCCATGAGGAAAGCCAGCTAATTATGTACTGACTCCCTTGCTGGTACCAAGACTCAGTTTCTCTCATCAATCATCCCCAGGACTCTCCTGGTTATTAACTCCTGTTGTGTGTAGTGACTCTCCTCCATGCCCTCTTCACACAATCTTCTTTTAACCTCTTATTAATTTGCTGAAATCTTCCTTTTGAACATTGGCAGATTCATGGATCCACTACTATTTTGAAGACGCAGATGTTCAGCTGAATTTACCTTTAACCTTCTTTGGCCTATTTCAAATCGACTCCTGCACTCTGCATTCTCTGTAGTTTTTCACTTTGCTGTTAAATCTTCCAGTTGTTTGGAGACTTTTCCTTGTATTCAAGTGTTGAGACCTTTCTTCTGCATTTCAGGGTATTTGTAAGCTTGTTGTTTTGCCATATTTCTTCTGATTTTGGCTAAAATGCTGTTTCATTCTGTTGCTTTGTCTATTTATTTCCATCAGTCCAAGCTCCCCAGGACAGAAGTTTGTTTCTCTTGTCTGACAAGGGGTCAGACTCACCTAGAGCACAAATGTGAACCAGAAGGGCTCAGTTTGTATTAGGCCAACTCAAAGGCAGCTGCTGATGGGAGCTCTTGGCAAATTTCCCCACACACAGCAATATCCTAAAGCTGGGATCTGCAGCTCTGAGGCTGCAAGGAGCCTATCAGTTCTCACCTCAGCCGGATGTGCAGCTCTGGTGATCCGTGAAGGCTGTCCCAGGGCTAGTGGCACTGGGGTTTCAGAGCCTGTAGATCCAGGGTGGGCACACCCTACTATGTGCAGGTGCTCCACTGCAGACCTGCTGCAGGAGCACTGGAGAATCCCACAGCCCCACGGGGGTTTCCTGAGCTGCTCACCAAAGCGTAACACGTGGGCCCTGCATCTGATCTCCCTCAGACCCAAGTTTTTCCGGTTCAGCACTAAAAATAAAATGGACAGTTTCAGTAATGGCACAGCCTGGAATGAATTACCAGGGAATGAAACGCCAAATTCATTTATTTAAGAATGGCATAGTCTAAGTTTTAACTCCCTGGGAAACTGAGAAGTTGGGTTTTGTTTCCATCATAAGCAAAATACTATTATGCAAAACTTGAACACAACAAATAACTCACTTTTGGATGACTTTTGATTGCCACTCCAGGTGTTAGTTGCTGCATTTGTACTGGGCTTATTACAGTATTGTAGAGTTATTACATTTTCATTCCAAGAGTTACTGAAGAACATTTGTTTTTTAATCTTTTCCACAAAATTATTTTAATCTTTGTTCAATGCAAGAAGCAGATATTGTGACATTGATAGACATTTATTGATGGCTGATTAATTCTGCTGGATATTATTATACAGTTGCTAATATACAGGTTGTGTTAATGCTGGTACCAGTGGACAGCTTTTAGCAAATTCTTTGTCAGACCAAGGGATAAGAATTAGGTAATTAAATCTTAAAAGGTAACAACAAAAAAATTGAAGAAAACAGCCCTCCTGCTGAATTTTCTCTCATTAGTCCTTAGATATGGCAGGAGTTTGTATAAATGCCGTTGCTACCTTTAAGCTCACTATTATCAAAGACAACCTCAAAGAAGATCAGATTTGGGCAGGGAATAGTTTGAGGGTAATTCACACAGCAACGGGTGAGCACTTCTGTGGCAGGGACTTCAGTTTAGTTGCACTCAAGTTTAGCAGATTTCCAAGAAAATGAACTATAAATTGTACTATTTATCCCTGTGGATGCTGATCCTGGGCAATACAAAAGGTTTCTCATTCACCTATTTATTGTTATGGAAAAATGAGGGACTTGAGGCGGGAAAATCAGGTTCAGAATCTATTATTTTTGCTTAAATCAGTATAAACTGAATGTGTCTGCAGTCGCCAAGGTTGGATTGCAGTGTATCAGCAGGACATATTCAAAGAGTAGAATGAGTATATAAAAATCCAGAACAGGATACCAGAACTACTGAAACTGTATTTGTTAAAAAGGCTTGCCTTTATTTCAACATTATTTTTTCTTATTTTCTGCTTTAGGGTGGAAATAAGAACTATCCAATGTTGAAAAAAAATTGACAGCTAGTTTTAATACAGTGTATGAAATGTGTATTTTCTTAATAACTAAGTGCATTTACTGGGATAAAAAGTTCTTATTTCCCAGCCACCAAATTCTACCTCTGTATTGTATGAGGCCAAGTTACACAACAAGCTTTGTTACACTAACCTTAATCAGTAAAGCACAAATAAAACCACTCTTAAGATTTGATGCTTACATCAATAAGTAAACAAAAAGCAGAGGAAAAGAAAATGGTGCAATAAGGCAAAGAAAAAAGAAGACGAGAATGTAACACACACAAGGACCATACAAAAGCAGAATTAAAAGAAAATTGAATAAGCCAATGATTTCTCACTCTCTCTTCCCATCCCTTCATCTCCTTTTAAAAACGAGGAACAAAATAATATGTGTCTTTCCTCTTACCGGGTAGAAAGTCTTCCTTCTTTTTCCTTGAAAAAATTGAAGAACTAAGGAGAGAGATAAAGGAAAACAACATGACTCAAAATATTTACACCTTTTGTCAAAAGAACAGAAGAAAGCAACAGCATAATTGAGTGTATCTAAGATAAGGATTAAACTTTCTTCATTTACTATGCTTCTCAAGCTCTGCAGGAAGTTCTTGGGCCCAATGCTCAGATTCTTGGGAAACTGAAAACCTGGAGCCATTCTGGATGATAAAAGCCTGCAAACTCCAGCCTTATATGGCTCTGTGTGCTGTTTGAACATTCCCTGCTGGGATTTCTTCCTCATTCTCATTTCACATGTATACATCACAAAAAAGAGGAAAAGAGGGTATCATTAGTTTTGGCATCACTGGACAGAGTTTTATTAGGGCTGCATGGCTTGCAGAAAGCAGACAAAAACCACAGGGAAGCTTACTAGAGAAACTAACTCATGATAGATAATTAGCATGGGCCCATGGAAGCCTACAGAGAGATTGCTACTGACTACAACTTAAAAAAAAAACAGTTTGGATCAGAGTGGAAATGAATTAATCTTGGTGTTTTCTGACTTTTTTCCTCATGCTCAGGCATAACCTCCCATTGGTTTACAAGCTAGCTCTGGAAACTTCCCATCCCACTGTTGTTTTGGAAAGTTTTGGGGTTTATGTGGAGTATTTAAGAACTTTGTGTCCTTGGCAATATCTTTGTCAAGTGACAGAGGCATGTCACAGAGTTGTGCCTCCTCAAAAGTCACTCGTTCACAAAGTGAATGAGAATCATGCATATAATCACACACCTAATCTCCATAAGCTTGGCTCCTAGCAATGTACTAGATGACTGCTTTGAATGTGACCTAGGCTTTTTTAAACTAAAGCTTAAAAATCTGAGACCAAACTATCTATCAAATAGTTTCTACAATTCCTATATTTATCAGCTTTGATGCAGCATTATTTTTCATTATAACATGAACACATGAGCTGGGTCTTTAAATAGAAAAAAAAAAAGAAGAAAACCCTACATCAAGGTTATCAAAACAATCCTTTTCAGGCAGTTTGCACACTTTCACTTAGGAAGTCAGTAGCCTTTATAGTTTAAAACCATGATCTTCCTAATATCTTACAAACAGTCAGTCTAGGAGGAAAAATCTCTCTATGAAAATTCTTGTAGAGTTTAGATAACCAGTAATAAAATAAAATTTTCATATGAATGAAAGCATTAAGCTTATATGTCATAGTAAAGACAATCTGGGAATATGTATTTCTGTCAGCAATTATTGAAGCATTCAGTATTCCCTCAAAGAAATCCACTACAGTGTTATAGACACTAAATAACATTTCAAAGTGGTTTTCATTAGATTTTGTACTTAACCTCTTCTGTGACCATTTCTTTGTAAATCCCTTTTATTTCCTGCTACCATGCTGTGATACTGCTTTCTTATGAATGAGAGACTAAGTAAACCAGCTGTGCTGAATATGCGAGTGATTAGGGAATAGTTTACTATGAATTATGGATTTGTTAAAGGAAAGTGGTCTGTACCTGTTCCAGCGTTTGAAGCAAGTGTTTAAATCTTTCCTTTAACCAGGTTCTGCAACTTCATGAACTTTCAGCCTATAGAAAATACATGGCTGATACTAGGGTGGGGTATTTTCAAAAGCATTCACTTACATAATCTTTGTTCCTGGATTAATGCTTTATTCTAAAAGGCTTATTGAACAAACATTTGTGCTTATATCTGAATTCTGCCATGTATCTGTTTCATCAAGAAATTCCTAAATAACTCTGCATAAATGCAGGCATTAATACAGACACAGAGAACTGTATTAGAGAGTCCTGCTTATCTTCTCCTTTAGTGCCATGGTGCTGTTTTCATGTGAAACCTAGATGCACGAAATTTCCTATTTTCTTCGCTACTCTCATTTCTATTCAAAGCATGACCAGCATTCATCCCCCACAACCCACAGCTTTCCCTGTGCTCTGCCAGTTTGGGCAATCAGAAAAACACTATCCTGGATACACCCAGGTAAAGTACTGTTGTTATATATAAAAAAATATATATACTACCTACTGGAAAACTTTCAGTGATGTTATTGCTCATGTTTACTCTCCTAAATTTTGCTTCTTCTAGACAAACTTATTGATTCCTACAAGTTTGAGGGCTTTTATTTTTCATTTATTTAGTCATTAGAAGAACCTCTTGAATTTAGCCTTTCATATTGGATGCCAGCTCAAAACTCTATTTCTGAAATTTGATAGTAGCTCAGCATTAAATTTTTTTTAAAAATTGCCTTAGTCCACGTTCACCTCATCATCTTTCATCAGTGATGGTAACAGAAGGATTCACAATGCACCCAAAGGCTAGCAGAGAAGAATTACTAAAATAGAAGATTCCTCACAGCAAACTCTCTACCTGCAGTTTCCTCCTAAAGACCTTCAGCTTCATGTGCCTGCATCATCAGGAGAGAGGTGTTTCACTGTCAAGGGAAGAGACTTCAAGATTTCTAAGTTAAAATCTGACTTCCACCTAGATGCTAGAGAGAAGCCAAAGCTATCAATAGCAGGCAGAGTCTAACAGAGACGCAAAATTCCTATTTACCAAACGGACTGCAATATTCCAAACTATTCTGAGTACAGTGCTGAATTTAGAGTGCCTGGCACCAACCCAAGCCTGCAGTGAAAACTGTGTGGAGAATCGTGTTAGGGAGAGCAGCAGTCACTTTGGAGCAGGAGCCTGCCAACACTGGATCAAGTGTGCCGTGGTTGTAATTTCATACCTGTACCTGGGCTTTCTGCGGTACCCTGCCCCAGGCTGTGTTCCAGTGGTGACTGCAGTCACTCCGGAGTAGTGCTGACTTACCTTCCTCTCCTGATAACGCTACCTTGGCATTATTTAGATTTTAGTTCTGATTCAGTTTAGTTGACTCTTGCTTAATTCATCTGAGAAGGAGTAGTTTGCTCCACCACTGTAGGCCCAGTCAGTCAAGCAAGTAAATTCTTTGCTTGGGGATAGAGAGGCACTAGAAGAGGTTGTCCAGAGAAGTTGTACATGCCCCATCCCTGGAAGTGTTCAAGGCCAGGCTGGGCGAGACTTTGAGCAACCTGATCTAGCAGGTGTCCCTGCCCATGGAAAGGGGCTTGGAACTAGGTGATCTTTAAGGTCCATTCCAACCCAAATCATTCTGTGATTCTACGGTGATGGCAATAGAGAGGCAGATGATACCAGCAAAATTAATCCACCGCAAACTGACTCTTCTCTAAGCCCCTGGCAGGACCATGACAAAACCAATTAAAGCAACGGACAAACAGGTCATTACATAAAAGACATCCATGGGTCTATGTAGCTTGAAATATCTGAAATTCTTTTTATTCAGTTCAGCATACCAAGACAAAACCTCAACATTTCCTTCTTTCATTACTGATATTGGAAAAGAAGAAAATAACCTGCTCATACTTTTGAAAATATGCTCACTCATACAGATCTATTATGACTGAAATGGGTATAAAGTCAGTTGTTGAACAAGTATTCTCAGTCCCAAACTGTTTCTTAGGACACAATGTGGCTGAACCATTCAGATTTGTTCAGCTTGGTTGGAAAGAGCCCTTAGTTTATGTCTATTTTAGTAAATTAAACAATCTAGTGAATTAATAGCTTTAGAAAATCTTCCCAAGAAGTCAAACTCAAGAGATGATATGGTTAAAGGGTTATAGGAGTGGTTCTCATCTGGACCAAAGACCATTCCCTCAGACAACTCCCTGGCATCGCTTGGGAAAATTTGTAGGTCGTGAGCACTTCCTGGCAGGCAGCTGCATAAGACTGGCCAGTTTTGAAGGATGAGAGGGTTTAAGAGTATGGACACAGGCTACTCTGTGCTAGCTGGCTTCACAGCAAGAATATTTTTGTGTAATTCTCTGTGACAAGTAGTATCTTAGAATGCTTTGGTCTTGAAAACACCTGAGTTACTGAAATGCAGATGATCTTACAGGGGTCTGGTCTCCAATAGGTCCATGCCAAATGACAGCTCAGATCTCTCACCTTTCTCCACCTGCGACAGCAGGAGGTTCAAGCAGAGACTTTTGCACTTCCCCACAGAATATCCAAGTTGTTCCTGGCCTCCTCATTTTATATCCAGGAGTGGATTCCAACTTGTGACAGTTCAGAAGCCCATCTTCCCCCTCACAAGCCCATAACTGAAAAGCCCGGTGTATTAATTTCATGTCTTGTTTAGTCAAAAGATGTTTTCTGTTAGTGCTTGGTGAAGGTTTCAAGGTGTCTGAGTGCTTGAGCTGCCCTCTACCTGCAGTGGGAAGATCCCCAGGAGTCCCTCCTGCAGTTGCTCAGCTGTTCCTGGCTTAGCTCCTGTAGGTCCCGTTTCAAGTCAGTCTTTTCCCAGCTACTGTTTCCTGGAATCCCTGCGGCTGCAGCAGCTGTTCACTTCTCTTGGTCTCCCTTTTCTGGGAGAAGTTTGTCCTTCTCACCAGCTGCCCTCTCCCGTTCCCTAAGCTATTCGAGTCCCAGCCCCACTACCTTATCTCTTCCCAGTTTCTCCTGCAACCACCTCCCAAGCCCCGCCACTTTCCCTCCACAGCCAGTCAGGAGGGAGCTGGCTCTGCCTTTGTAGCTCACTCACCACCTTTGGAACATCACCATCTCCCTGCTGTGCCGAGAAGGATCCCAGTCATAGTGCTATGTGGTCTTGTCCAGCATTACACTTGTTCAGAGCATTTTGTTTCAGCAGGAAGTCCAACTGAGAGAAAAGACAGCTATGTGAGAAATGTTGAAAAATAATTTATCTCTTTTGCATAAAAATTTAAAATGCAGATTTGCTGATCTAAAACCTCTTGAGTGAAATATAAACTGCTCTAATAAGCAATATCTCCTTTGTGGCTAGCAGTATTCTGCATAGAATCAGAGAGCAGAAGTGTGAAATTGAGTTAGTTTTTATAATTTTTAATAATTATAGCATAATAATACAGATTCTGTGCAACTGTTATGGTGCAATAAGATACCTCCTGCATACTCAGTCAGAAAAATCAGGTGAACTCAGTTTTTGAGTACAGCTACAGAAGCAAAGACAGGGAGAATTACCTCATAAAGTTGTTTTTAGAAAAACAGAAATATGTTATCCAAAAAGGCATTTATTGCATACAGCTATTTCAGAACCGAGTTATGGTTTTATCTAAAACAACTCTTTTTAATATAACATGCTTAACTCTATTTTAGTAACTTATTTTTTTCATTTGAAGTGTTTGTTTATTTCAGACTTTGCCCCATATTAGAATATTTTTGCTGTAGTGATTTGTAATTTCAGTAAATGGATCACATTAATGGTCAGTTAACCTTTCTGCAAAGGCACTGTACCAGGTTTCATAATACTGTCTTCCAATGCAAGAAAAAACAAACTGCATACAGATATGAAATAAATATTAATTTGTTAAATCATATTTGCTAAACTCTGGATTAAGAAAAAAAGGGTCTTTTAGTCTTTGCAGAATGTATACAAGAAGGAGCATTTACATTTCCTTCATAGGTAAATTTTTAGAACCTGTACAACCTCCTGCTAAGGGCCATTTATAATTGAGGGATTCCTGAAATTAAACAGTTAGATGCAATAACATTTGTTCAAAGTTGAGAAAGAAATGGCAATTTGCCACATTCTTAAGATCATGTAATTGAGTGAAATCTGGAATTTAATACCTCAGCAGATGACAAGTTCAAGGATGACCCTGTTTTACAAAAGCCCAGTTGGAACGCATAAAGCCATCTGATTTTGAGTTTTCATGTGAAACATTTTAGAGCAGCAGGATTAATGAATGTATGAGAATGTGTCCTTGGATTAGAATGCATTCCTTTAGAATGAGAATAAGAAATATGAGAAATATTAAAAAGAAAACAAATGCAGCATTGTTAATTTCTTGCTATGTGACTGAAACACTTGTAACTAAGGGTCTATAATATGACTTCAGTAGTGGCTCATTTTCTCACAATGCACCTGCATGTCTTGGAAACAGTTGTAAACAGTACATGATTCTGCTAAGAGACAGAGCCCATAAACTGCCATTAAACTCTGTGTAGTCTTCTGTAAGTGCTGGTGGATTCCTCCTCTGGAACTAACAAGATAATAAATATAAGTCTTCTCACATTTCTAGTTTAGACCACAGCATTTTCTATCTGAGAACAGACCTTTGTAAGGAGATGAAAAATATCATTTAAAGGCATGTGGGATAGTCATGAAACCCTACATTTAGGGAACAAAATAAATTGGAACTTTGGGTTAAATGAACACTAACATCACATCTGCCACACAGATCTTTATCTCCACTTTACATTCCTTAGTTCAGTTAATATAAGAATACCTGATAAACCCAGGGGTTGGTGAAAAATATTTTAGATCACTGCTACATTTATTTAAAAAAAAAAAAAAAAAAAAAGGAAAAGAAAAATGTAAGCCAAGGCAAAATTTTCTGAATTGTGAACTACTGAATTTAAGTTCACAGTTTGCTTCAAAGTGTCCCAGCTGTTCTATTAGATAATTCCTTGGCTAAAGATCACTCTGTTAATAAGAATGAAAATGTTCACACTCTCTAATAACAAAGCATAACTACTGAAGAAAGTGAATTATTGCAGGCATTCAAGATGCCCACGATGCTAACTTTTTCCCATTACTCTCTCTGTATCCTGAGCCAGAAAACAAACCAGGACATGCTGTTGGGTTCATTATTTTAGTGGTTTATGTCAAAAAGAGGGCAGTGTTCAAAGTAACAGCAAAAAAACCTTCTGCTATTTGCAGAAAATAGATGGTCTTTAAAGAGTGGAGGGCTGGACACTACATTCCTCTAAAACTTGCAGGATGTATTTACTCCCCCTTGTAATTGCCATAGGTCTGACCCTTCTGGAGTTTTTCACTAAAGCAAAGTTCACTTTACTAAAATACTCTGTGAAATGGGAAACATCCCGGCTCTCAAAATTCACTTCTTTTGAAAGACACTACAAACACCTACATAGTGGAAAGCACAGGAGGAATTATGGCATCACTGGCGGTCCATGACAAAAACACAGGTGGATGTGTTGATAAACATGTTCAAGCCGCAGCTGCTGCTGGTTCTGATGGGAAAAATGCTCTTCTGGGGATTAGGAATATACTGTAATCATGCCAGCCAAAACATGCATGACAGTTGAAAAGGAAAAGAGAGCAGCTATATAAATGGTCATGGTAACCTAAGTGCTTTCCTTTAAATTTGCAAAAGAAATACCGTCTTTAAGCTTCTGTCTCTTTTTCCTACTGCCAATGTCTTCATAAGAACACGAAGAATAATTATAGTAAATTGCAAATGCTTTTTTAGTAACTTGCTGGAAAATTATTTTAGCCCTGCTGGGATTTAATTCATAAAGTAGCCTGAACTCCTGCAGAGCAGAAAACATGTACCCCTTTTTCCATTAGACTACTCAGGGAGTGAGGGGTACTCATCCTGAGAAAGGACACCAGAGTCTGTTCCGGGGCACTAAGGAATGAAGCATGCACTCGTTATTCGTTTACCACAGAAGACATTTCATACCACATATGATATGCATGGCTGACATACAGTAATATTATATCTACATTTTTCAAGCAGACAGAGTAGTTGATGTGTCCTTTTCCAGGGCAGATGTTTTCCAGATATGCTGTTGTCACTCATTAGGATGGTAAGTAAGACTTGGATGAGTTATGGTATGGTAAATACTATATATGCCAGCTCATCCGTAAAATACTATGGATTTCTTAGATAATTCTCCTTCTGGTCAGCTTTAATCATTTCAATATGACCAGTTTCCTTATGAACCCAGGACAAGTTTTATATATATACCAGTGGCAGTATAAGCACTACGTGAGAAACAAACTGACTGGAATTTTTATGGAGTTTTTGAGTAAATGTATTTATTCTATCCTGTACCTGATCATACCCGTTCACTTACGTCAGAGGAAATGGAGAAAGCTGCAATACCTTAATACCCTAATTGCATTAGCAGCAGGCATGAAATGGTACAATTACATCCAAATACATTGTACAGTCCAACACAGTGTGCTCTCTTTTGCTGTCTTTGCCACAAAAACGACTGCAGAACCATCTTAGTGGCTTCTTCTTAATTATTTGATTTTATTTTGGGAATATCAATTCTGTTTCTGGGTAGATTCTCCAATTTGTTTAGCTGGTGCAAATATGTTTCTGCTTCATAGAAATGTAAAATTGCTATTCATTATGATGGCTCTGTGGTCCCAAGTGAGGGAAAACTCGAATTTCCAAACCACATCACTGAATTTACAACCTTTGTGCTGCATCTAGAGTGCAAAGAGATGAAAGCTGTTATCACCCCTAGGCCTAAGGGAGTCTTGGAGAGCTGGAACACACCAAGTCTTCAGCATAGTTCTGTAACCTCAGCTCTGAGGCTGCACAACAGGATAATGTGTGCATGCTGCTGGAATGAATTTAAATTCTTTTTTGTTTTTTTCCAGAGGGAGGCTAAAGGATTCAGTCTGTGTCAGGGCAGGACATAGTATTAAAGCTGCAAATGTATAACAACCTCTCACAGATAAAGAAACATGGAATTACATCCGGTGCCCCAGATTGAATGCATTCACCTCCATCAAACCTGGGGAGCGGGCGCTTGGGACGATTTCAAGGAGTGACTCAAGCCATTCTGCTCCAAATGCCGCCCCTTCTGCAGGACAGTAGTGCATGACTATGACTCAGAAGCTGAATTGCCAGCATTCTCCTGGAAAGCCGTGAGAGGCGGCTACAGAATATCTCCCTCCCTCCTTCCTCCCTCCCTTTCATCCTGTAGAAAATAACTAGTGGCTCAGGAGAATGCCTGGATTGGCTTCCCTGTCTTGATATTTCCCTCTCATCAGAACTGGTTAATCTTTTTCTGAAATGGCTGTCCCCCTCTTTAAGGGAAGGGTGATCCTTTGTCTGGCAAGTTTTGTAACTCCTTCTAGGTTACATCACATTCAGACAGAGCTTAGTGCATGAAATATGGGGTGCTCTATCTCTTCTGAAAATTAAGTGTCTCCAGAGTAGTTACCTCTGCATTATATGCATGTAGTTACCACCAGATTTTTTTAGAGTCAATGAAGAAAAGTATGGCCATTAATGTGTCAGCTTACCTCTTTTAGCTGCATGTTTTAGGAGGAAATTAGTAATCTAAATGCAAGGAAAGGTTTATCATGCTCCAGAAAACACTGAAAGCACCCTAAACTATCTTCTAATTCACTGTTCCTCCCTTAAATTACTTCTGTTCTTCAGAAGTCTTCAATTTGTTCCTTTGTACAATGGTTTTTGCTCTTCCTTTTCTACTTCCTGAGCTTCTGCCCACACCTGATATTATCAGTCTTCCTAGAAATTGTCCTTGAGCCCTCCTACTTTAGAGCAACTGCTCCCAACCACCCACCTATTCACTATTTCTCACTCCTCTCCCCATGTCCCAGAACTCTGTTTCTTCACCAGGTCTTCCAGCTGCATTTGAACATGCTTTCAGATGGTCCTGGTACCCCTGCAGTGTCAGTGGTTAAAAAAAAAAAAACTCCTCCTTACCATTTGTGAGATTGGGTTCTTTATAATAACATTAAGTATCCCAGAGTCTTCAAATAGTTTCTGGAAATCCTCCTCCACTGAAGACTGGGTTTCTCCACACTTCATTGTCCTGTTTTTCATGCTAAAATTAGTATTCTAGACATAATCATGAACTGTTCACACACCTAAAAGACCTCTGCTAATCCAATTCGAAACACACCTTGCTTTTCCAGTTTTGTCTCACCCTTGCTGGATACCTTTTCTTTGATGAACAGAAAGAAAAAATTGTCAAGAATCATTTACTAAGCATTACTAATAATTAGATTTGTGTTCCCTTGCTAGCCATGCCTTTAAGTTAATTAGGTGGCTTAGGCTTCATTTCATATTTAGTGTATTGCTCACTTCATTAGAGGGAACAGCGTCTTGCCCCAGAGTTTCCAGGCAGCAGAGGCTCACCCTCCCTAAATCCTGACAGGGAATGAAACATTAGAGCCTTTTTGTGGGTATTTTGTTGTTCTTGTTGTTGGTTGGTTGATTGTTTTTGTCACAAGAAATTAGCCCTTGTTCTCCCCAGTCAAAGATTTTGGGCAGTCTTTACCTTGCTGTGCATTAGCAAAATGTGAAATTTTGTACATTATCATCCTGATATTACACTCTTCTCTAGAAATACACGTTCATACACTGTCACAGAAGAAATACTGAGCTAGAGCATCTTCCTCCAGTTACTATGTTGAACCCAGGAGAGTACTTGTATGGTCTGGCCATATGCAAGTCTTCAAGCAGTATCAAAGGAAATATATAAAAAAACCAGGTGGTTGGAGTAGTTGCTATAATATCTGTGTCCTCCTGGACAACCAGCAAATATGTTTTTTGCAGCCCTTGATGACTGGATGGTCTTCAGGGTGATCACTAGATCGACCTGTGAGTAGGAGCTCAGTTTGTTAGCAAACCACACCAGATCTTTGTGAGAAACCACATTGGTGACTCACAGGCACTCCTATGCTCTCTCTCAGTCATGAGCAGATGAATCCCCACACAAAATGTGTGATATAGGTAGGGTTAGAAATCTGAAGCACAAATTATTTTGAAGGTTCTGTTTAGAAAATCACTTTCTAATGCAACAGTTCAGAGTGAGATGTCCTGGCCAGCTGGAGTCCATGAAGTCTTCGTAGGACATTTTTAATGTGGTCATCTTGTACTGTACTCTGGGTGAATTTTGTTATGTGGCCATTCCCACTCCTGAGATCTCGCTTCATGAATGACTTTATGGAAGCTCTGCTCTAACTTTTACTGCACAGGAGCTTCAATAATAAAGGTTTCTGCACAACACATGTTCAAACTGATTGCAGCTCTTTCAGTGTTCAAATATATGTGGCTAACTTGTTAGGGATGCTGTACATAACAGATTAAAATATATTTGTGTCCTAGGTTACAATGTAAGATGTGCCCAAAGCTTTGTATTCTATCACCATCTTCATGAGCTGTTGAGACCAGGTGGAGCGGTGCTCCCTGCCTCCTCCCTCTGGATTATCTCCTGTTAATGGGCCCATCAATGACCTCCGCATGACTCACAGATAACTCGCTCCTGGACTATCTCCTGTTAATGGCCCATCAGCGCCTTGCCTCATGACTCACCATCCCATTGTGAGATGCTCCGCCCACGGGGAGG
>WEIT01010291.1:1186-35103 GCA_013389985.1 Dryoscopus gambensis | reverse complement strand
TGGGAAATACCAACACAAACCTCTGAGTTTCAACTAGGCCACTCTTACAATTACAAAATAATTTAGGTTAGCAGCAGCTTTGAGCACAGAGTGAAGCTGAGTGGTTTCCTGTTCAGTGAGCAGACTGTAAACCACATACGAGTGTACCAGAGTAGAGCGTGGGATAATAGCATGGACACATCAATAATAAAAATCACTGTTTTGGTTACATTAGAATAGGGTACTTATTGAATTCAACTGAATAGGAATTAAAACCCAGGGGCACCTATCCAAGATCTCTGTTGCTGGTAAAATAGTTGCTAAACACCAGTGGTGTAGCTACCAAAACAACAGAGCTCAGTCCTCTTGGCCTCTCTACTTCTGATTGCTCTTGAGCCTCTCTTAGAAACAGAGCTCCTTATTTTACTCAGGTAAATAATACTGATCTATAAATCCTTGAAACAAAAACTGAGATGATTTCTACTTTTACCTTTTGACTGCCAGATATGTCAGTGTTTCCAGCAAAAAGAGTTAGGATTATCTCACAAATAACTCATACAGATGAAAAGATGGTCATGTCCTTTTGGACCTAGTTCTACCCAAACTCATTTAAATTCATAGATCCTATAACCAGTGTTGCCAAATCAGGTTTCAGTTTTTCTTTACAAACATGCCCCCAAACCTATTTGAAACAAACAAACAACCAAACAAAAACTGCCCACACACACTTTAATCAATATTTAAATGTGCGCATTGCTAATGAATTTTTCCACCTGTCATGTCAGACAGTTTATTATGGAAATACTATAGGGCACAAATGCACAGATGGAAATTTTAGAAGAATGACAAGATATGTTTATTTTCAGCTGTGGATTTAGCAGGAGAGGTATGCTTGAGCAGTTGCTATAGCTATAGAAAATTTAGGGTAACTGGTTAAATCTGTACTGCAGTGGTATGTCTCTGGAGCATGCGGAATACGAACAGGTAACTGATTTCTGTCATCCCAATTCACTTTATCATTCATGTATAATTTTTTTGTCTTTTAAAAGAACAATTTCATGCCTTGCAAAACTCTTTCCCCAACTCCCCCAAGGCAGTCTGTATTACAAATGCAAAAGGCTGTTGCATGAGTATTATACATAACAGTGAACATAATTTTTATGTGTTTGAATTTGCTTCATTCCTCCCTGCCCCTTCCTGTGGCAAATTTCCCAACATGCACCTGCAGAGTGACCTTCTGCAGGTTCTCCTCTGCCTGCAGCAGGGAATTAGTCTGTTTATGTAGTTTTTGTCTCCGTGTGAGATGCAGCACTGAAGTTTTACTGATACCTATAGGAGTCCATCAGAACTACATATATGTTACTGGTAACTAGTAGCATAAATAGCTCAGGATTTGTCATGAAACTTATCATGGCTGAGACCATGAGGATATTCAGAACCTTTTGAATGTTCTATGTTAATAAAATCCTCACCTTGCTTAGAAAGAAATCTTTTTCAGCATTTTTGCTTTAAAATACAGCTATGCTATTTTTAAAATCCCCATGTCTAACTATAGGGTCAAAACATATTTCCTTCACAGAATTTTCTTCATTCTCTGGTTAATGCTACAGCAACATTATTTCCTCCTGCAAAAAGGTGGGATTTTTATTTTTAAATGCACTTCAAGATACATTCACCTCTTTTTACTTAAGCAAAATGTAGAATTTCATTTAGCTGACTATGTTCTATAACTTGTCCTGCTTATGATACTCATATCTGACTGACCAGATACAAAATCTAAGTTGTGTGTTTGTGATAGTACAGGCTAGTGGCACAGACAGAGGAGCAATACCCATTCCTCTCAAGATTCAAGTCACATTATGTATGGCCAGAACTTATACTGGGGAGAAAAAGTGAGGGTAGACTTCATTTTAAGCGATGATTGACTCATATCTAAATGCAGATGAAATGTAATGAGGCACCTACAGAAATAGGAATTGCATTTACAATGAAGTCAGCTGAATTCATCTTGATGGGTTCTGTTGCAATAAGTTATGATTAATTTATGATGAATTGGTTGTATAAAAGTGTCTGTTTCAAAGATCTTAAAATTTCCAAGAGTAATGAAATTCTTAGGGAAATTTTAAGACACTCCATTAAAAATTTTATTTATTTCACAGCATTTAGGGGGATTGTTACCAGGGTAAATTTTACTTGCTAGGAATAGCAGTTAGCTAAGTACAGATGATTAAAAGAAAAAAAGTCCATTTCCTCTTATCTTGATTGTCTCTTTTCTTCTGGTTCTACAGTGAAACAACAAGAAGAAAATGGGGATCATATTTACTAGCTCTCCTCTGACTGCAATACTTTGTATGTAATGCTTCAATATTGCCTGATGTTTTGTTTAATCAGTTACTACTACATTGCAAAGGCAATGTAGTATTCATGTCAAATCCTTCTTCATGATAGACTGTAAATGCCTAATCTGGCCCAAAATATCCAGAAGCAATTGCTTATTCCTTAAACATTCTTTTGGTTATTTGGTTTTGTTTTTACTTATTTTCACAGTTATTTGCATATTTATTTGGTTTTGCAGAAATATTTGAGAGGTCCTATCAAATATATTTGGTTTTGCAGATATGTTTGAGAGCTCGTATCATAGAACAGTCTTCCTGTGACAGATGAGTCACAATTGTAAAATTAGTCCCAGTCCAAAGGATGCATAAAGCAAGAGAAAATAGGTGGATGCAACTGAAAGATGGGGATAAAACAACAAGCTGAAAGCAGAAGGAGTTTTTCTAGAAGGATAGGAATAAAACATGGAGCTTGGAACTCTGTGCTGAGTGTAGACATCTGAAGGGGGTCAGTCCCTAGTTTGAAAAGTAGGCACTTGTCAGGCCTGTGAGGAGAGAAAACCACATTTGTATTGCATTTTTGCATTTTAATTCCTACTATTGAAAGAGGTCAATATTATATTTTAGCGGGTTACTTAGTAAAACAAAAGGGTCATACTATTTAACACTCTGATTATGTCAATCCCTGGCTTAAAGCTATTTTCTGAATAAATTGTTACCAGGGTGACTGTTAAGGGATGCTCTCGTTCAGAAACCATCCTGTTTCCTGAAACAGCTACTAAAGGTGGTATGTGCATGCACATGTCAGTGTGATTGGACTTCGGGGGCCTTGGCAATCACAAGGTTCTTCAGTTTCGTGGTAGTTTGAAAGTGCGTTGTACTGTTCATTTTGTGTTCTGGCCGCATCTGTGGCTGTAGATGCTGTTACTTAATAGCAGGGTTTGGGTCTGGAGGAGGCTTAGCCACCTCTGCTGTGGCCCAGACAAAGCAAAACTGCAGTCAGGAGGGCAGAAGTAATTTTGAAACAGTTTAAATGTAACAACTATTAACATTGTCAAATGCTTCCAAGGAAGTGCATAGAAGAGAGCTCACTTTTGGAAATGATATCTGCAAATAAGAGAGATTACGAGCCTGGCTTGATTGGGCTAGGTCACTATTGCAGATAAGGCTGGATTTCAAAGTTGGCTGAACACAAGTGTGCTTTGCTGTTTTGGGTGCCTGGGTATATCCTGCCTGGCCTTGAGATGCTGCTCGAGAGGATTATAGGCCTTTTTCAGATCTCAGATTGAACTTCTTTGGCTGCTGCCTGTCAACTTAGACACCTCAAAGCAGGGTCTGAAATCTCAAGCTTGCTGAACAGGGAGCTGCTGTGAGCTAGCAAAGAGCAGCTGCCTGAAATCAGTCTTGGTGGCTGCTCAGGCTGCAGAGGAGGTGCAGCCAGTGCTTGCAGAACACAGCTGGGATCATTGGCCAGGCACTTTTCTCTGAGGAAAAGTGAGGGATAGCTATCCACCATCTTTTGTATGAAATAATCTAATAGTCAGAGAAGGTATGTAATGTTGTACTGTGACCATTACTGTATCTTGCTTGTGTATTTGTTTTCCACTGAAAAGAGGTACAGGAACCCAGTGTGGGCTAATGTGCCCCAGCTGGGCACCTGCACCCCTTGGATCTTCCCTCACAGTTGGCTTATGTGCTGATGAAGGAGGGGAGGTTTTCTGCATGGTGCATGGGCAGGTGATGAATGCTTCTCACCAGAATACTCTGCAGTCCTCATCCTGTGGGTGCTATCCACAAAGAGGGCTCGGATCTCTCAAAAGGTGAGCCCAAATATTCCCGTTCCTGAATGCTGTAACTATGTGCAGAAGGACAGTGTGAGAGGTTTGGAGAGGCAAAGTTATCTCCCTACATATGTCAGATATTTTTGCTGTACTGGCTCTGGCTGGGATGGAGTTAAATGTGCTGAGAGCAGTCTGTAGAGTGCTGTGCTGTGGATCTGTGACCACAGCAGTGTTGAAAACACACTGTGTTTTGGCTGTTGTTAGCAGTGCTTGCACAGCACCAAGGCTTTCTCTTTTTCCTGTTCTGCCCTCCCAGCGTGTAGGCTGGGGGTGGGCAGAGACTGGAAGTGGACAAAGCCGGCTCAGCTGACCCCAGCTAACCCCAGGGATATCCCACACTGCATAACACGTGCTCAGCAAAAAAAAACAAGGGAGGGTTTTTTCCTTTTTGGAAGACAGCCACTGCTCAGTGATTGCCTTCACACCACTTGCTTTGTTTCGGGATTTTTTCTTTTTCTTTCCTTTGCTTACTAATCTGTGTCTATCCCAACCGACAGGTTTCCTTACTTGCTTTCCATCTTTCCCCAGCCAGGGGCAGCCTGCTGCAGGCACATCAGCAGGTAGGGATTACAGGAAGGGAGGGAAGAGCCATTTGACCTTTCAGCTGATTACAGGGGGTTCAAGGACCACAGTTTTGACACTGGCATATAAATATCATCCAGTCCAAGGAAAAGGCCTGACCACTTTTATGTAATCCCAACTACTGCCCTTAAATGGAGCTTTTTGGTTCTTTTAATTTTTAAAGGTCAGTTTTATGAATCAGTAATAAGATCGCCCATGGCAATGTGGTACTCACTGTTGTGACTTATGAAAAATACTCTATAAAACATATGCTCTTTCGATTACCACATTTAAACTACAATAGTCCTCCAAGTATGCTGTGTTTGAGGACACTTGTTCTGTTCTTTTTACCTAAAGTAAATGCTAGGAACATAATAATAAATATTAAAGGCTCTACTATGTTAGCAAAATTATGTAACTGATCACTTGCAAAACTACTTAGAAAATATGATTGGCACAATTAATTTGGATTCTTTTCTTCCAAAAAGAGTGCTCCAGGTTTCCCTGGCAACCTTTAAAATGCTGTGTATAAATACAGAAACCAATCAGCACACTATCAGTTCAGATAACCCCACAGAAACACAAGTATTATGAGCAACAATTAGTTATTGTACTGGTTAAATGCAGATTTTAGAAATGTTGAATAAAAACATTTCTGTAGGACCAAATGCAGTAACAAGCAGCAAAGTGCCAGCTCTTTGGAAGAAACATATAATCATTGAATGGCTTGGATAGGATGGGGCCTTAAAGATGATCTAGTTCCAACCAACCTGCCATGGGCAAGGACACCTTCCCCTAGACCTGGATGCCCATGGCCCCATCCAACCTGACCCTGAACACTTGCACAAATACTCGATGTATTTCAGTGCCTCACTACACTCACACTAAAAATTTTTTTCCTAATATCTAATCTAAACCTGCTCTCTTTCAGTTTGAAGCCATTTCTCCTCATCCTGTTCCTACATGCTCTTGTAAAAAAGTCTCTTTCCATCTTTCTTGTAGGCTCCCATTGGATACTGGAAGGTTGCAATTAGGCCACCCAAAAGCCTTCTCTTCTCCAGGCTGAACAATCCCAATCCTCTCAGCCTTTCCTCATGGGAGAGGTGCTCCATCCCTCTGATCATCTTGGTGGCCTCCTCTGGACTCACTCTAGCAGGTCAGTGTCCTTCCTCTGCTGGGAACTCCAGAGCTGGATGCAGTACTCTAGTTCCACATACAAAATGATCGAAGACATTGAAACCAGCTTTATCAGAGAATCAAGTCACTGGTGAATGTGTTATGAATGCCACTTCTCTAGTACTGGTTAGTACAGGTATTCAGGCTGACAATTAGGATGCACAGAATACACTTTTTTTTTATTACAGTATTATCTCATGTGGAATTGCTTTAATGAATCCTGGCCAGGTGACTTTGCATGGGATGAGAGAAAAAGAGAACAAATGGTAGGCCATTGTGATTGAAGCAAAGGTTGACACGCTACTAAGGCATGTCTCAAGCCACAAGCTTGCAATCTTTCAGGAGGGGAAAAATATTTAGCTCGGTCTTAATTGCAAATACTGACAGATGCTTCTCCTTTTAAGTCATTGCTGTTCTCAAATTGAGATTAGGTCTTTGTTGTTGTGAATGACACCACGCCTTGCAAAGAAATGCCTGGAAAAGATTCAGTCTTTGGCATAGTTTTCTTCCCACAACTTTTGTACTGAATCAGATAAAACATATTTACACAGCAACAGAGTAGTATGGGTCATTTCAACACAAATGTTTCAATATAATCTGAACCACATGGCAAAGATTTCTTGGGGAGGTGTGTCATGACAATTTTGCCTCTGAATAAAGTGGTATGAGCAATGAGCTTGCCCCCTTCTTGGACTGCCCTTCCTGTATGTCTCCTTAATGGTATATACATTGTGCAAGGCAGTTCAAGGTATATACAATTGCACCACAGCTTCATTAATAATATGTACTTGTTTAAGCATCTCTCACCTCAAGTCCATACATTTGAGACCAACCTGCTTTTATAGAATCCACAGCATATTGGAAGGGACTCACAAGAATGATCCACTTCAACTCCTGGACCACAGGAAAACCCTAGTTTAGTCAGGTTCCTGTAGTTTGAATGGCTGATAAATTGTCAGGCAGTGACTGGCTGGCTGAGAGACAGGGGCTGTGGGTACCTGAAAGGTAACCACAGACATTTGGCACTTGGAAAAATGCTGCTGGGAGGCCTGGGTACCTGTAATTACTGTTCATATTACTGGGCTTTCTTATGCCAAGCACTTTCTTTTCTAAAATAATGGCTCTGCCATGGCACAGTATGATGTGCAGAGAGATTAGGCAAACAGGGGATTGAAATAGAAATGCTTATTAAGAATGAATAAAAAATGTCCCTCAGTAAGTTTTGCTAAACTCACCAAAAATCATGTATTCTATGAGGAAATGAGTAAGACTACAAAGGAACGAAATCTGTCTTGTGGACAGGGTTTTCTCATTTTCCAGTCCAAGTAGGTAAATACTAAGCTGAGTGGACATGACCAAGGGAATTCATTATGTGTGTAAAGTGGTTTATGGTAACATAATAACAGTAAAAAAAAGATGGTTTTGAAGCACTGGTGGTTTGTGATCATAGAAATTGAAGTCATGGAATTACTGAATCTGTTTCTGGGATGATATTAACACTTTGTAGAGGTTTAGGGTTGCATCACTGCAACTACACTCATTTTTACATACTCTAGCTTCTGTGCAAACCAGTGAGATATTTCACATCTAAATCATACAGGGCTTCTTCTGGAATGAAGAGCAAAGGTGTGAATGGGCAACAAATGTGTTTTACTTTTTCATGAAGGTCCTTGTAACAAAAGCAGTCTCAGAAAACACACAGAATTTGAAAACACGGCACGTAAAGATAATTCTGCCTACAGTGTGTGTGTGTTTCTGAATGTTCATATATATATTTTAAATTATTTTCTATTTTGTCCCTCTCATAAGCAGTACAGTTTTCAGACTTTTCCTGTGTTGGTATCTACCAAGTTATTTTTACTGTTTTTTCAGTTCATACATCAGAATATATTGCTTATCTCCGTCCCTGCACCTTGTAATGAAGGGTGAAAATCCCTATTCACCTGGGGAAGTCAGAGGGAAAAAAACGTAACTTCTTAAATCTCTCACTAGTCCTTGAAATATTTGAGTTACCACCTGCCAGACATTTTGGGGACTGCTTCATGTGAAAAATGAAGCTAAAGCCTTCTAGTTTTCCACTATTTCCACTCACCTAGGGAATACCTAGGAATCCCAGCCTCAGTGGTCAGAGGACCTGAAGGTTTATTATCTCCCTCTTCCATGGATGAGCAACATCCTGGGAGAAAACAAGAAGTCAGGCAGATGATGTTGTATCTCAGTGGATGTGGTGCTGGCTACAGGTACTTGCCAGAGAACCTCGGGGGTGCTGTGAGACTCAGCACTGCCCGGGGTGTTGTCATTACTTGTATAGCTCTTTATAGCACATACCAGGGGCCAGACTCTGGCAGTCTGCCCCATAGCCCTAGGCAAATCTATAGTTTCAGCAGACATTTGACTTAGAGTTAAGTGCCTAGATCAAAATTCCCTCCTTATTCCCATTATAGTGATGGTTTGCTACTTCTCTACAACAGCAAATCATAAACCAACCTGAGCCTACCTACTGCCTATGACAGGTAAGTAACAAGGTAGCACTTGAAGGAAATGCTATTTCTGTTCTTCCTTGCTACCTGCTGTCAGGAAGGAGCTAGCAGGTAAGCAGCTTTTAATTTAATTTCACTCTGTCTGAGTCAAGGTGGACTAATCTGCATATAAATGTAATAATGTAAGTCCTTGATCCCTCCCTCTCAGACATAGAATACAGCCTAAAATATGGGTCTTAGTATCCAGGGAGAATAAAATTACCCTGCCCAAGGCTGGAGAGAAGTATGTATCTGGTGAAAAGAGCAGGGTACACTAAAGCACTCCAGTTCACAGCTACTGTCCTCTAAACCTATATCCACATTCTTAGTATCTGTGAATTCAACAGTGTCACGTTGTATTTACAGGGTGCCATTGAAATCCAGCTTATAGAAGGATGAAAATGATTGCTCCAAGTGTTCTCACAGGAGTGGTTTCCATGCTGTATTAGAGGTAAGTATAGTGGTATTTCTTCCAAGTAAAAGTGAAAGCAAACAAGTACCTTCATAGCTGTTTCTTTCTTTTATAAGCATATTGATGGAGTTTTTGAATCATCAGCAAAAAACAAACACAAATAATTTTATTATTTTTCATTGTTTTAATTACCTCATTGTGTTTTTTTTTTTTAGGAAAACAGCCCCTGGCATTTCCTAAACACAAAGTTCTTCAAGGAGAAAAACAAATAGTAAACCAGTGGTTTCTGCAGGGGATTTCTGACTGGAAAACTGTACTTATTAATTATATGTAAATTTCAAAATATTTTGATGTCTTGATTTAGCAATCTGTAGAACTCACACTGCAAAATCAAATGTAAGAAATGCTTCATTTGGAAGAAAGTGAAGAGACTTTGCTGAATATGTTATATTTGCTTATTTAAACATTCATATCACTCAGATTTGGGTCTTAAAATATAAATTATATGGTTGAATTAACCTGCTGTTGACTCAGTGTCAGCATTCATCTTTGAAAAGAGTATTTTTTTCTGGCTGTATCTAAGTGCCTCTGAAAATATAAAAGAAGCACCAAAAGTCCTCCACTTCAGAAGAATTCTCCCTTCCTTTCTCTCAATTATCCATCTTGGTGTAAAAGCTCATGTTCTTGACCTAAATTACAATTATCAGGTGTCCGTGCTGACTAATCCCAGACTAACCCTCTTCTTGCTTTTGGCCACTCTTCTACAGTTGTGACCCACTCTGGAGGTATAAATTCTACAGAAGGCACGGCTGGATACCTGCTCAGCACTGCTGGCTACCCAGTCTCGTGGCGTCCTGGGATTTCAGTTCACGCTGCCTGACAGCAGCAGACGTGCACTTAGGGGAAAGGCTGGGCGTCTGCGTGAAAAGCTTACTAAAGGAGAGGGACTGGAGGGGAATAGACCTTGCTGTTTCTGAACCCTTTGTGCATAAGTGCCTGACTTTGGTAGCTGGCAAAGATGAAAACCAGACACGCTTCACAAGGAGCACAGTGTTACTTTTAGGAAAGATTTCTTAAATCATCTTTCAACTTTCAACTGCAGCCTGATGTTTAATCTTTGTCTCAGTTCTTCTCTCCTTGAGGGCCATGCGACAGAAACAGAGTCCAGGAACCGCAAACAAACTATTTTGTAAATAACTGGACTTTCATAAAGGATCAGCACAAATTTGTTAGGTGAAGTTTGTCTGTGATGCCTGGGGATTTGAACATGATAAAACTTGAACAGTCCTCAAGTTTTCCATCCTGTGTGCATGAAGTAATCTTGAAATTAGACTGGGAATGGGGCTTGACTCCACACTGGGCTAGTTAATTTCTTCCAGTTAACTGTAATAATTTATTTTTTATTCTTGTATTTGTTTCTTGCATCTTTAGTTGCTGTCAGATATTGCTTAGAGAAGCAGAGGCCAAACATACTGCTTTTGTATCTGGGGAGAGCACAGTGATTAGGCTACTTGGTAAAAACTAATAGTGCTAACTTAATGTCATAACCTTCTCAAAAAACCTCCTTCACCTCTACTACTTCTGCAGTTCATGGTAGAAAATTAATATTACATCATTTCATCATCAATTTCATTCATAATCTAATGAATGCCAAATAAGTTTATGGGAAAATTCCCACCGACTTTCAAAGGGTTTGATCAGATTCCTGTAATGCTTTTCTTCGCAATAGAAGTCTGCCAAAAAACAGTACTGTAAACAAACTGCTTTTCCAACTTGCCTTTCTCAATGGTGGTACCATTACTCCATGCCCTTATTCTAGCATACTGCAGAATACTTTAGAGTGGACATGTTAATGTGTAGATGTACATTCCAAACAAATTACGGAATTCAGCAAAATGAACTAAAGATTGACAACAAAAACAGAAGACACTTAAAATAATGCCATCCCTAGAGTCCACTGTTCAGATTATGTGCCTAGCAAAACTCCAGTCCCAAATTAAACAACACAAGGTTAAATGTCAAGAAAGTATGTGCAAAATATCTGCAAATAGAAACTTATGCTGGGAAAGTCAGTCAAATGACAACTGGTAGGCTCCACTTCAGGAAAAAAGATACCTCAGCAGTGTCTTTGGTGAAAGCTGAAAAGAGTTATGCTGGGTTTTTAAGTCAAACTTAATCCATTTACAACAAATAAAAGTTTCATTCAATATAACTTATACATCCAAAATTACCATTATTAGTATTCTTTCTCCCATCACAATATGGGCCAGAACCTGGAGAAAAAGGTCCAGGAAAGGTCAAACAGAAGGCATCATTTATCCTCTTTTGCCTTGGGTATTACTACAAACTTCCTCCAGAAATTCCATACCTTGTTCAGTATGTGTATGCACTTTTTCAAAGGAATTACTTTCTGTTAAGAAAAACATTTATGCTCAGGTATTTTGATTTTTCATTGGCATTCATGTGAGTCAATAAGTCTTTTTTTAGATTTCTTGCTGCCAAGATGTCAGCGATAGCCACAGAGATACTCTCTTTTGACAGATGAGAAATTTCATGTTGGAGAAGGAGGGCTGCAAAAGTCTTGTTCTTTTCTCTGCAATATCACCAGTACCATCATCAGGATGCTACCAAGAGGGGAAGGAGCACTTTAGAAGCTTAAAGGCTGCCAAATGTGAGCATGTACTGGAAGAAGGGAAAATTATTTTAATTTACAAACATGAATGAACATACTGAGACCTGGTTCATTATAGTACATTTTTTAACCATTAATCCTGTAACATGGTTCAGTAATACAGTTTTCTTTAAGGTTGCTATAAGATCTATTGCAGTAAAAAAACCCAACAAAATGTATTTTCAAGATACCACCAGAGGAAGGCTAGATGAGTGTAGGGAGTTACTCCATCCTTTCCTACTGAAGAGAACATTAATGTATTTGTTTAAAACCATGCTTTGTAAAATGGAATATTTTGCATAATGTGATGGGTTTTTGCTGCAGTGACATCAGACTCAGAGGTTCTTCACTGTCTGTACAGTGCCCTCATATTTTCAGCTAACCCACTGGCACAGTATCAGTGCAGGCTCTGTTGCTTGTCCCTGAGGCTGTTCAAAATACTAAAAGCTCATTTATTTTCAAGGCCAAGGTCAGTGGTGCTATACCCAGCCGGCTTCACTATGATGGTGTGCCCAATGGGGTGACTTCAGAAAAGTCCTGTGAAAGACTGGACAATTTTCCACCTAGTTCAACAGATCACTGGAATTGCTAAAGCCAATACTTTGGTTTCAGCTTCAAACATAGTATTAGTAATATCTAGCAATCAATAATGTCAATTACAATCAAAACCTCTTTCGAACTGGGATCCATATTCAGTTTTTGCCCATGCTGAATTGACCACTGACACATGCACAAAATCCTATTTATTTTTCTGAAGGAAGCCCTTCATGCTTGCTTTAGGTTGATCTGCAATGTATTCTTGTTCATGCCCAGTAGTAAAAAACCCAAGAAATNTTTTTTTTTTTTGCCATTGCTGTGCTTTAACCCATCAGGCAGCTAAACTCTTATTCACAGCTCTTATCCTAGCCTGTACTGATCCAGAAATAAACTGTGCCTTTTACTATATTTATTTATTCCCTGAGTGGAACTTAGCCTTAATTGTACTTGAGCGAAACCTTTAATAGACCTAACCACCATGCTGCTGTTGTCAGCCCACATCCTAATTCTGTGGGGTATATCTGACACCATTTAAAGCTATCTCATAAATCTATGCCGTTAGCCTCAACCCCAATTCTGAACCTTAAAGGTAAGTCAGAGGCTCAGAGGCAGAGACTCATCATCTACTGCCAGGACCCTGGGAGCACTAATAGTCCTTAAAGGCTCTGACCGGCCAACCCTGGGGCCACTGGCCCAGCCCAATGCCCTGGCGCAGGATCCCCATTTCAGTCCAACGGGGCTGTCAGACCTTACCCAATGAATTCACAGAAATTCCAGACTCCAGCTCAGCCACAGCCATGTCCGTGTCTGTGCATGGACCCTGTTGATTGATACCCCAATCCACAAAGGACTTCCCAGCATGATTTTGATCCTGCTCAGCAACCATGGTGCTGTGTCCAGCCCTTACTACTCCCATCTGATAAGGCCAGAACCTTAACCAGCAAACTGACTTCCCAGGATAGCCTTGCCCCTGCTTCACTGCCATGAGTTTGTCTGATCTGGACCCTGGGCTGAATCTTGCTATTACTGCCTGGCAAAGCCCTTGCTCTGATAGTCCTATCATCCCTTGACTCCTGACTCTACATCCCATGGGACAGTTTTTATCCAAGCTTTACCAGTCCGATCAAATCCACCATCATATTAAATTCACTTCATGCTCATTTAATTCCCTCACCTCTGCCCTGGACACTACTGTGTCTCAACAAACCATATCCATATGTAAAGTCACCTTTGGTAATGTGCATTTGCTATCCCTATGAGTCTCACTGTCATTCATCAACACAACCATCTTCTCACTGCTTACTCTCCAAGAACTTTACACTAACTCTGAGTCTAGTACTAATTATAATACAGCCTCAAACCAACTGAGGTTCTTTGTCCATAGCAGCAGCAGCATTCAATTAACCTCAAATGCCTTTCAGAGACTTATAATAAACAAGCTCTGGTTACTCTAGTGTCAAACTCCAGTCCCAGATCTGATTGTGTCCCAAATTTAAACAGTGCTCCATAACCATCCCCACACCCCACCCATCAGCAACTGGATTCACCCTTCTCTTGACTGTTTTCAACTCAGCCTCCAGTTCTTCCCACACAGCTACAGTGGCCTAGCAGAGATTCGAGGATGCTTGGCTGTACTTGAGACATTTTCCCAGGCTACGGATAAAGGGAAAGGGTAAAGTTCACCTTGCCCAGCCTATTGGATTCCTTTCAGTTATTAGCTCCTTGTGATCCATTCAATGTTTTAAATAATTTGTCCTGAAAATTCTTTGATTTCTAAAAATAGAATTAGAGTGATATTGCATATAATAAGGGGAGCAGAAAAAAAAATCAGGAAATTCCAATTCTTTGCCAAAAACTTAAGGACTGATGCCTGCTAACGCTCTGCTCTGCCTGCCATGGCTCTTGTCTTGCTTCCCCAGAAGCCAGAGATGGCATACGCACCTTAAAAACTTTTAAGTGCTTGTGTGTGAATTAAGACGTGAAATTCTAAAACCACAGTTTTTGAAATACAAATGTTTAACATGTAAAGGAAAGCAGATGGGAAGGAAATCATGAGTGTGTTCAGATCAAAACCATAGGAGCATCAGATGCTCTACCAGTTGCTGGAACGTTGACCTTAATAAAGCTATGACAACTCACACAAGCTGAGCTCTTCACCACAGGGCAGGGAGAGTCATAATGGCTTTGAACTGTATGTTTTCCACTTCTCCCTAGTGCAGGCTACAGTTATGTCAGACGTACATAAATTGCTCAGAATAAAGAAGTAGAATGAAAAAGAATATTGCATTGGGGAGAGAAAAAGGGCAATAAGAGTTACAAGCATGTCTTGGCTCTGATACAGTAAAATAAAACTAATATTTAGTACAAAGGTAATATAATTTTTGCCTACTCCTGTCACGGACCATCTAGAAAAGCATTTTCCAACATCTCGTAGAGAGGCATTACTTTAAAACTTTCACCATAAACTGGAAAATCCAACATATTTTGATAATAACAGATGGTTATGAAGTGAATTTGGAGCTATATGTCACTCCTGGGGCTTTATGGCTATTCAGAAGCCACTTGAATTATACGCTCATGGTTAATAACATCAGCAGAGCCACTCCAGTTAATTACAGCATTATAGTTACTCCATGGTTCTCTATTATACTTTAAGCTGCAGTAAGAAAAGGGCAAGGATATAATCCCTCCAAAGACATTGTACTGCCCTTGTTAAAAAGATTGAAAAAGCTTCATAGCTGCAGACAAAATGTAAACCCCAGCATGGAACAAGAGATACACTTTAATGTCTCTTGCACAGAGCAGCTGAATTGACAGTAATTCCAGCCTGGCCAGATAGCAAACATTATACTGCTTCTCATTGTGGGCTAATAAAATGCAGTGTTGCCTCTTGCCTAGAGAAGGGAGGGAGGAAATGGGAGGTGTAATGAGTATGCAGAAAGGACTCTCAGGAAGCTTCGAGCTGTCTCCAGTTTAATTTAGCTTTTGCTCCTGATTTCATCTCATTCTCTAAATTCTTGTCTCTTTTAATTTCATTTTGAAGGAGAGGAAGCACATAAACAAAGCCAAACACACTAGAATGCTTTGTTTATGAAGTAATTCAGACAAAGCGAAATAAAGCTATTTCACCAAGAAAATCTTAAGGTTTTTTAAAGAGACCTTTTTGTTAGCAAGGCTGTAAATTATTGACTTAGATTTTTCATTAAAAGGGCAAACTCTTCAAAGTAGGATTCATTTCAAATGAAATAAACCCCATGACTAAAAATGGAATTGATAGCCCCCAAAAAGCCTTAAGTTCTTAAAGTTCTTAAGTATCTTAATGTTCTTAAGATACTTTTCCAGTCCTGTTGGCTCAATACACCCCATAGACAAAGGACCAGCAGGGGTTTTCCTATTTTGTCCCTTGCCCACCTCTAGATCCTATCTTAGGCTCCAAACTCAGGAGATGGAGAATGGCAAAACCACATTATCTGTGGATCAGGGATAAGATTGGGAGGGGTCTACGGATTAATCTAGGAAATACTATTTACAGATATATTAGTGGTATTTTTTTAAGCAATATTATGAAATCTGTGCCTTATCCCAGGGTGAGCCAAGCTTCAGTGTCTCTGTGAGGAAGAGCTTATTCTCACCTGCCTTGCCACACTTACAGAGTGGCAAAAGCTGCAGTCTCACTCTTGCCTCTCTCTTCACAAGCCAAGCTGTGTGCTTGAAGTGTTTTAGTTATTTCAGAAATAAGTCTAGGAAATAATGCCATCTTTCCATGTAGTAGCACTGGCCTTTTTGCAGCTTGAACATTGTACTTGGCTAGGATACGGAGTCATTCCTCAGTATACTGTATAAATATTTCAGAGGCCTGGATTGATAATAGGAAAGTTCTACCTAGACCTGCTAATAAAGACAAGTCCTATTTTCAGCACCTTACCAAACTACAGGAGGTATATGTTTGATCCTTTGGAAAGGAAAACCTGTGAAAAATGTAAATAATTCACAAATTCTAAAATGTCTCCATCTAAATAATATTTTAGAGTGTAGCTGTATTTAAAATTGCAAATTAGTGTTATAGATGACTTCCAATTTATTAAAATGTATACATTAGTAAAACTGGTGATGATAAACTCTGGATCATAAAATCTAGCATATGTTGAAGCTGGCATATTAATTCTAGCTCTAGTACCAGCTGTGGAATCTATGCCTTTGAAGTACTCACAGCTGGGGCTGAGGCTCCTCTCTGCAGACAAAGAAATACACTGTCTTAAAACACTGCCTTTAAATTTGCTGTTGCTTAGTTGGAACTTGACTTGAAGAGTTGTTTCTCAATGCAGAAAGGCATCTATTTATCTACTTTAGAGGCAGGTGATACCACATCTTCAGTCTCAGATGTAGTTAAAACCCACTCCCACAGCAAAAGTAAGCCACCAGCTTTAAAACACAGGTTGAAATTCAGTTTATAGCTATGTTACACTTAGGCACAAAGACCCTGGCTTAAATTTGAGCTCCTTTCCCATGCAAAATGTCATTTAATCAATCGCAATATTTCTAATGTACCTATAACCCTCCTATTTGAATACCTATGCCTGCAGCTCAGCAGGATTTTTTCCAGAACAAGCAGAAAATAAGATCTCTGAGTTCAAGCTCCTCGGTTTAGCGCAGCAGGGCATTCTCTGCTGAGCTGCCCCTACCTGCAAACACTTCAAAGGAGCTGTCGCAGCAGGAGCTATGGCTGAAACCAAAAGCGGTGGTTTGATCTAGCATGGGAGATTTCACCAGTCCTCAGCCTCGAGGGCCACGTATTCATTTTAAAAATGTATTTTAAAGTGATATATTGCATGGCTGTTATTAGACCTTGAAGAGACTAATCGCAGCTGCGTGTTCCTTCCCTCTGGTCAGCTTTGTGAGAAAATGAAATGAAAAAACAGAAAGGAGGAAGAGTGCACTGTTCCAGAAACTCTGTGTTAACCCCATTTCTGTACTGCACTCCAAGAGCGAGAGTATGTGGAAGGGTGAACCACAAAGGTTGTTTGTGCTCTTTGATGTTATTTTGTGATGTACAAAGAGAGTTCCATTTGAGATATTATTTTCATTTTTGGTCTTAGTTAAAAATATCAGGAATAATGGGTTATGTCTTTGCTTTTTGTACCAGATGACTGAAGCAAGGTTTTGAGAGATTTTGGGAATATCTTTTGCTTGAGCATGAAGGAGAATTTTGACTGTAACATAGTTCAAGCCCATGGATTTAAAGCTGTTATTTGAATAGATTTCCATGTTAGAGGGAATAAATGGCTTTATTTTTTTTATGATAGGAGAGAAACATATGCATCTCTTATTTTATATTATTTTACCGACTATAACTGTGATATGATAAATGCTAAGTGACTTTGTACATATAGGATTATTCCACAAAAGTTATACTGGTCAGGCATGTGTTTTGCTGCCAGCTGAAGGAACTACAGTAGTTCATTCAGTGATTGATGAACTTCTGTATTTATAGAATGTGTGTCATGGTCTAAATCAACACATGACCATTCTTTTGGATTTTATTAAGCATTCAAAATTATAGACCTACACTGGGTGAGTCCTGCCGCTGATCAGTCATGGAATCGTAGAATATCCTATGTTGGAAGGGACCCACAAAGATCACAGTTTTAAAAACAAGGGTAGGCTTGGGTGGAGAGCTGTCTATCTATGTATATACCTAGAAAAGCTATAGCAAAGTATATATAAACCTGTAAGGACCTCAGAAATGGTTCTTGATTTTCTAATTAGTGTTTGTCACTTCCTCTTTGTAGGTCCAGGGCCCCATGAAAGTCTAACTTCCTTAAAAATGAAGTGTGTTTTTGTGATAGCTCACAAAATGGGTATTAATGAAGTCTTCTCATTTAGCTAAACCTGAGCAGTCCCTTTCTCCATCTGAAGAAGAAAAAAAATCTGCAAGTGCAGCATAGGTATCATTTTTCAGACAGAATGACTTGATATTGGGTATTATACACAAGCCTTTTGTTTTGCTGTAAAGAGCTGACTGGCATTACCTGCCAGAACACAATTTTGTACTAGGTTATTATGTCAGTGCTCCTACACACATACAAATTCCACTTCATGCATAAAACCTGCCTTCATGTCTTTAATTTAGTTACTAGAGGGACTTCAGTCAAGGTGAATCTGCTAGAACTAGTTTTGAACTGAGAGCCTTTCCTGCTCATGGAGGTAAATCCTCCAAGGTTGCTTTCACTGAGCAGTGAGCTGCTCTTGGTATGTTACTCTCAATAGTAAGCTGACTATGTTAAGCTGAGTTAGCTATTTCTTTACAGGTCATGGTAGCTGTAGGATGTTTCTGCAGTGACATTTTCTTGGTGTCTGGTGTGTCTAAAAATAACCACAAGAGAAAATGAAGTAGAGGCTGAGCTTTTCCACAGAAAAAAAAATGTTTTCACAGATCCTTATTATTCCCATTGGGGTGGTAGGCAGAATCTGCAGGTCTCCTGCTCTCTATGGAAATGTGATGTGACCCTGACTGATGGATCCAAGTCTGAACAAAAGAGCGCCATACCTTGAAAGAACCTCACTAACCCCACCCCCTCCCCAAACAATGACCTCTTGCTGCTGCCGGAAATAACATTTTCTGAAGTATGGCTTCTGTTGTAGCCTCTGTGACATGCAAAACCTGAGGGTTCTGCAAACTTTCAAACATGAAACTACATGGCCTGCTTAATGTTCCCTGAATTTGAGTTCTTCCCTGAAGCCAACATATGAAAAAAGTGAAGTAAAGAGCATTGAAAACTGGCTGAATATCCAGGCCTGAAGGGTTCTGATCAGTGGCACGAATTCCAGCTGGAGGCCAGTCACTAGCGGTGTACCACAGGGGTTGATGCTGGGGCCAGTGGTGTTTAATATCTGTGTTAGTGACCCATGTGACAGAGTGCAGCCTCAGCAAGCTTTCAGGAGATGGAAAACTCAGAGGAGTTGATACAGCAGTCAGTCATACTGTCATTCAGAGGGACCTCAACAGGATGGAGAAATGGGCAGAGAGGGAACTCACAAAGCACAAGAAAGGGAAATGCAGACTCCTGCATGTGGGCAGAAACAACTCCATTCACCAATCCGTGCTGAGTCTGGAAACCAGCTTGGTAGAGAAGGATCCAGGGGTCCTGGTGGACACCAAACTGAGCGTGAGGCAGCAAAGAAGGTCAGACGCATCCTCAGTACTGTCAGCAAGGCTGAGGATGGTGACTCTGCACCAGTGAAGCCCCATCTTGAGTATAGAACTTGGGGCTAAAAAGAAAGTAAAAGAAAGAGATGGACTTGCTGGAGCGAGTCCAGTAAAGGGCCATGAAGATGATCAAAGGACCAGAGTATCTTTCATGCAAAGAGAGCCTGAGAGAGCTGGTACTGCTCCCTCTGGAAAAGGGAAGGCTTTGGAGGGATCTTATCAGTGTTCATAAATACCTGACAGGAAGGAGTAAAGAGCCAAGCTTTTCTCAGTAATGTGCAGTGACAGAACAAGAAGCAATGGACACAGATCAAAATATAGGAAATTCTGTTTAAATGCAAGGATAAACTTCCTTACTCTGAGGGTGGTCAAACACTGGCAGTTTTCTCAGAGTCTCTATCCATGAAGATATTCAGAACTCAACTGGACACAACCCTGGACAACCTGTTCTAGGTGATCCTGCTTGAGCAGGGAGGCTGGATGAGGCAACCTTCAGAGGTACTTTCCAACCTCAACCATTCTATGATTTGTTCACTTACATATTGCATCAAATTAAAGCTGTCCAACCCTCAAAAATACATTTTCATGTTAGTAATCAGAGGATCTGTTAAAGGAATTAAACTGTGTTTAAAGGAAGGCCCTGTGTGGTGGCTCCCATCATTTGGGAGCACTGAAGGAAACATGGAAAAACCCATGGAGAAGAGGCAATGTGGAAAGGCAGTCAAAGGGTAGAGCAGGAGAAATATAAAGGAGAAAGAAGGTAAAACATTAAAGTCTGAGACACAAGTATCTAAATCAAAAGACTGATTTGGGGGGTTATTACCCTTTGTCAATTTTAATAATTGCTCTCAATTACCTAAGACATGTTTTGAAATAAAACACACAGTCCTGGCAGCATATGAATTGCTCTGTTCCTTGTATCTGAACTGGTTTGCAGCAAATACATTTCAGTGCTGAATATTTCCTTTCTGTGTGTGTGCTGTTGAATCCTGATGCAACACATACACTCCCAGGCAGCTGGTATGAGTCAATGTGCTTTAGATGTTTGCTGCAGAGAAGAGGGTGGGGATAGCTAAGTGCAGCAAATGGACAGTAATTTTGTGATGCTACCCAGAAGCAAAGCCACCCTAGAATGAAGATAGAGGGATTACATTGATGGTACAATGTTGCAAGAGCAGTGTAAGTGGTGTAAGTGAGGTAACCCGAGCAGAAGTTCAAGTACTCATTACAGGTAAAAGGCAAGATGCCTCATAGTAGAAGAAAGATGGGTCACCTTGTTAGACAGTTAGGTTTCCTTTGGGGAAAATATCTCAACAGAAAACACAGAAGTCCCTTTCAGTCTTTGCCTTTCAGTTCTGTCTTAATATATTTGCAAGAAGCAGACATAAATTTGGAGAAGTATGCAAGAGAAAAAAAAATACATGAAGAAAGTGAAAAGTTGTTGAATCCATCTCCCAGATGAGTTGTTCACTTTGAATGCTTATACAAGAGAAGTATTTTTAGGGATAATGTGACACAATAATAATTTTAAAGTCCATTTATTACCCATGGAAAAAATCTACTGGCTCCAGATTATTTAAAACATGTTCTCAGAGGTATCCACTAATATGTGACTCTGGAACTGCTTTGAAAAACTTTGTGTTCAAAGGCCCCAGTTGAAAAGAAACAAAGGAGGCAGTGTTTCACAGTGAAGGACATCTGAGTGGGATTTGGAAAGCTTGCGTTCCTTGCTAGGACGTGCTACTGAATTCCAGAAGACCTTGGGTTTGGCCATCCATTCAATGTATTTTAACTGGCTTCAAAATGAAGCCTCAGCTTTGTTGCCCTGCTAGAGGTTCCTACAAGCTGACTCGAGAGTGCTCTAGTTTTTCCCAGGTATTGGAAGATCCTTAGTTGCTTGTGTGTAATTTGTGACTTCACTTCCTCCCGTGGATCCCCTCATCACTGACATGATTTGCACGGGGCTGATAGCTCTTTAGCCTTCTTTAAAAACCTGAAATGCCCTCTTAGAAAGTCAGATCAGTTTTATATACTCAGTATTTACAGGTTTGTACTCGGTTTATATAGAGGCAAGTGTAGTGGAATTAAAGTCACCCTTCAGAAATAATCCTGGAGGGATGATTTGAGAACTAGGAGATAAAGTAGAACATGGCAGTTTCAGAAAGGACAAAAGTAGAAGGCAGTAACAGATTAGAAGATGTGGAAAGACTGTGAGACTGCCATTTTACCTTTTAGCATGAGTGAAGCATAAAATTAGCATCAATAATTGGGTGCAAAAAGAACTGACTATTGAGTACCAAAGAGAGGCTGGCAAACATTCAGGTACAGTACTTACTCCTTGCTCATGATTCCTGAGTCAGGGAAATGCATATCTTCAAAAGAGTCTGAGCTGAAAAACAAAGATTCTGTTTATTTAGAGACTTAAATCTAGATGTATTCATTTTCAGTACTTTTTTTCCTTTTTTTCAGAATAATTTTTGCTAATCTAGGAAAGAACTTATCTTGAATTATTTTCTATCATAAGGAGAAAATGCTTCAATTTTGGCAGGTGTTAATCTGTTTGAAGATGTGACGATGACTATGAGCAGCATCAGAGTGTGCTTGGCGTGATCATGTTTTTAAAAGTGGCCTTAATGAAATCTCCATTTTTACATGGACAAATTTTCATTTATTGCACACATTGTTCTACCATTACCATCTGTGCAGTCAGTAATGGAATTTTTACATTCAGATCTGTGTTTATATGAGAATTTGGGAAGTGAAATTTAAATTTAAAAAAACAAGCATAAATTTTGAAAAGTATCTCTGAAAACCAAATCTAAACATTATGGGTCTGTGAAACTCCTTGGTTACAAAAGAGGGAATTAAAATATGTACATATTCACACACAGAGAGAGTTTTGAAAAGTTTGGATTTACCATTTTGTTGAAGAAATCTAGAATTCCAAAACCTGTTTCAGAGTTGTCAGCTCTTGTATTGCTAAGACTTTTAAGCTGATGACTCAATCAATTTTCCAACTGTCTGCTTGTCTCTGCCTGGTATTTCCTAATAGAAGCCTCCGTAGTCACGTAATTTAGACATAAAAATGGAATTTATAACTTTTCCATTTACTCTGTCTCTATCACTGTCCACTGCCATTACTTTCTCTCAGCTTAATAACTGCAGTGAGAGTAAAAAACAGTCTTATTGTCTGATCTCCTAATGTGCAGCAACTTGTCAAATGGCAGGGACTTGCAACTGTATGTACATCAACTGTTTCTGAGCTTTCTATTACCCTCACCTATTTTACATTTTCTTTTTAAATTGGCCATAAATTTACATACAAAAATTCTTAAGCCTTCTATTTACCCATGAATGTGCACATTCAGTTTAGTTTAAAATACCTAGACCCAGTTTTAGCTATTGCTGTATGGTATTTGTAGTGAACCAAACTGGTTTATTTTTCTACAGTTAATATTCTCCTGCTGTTATTCTGTATGGATTGTATTTATTCTGTGTTTGTGGTATTCTTGTTAGATTTCTAAAGCAGGTTGCTCTTTCTCTGAAATCACAATAATGGGTTTGTGATAGTGGAAACTGCCAATGACAGCTTGTGAATTACAGTAAGCAGTGTTGGTAGAAGCGGATGGACATCTGAGAAAAAGAGTTCTTTAATTACTTTTTAAAATTAAGAAAGGATTGAAATTTTGGAAGATGTGCAAGAAACAGCACTTTTCTCTAAACAGCTTCTTTTTAAAAAGTTCACCAAAGAGTGATGACTTCTCTTATCACATACCACAAGAATAAAAGCTATTTTTTCTGCCTAAAATATTGGACATTATGCTTCAAACATCTGAAAAGTTCTTAATATTCTGAAGAAAGCTGCCTGAAAATTGGCTATCAAATGTGAGATGCCTTATGACGCAGTTTGGCCAATATTTTCTTTGGGTCTTTGCACTTGTTAAACTTATTTCAAAGTCTTCAAACATAGCTTGAGCTGAATTGTAACTTGTAATAACACAGTATTGTAAAGGAGTGAGTTGTTATGAATTTAATAATTACATAGTTATGTAATAATCTCATTTTTTTGGAAAATTTATAGGCATTTTGATGTATATTGGATCTTAAAATACAAGGTCTGAGTTAGAGGGGGAACAAAAGAGAAAACTCACATTTAAAAAAAAAAGTCCCTAATTTTTTTAAAGTTTGCTTTGAGAGTGTTAAAAGACTGAAGTTGTCAGTAGTGGGGATGTAAAATGCAGCAGGGAGAAAACTTTGGATACATTAGCAGATTCAACTGAGAACCCTATTCAGAAGAATCACAGAAATACTTCCTTATTTCTTGTAACTTAGCTGGAAATCACTCAGAATGCAGGAGTAACACTATACTAAGTTCCTCATCACAGGTGTTGTGATAAGCCACTTTTCTGGTGGTTTATACCTACTGAATTTAGGTGGCTGCCTTTACTGTGGGCGTGGGGGCCTTTGGAAATAAAAGCCTTGGAATAAATACAACTAGTAGAATTACCAACCATGTCTGTTACTGATTAAGAAAAGGGTTTGCAATCATTTAGACAAGCAAACTTGGCCTAGATTGTAAATGTAGATCTTCCATGGACGAAAGGAGGAGTAAATGACAACAAATCATAACTGCGTGTTTGGTTTTCATCAGCAGCACAAAATCTTTTGCAGACAACAGAAATGCTGGGGCTTCACGAGGTGCTTTACACTGCCATTCTCCCTCTGCCCATCAAACACAGGAGCACAGGGACACACAGCACACTGAGCAGGAATCAAGGAGATTGGCTGTTTCTTTTGGCTAAACCCCTGTGGTAGAGAGACACCTTGCCAAGCAAACTGAAGCAGGGCACATGCCAATCATGCCCATGTCCTTAAAAGACCATCTTAGTCAAAATAACAACAACAAAAAAATTCCAGTCTCCAATAAACTAGGCTCAGAAGAGGTGCTTCTATGCAACTTAAAAAGAAGCAAAAAAAAAATGAAAGGCCCCAAGCCACCAAGAGTTTGTAAAAAGCGTAACTAAGGATAATGAGAAAATGAGAGTTAGCTTTTATGTGCTGTCTAAAAAAATGAGTTGTCAACATATGAAGTGGTTAAAAATCCAGCTGAGTACTATTTGCCAAGAACAATAAAAAATGATCAAAACCTTTCAATTATTGTTACTTAAATGAAATTTCAAAATGAAAGCCAGGGACAAGTGAAGCTGTGTAGCTTTGCTTTTGGTTTAGCTCTGTTGCACAAAAGGCAGCAGATTTCCTGGGGCTTTTACTTTCAGAAGAGGGATGTGCAATGCAAACAAATTTCAGGCCCCTGCAGGAAATTTCATGAGCTGTTTGTCCAAACATCAGACTGGAGCAAATCAGAGGAACCTGCATTATCCTTGGGGTGACCCTGTATTTTAAAATGCTGAGAATCTTAAAACACTTCATTTTATAACCAAGAAGGTCCCTGTCAGTTCATTTGCATAGTTAGTGCAAGTTTGTTTTATTATTGTTTTATTGCTAGACAGTACATACTAGTTGGTGCTTTAAGGTTTTTTTGCTATTGTTATTTGACTAAGAAGAAAATATACAAGTTCTTTAGGACATTTAAATTTTCTTTAAAAACCCCAAACAAACCCAAACCCAACAGGAAATAACCAAAACAAAACCTACATGGAGTTGTTGCAGAAAAAAAATTGGCATTTTCTTAAAATCAAGTGTGATTTAACAGGCAAGTAATTTGCTTCTGAAAATGGGACATAAACTTCTAAAATCATTTAGACATCTTTGAAAACTGAATTTGAAAATCCTACTGACAGTATAGCCAGATTCCTTGTCAAGTACTACTGAAGGAAGAACTGAAGAATTTGGTTTTCAGTTCTGCAAATAATAACTCAACCTATAAATAGCTAAAAATGTCTGCCAGGAGCCAGATCTTCATGCAGAGACTGTGGCACTACAGAAGCATCGTGTAAACTTTTCACTGGTTATCCTTGCTCGTTTGGCCATCTGTATTCTCACACATTCTCACTCTTAATGAAATGGATAGAAGTTGCCATAGACACTACTATATTCCTGGTTCAGAAAATCAGTTGTGAGATTATAGTTAAGGTGTGGGAATTCTTGGGAAGCCTGATTTTTTCTCCTGATTTTAAATTTCCTCATCTTCTAAAGCTTTTCAAAGAGCTTACACATTATTTCAAGGTATGTTTAACTATTTTCATTATCTATTTCTCAGAACAAAATCAATCTCCTTTTGAAATGCTTTATAGCACCAGGCCAATTGTATTTGGTACAATAGGGAACAGTGGTAGAAACTGAAACAGTCATTTCACCAGTAAGTGAAAAGCAGTTGTCAAAAGGCATTGTCAAAAATTTTTTCAAAGACTGTCTTTACAGCAACAACAAACAGCTACATGTAGGAGGAAGTACTTATTTATCTGATTTAAATGAATACAATCTGGTTTCACTAATTTGTTTCTGGCAATAATTAGCATGTTGCTCAATTTATTTTAATAGAACATTAATTTGATTCCCAGTCTTGCTAGAAATGCAACTAGAAGCTTCACAGTAACAAAATATATCTCTAATAGGAGCTGCCAAAGCTCTCTGTAAAGACAGTTATTTAGGAAACTATTTGCATCAGTTTATCAAGTGTAACTTTGTAATGCAGTTCTAAAACATAACTTTTAACCAGAAACATAAATTAGCAATGCAGAAAGAGCATGCAGTGGAATTAGGCAAAAAAAAGTACAGTTGCTTTATAGGGGGTCTATAGATTTTCTTAATAGAGAAGAAAACGTTTAAACAAGGCAGGCACAAGGTTTTGCTCTATGCCACCACCCAAGGTGTCAGGCTATTTCTAGGACCCTCATCTCATGAAATTCAAGGTTTCAAGACACAGTAGGAATCTGTTGGAGCAAAACCAGACTGTGGAACACAAGTTAACTCCTCGGATAAAACTCTGCAGCAGAAACCTTCTAAAAGCAGAAGAGCATAGGAAGATCAAGGGCAACTCACAGAGGTCTTCCTTCACGGTGTGTGGGTTTGGAGCTAGCACAATGCCCAGGTGGTGTCCCCTGTAAAGCAGATTTTCCAGCCTTGCTAAATGCTCCACAAAGCTGTCTGAAGGTCAGAGGCACTGGCAGGTTGAAGTGATGCAAGTGGACAAATAGTCTGTGGGGTTTTGTTGAGTTTCCTGTGGATGGCCACAACAGCCCGGGCACCAATCAGCTCTGTGAGGCTGGTAGATATTCAGCCTTTCTGCTCTAACAATATACCTCAAAGTGCAATAAGACAGAGAAGATGCTCTCTCATTCTCACCTACCTTAGCCCATACTGAGCAGCTCTGTCTCTGTGGCAATAGTAATTTCAAGCGTTAACACAGAGAAAAATTTTTTGTTTTGATAGGTTGCTGCTTAATTTTAATGCGGAAAAATATATCTCCTGATTTTAAATTCTCATCTTCTAAAGCTTTTCAAAGAGCTTACACATTATTTCAAGGTATGTTTAACTATTTTCATTATCTATTTCTCAGAAAAAAAATCAATAATTTGGGAGCAACGTGCTTATTCTTGCACCATGGTTTCAAGGGATTTCAGTAAATCTTTGTACCTATGTATAGAACTACTGTGGAGAACATGAATGTTTTTCCTTGTATTTTAAAACATAAGACCTATACGTAAATAGAAAATATATATGAGGTTTCTAAAAAGATATACTTTAGGAAATATTTTTTTCCACTAAAATAGCATTTTGTAAAAAATGTCACTGTTGCTGTGGGAGAAAATTGTATATCCTGAAAACATCAGTCCATTGTATACAGGAATGGTGTCCCAGCACGAGAGCACTGATAGCATTTCAGAGAGCCCAGAAACCAGCATGCATGGGACACTAACAATACAGCACCAATAAATCCTGTTAATTGAATTTCCAAAACAAATACTTCTGTTGTAAGTTGATTCCCCCTCCAATAGTTTTTCCGTAGGATTGTTGTGTTTCTCAGGAAAAAAAGGGTATTTTATTTGACAATCTGCTTTCCATGCAGGAAATCAGTTCAAAAATGGAATAAGTATTTCCAATTCTTGATCAGATCAGCCTATGATTGACAAAGCAATTGATATTTTTCTGTGTTTGGAAAGCATGCTGTATTTTTATTTGGGATTTTTAATGCAAAGATTTGAAGCCATAATATTGGCAGTACTCTGTGCATAAATAAAATATAATCAATATGTTGCATGGAACCATATTACATAATGGCAGATGAACACATTTATGATTATTATCTGTAAAACTGCAGAGTGCCAGTTTAGCGTAAACTGGACTCAACATGAGTCCCACTGTTCTCATGAATTGTTGTTTTAGAGAATGAAGATGCACACTATGGCTTCCATTGTAAAACACCCCCGAAAATTCAGTTTTCTTCTTTCTTCTATTGCTGTGCTATGTGCAGTCCTTGCTATCCTGATGAGGAGGAGTAACTTTGGGAATTCTTGGGAAGAGTTTTGATGGAGCAATGATACTATTATTGTCTATTGCAGGATGGACCTTTGCGGTGTATATTGCAGAAGTGCCTCCACAGCTGCTCATCATCTCTTGCTTTCTGTTCAGGTCAGGGTTTCATCTGACTGAAGCAGTAATAATGTGACTTTTGGTTTTGTTCCAGAAGTCTGTTCTTGCTCATGTTTTACAGAACAGAAAGTTCTGGACCTGTGAGGCAGTTTCTGTGTGACAGTGTTTTTGTGCTATGTTTATGACTCTATGACTACGGTATTTTTTGCTGAGACTTGCTTGCTTTGATAAAAAGTTGTTGATAAAAATAATGTCAGTTTATCTACATCTACTTCAAAACTCTGTTACCACTGGGACCCAGTAATAGTTCAACTGAAGAAAAAGTGGGGGGAAAAATCAGCCATTTTGAAACAGTTTGTTTTGAAATTTCTGAAATTTTTGAAATTAAAGATTTGTTATACTAAGTTCAGAAAGTTCACAAAGGTACCATTTATAAAAGAACTCTTTGATTCCAGGGGAACAAACCTTCCTTAATGACTTTGTGGATCATGCAAAATGTTTGTGACAAATATGTGTCTTTTTCATGTCTGAACACTAAGGTGCATGCTACTGCTGTGGAGTGACCAGTCTCACAATTTCTTTGTGTAACCATCATTCCAGCAACAAACATTGACAAAAGCTAAAACTGTAAGCAGTGACCTCCTATTTCAATGAGGGGAATTTGAAAAACCTTACTTCCCTAGAAAATTTGTCAGCATCTCGAAATGGTTAGCTTTTAAATTCCCTCTAAGTCTCTTTTCTTCAGAAAAAGTTGCTTTAGCTTTATAATTAACATCAATAGTACTTTGCCTTTAGTAAATGGTACATTACTGCTTTAATAGTCAAGCTGTTCACTGTGAGGAAATGTCTCATTTACAGTGGAGGGACTCAGTGGCTGTGTCTTTGTGCCTCGGAAAGTGTGGTATCCCAGGACAGATGTAACCACAGCATGGTTCACCTCCTGCAAGCTTTCCATCTGCATCACTGCCTTGGTAGAGCAGCAGGCTCCTGTGGGACAGGCTTAATGCACATGAGCACGCTGGGCAGCCTTGGACCTGCACGTTCTCTGGTACTGGGGAGGAGGCTTCCTGTCCCAGGCAAAGCCACTCTTGTAGGCCTCCCATACTGAAGAGCTGAGGCTTAACGGGGCCAGTAGAAGTGCCCTTTTGTGAATTACGTAGACAAAGAGCATTTTTCTCTATGAGGCAGAGAGAAGAATGGGTTGTACTTTGCCTTTTCTGGGTTGGAGAATACTGACTTTTCTGTGTTGCAGGACGTTCTCTTTTCTGTTTATTCCCTTTTGTTCTTGGATGAAGAATTAAACACCCTACATCCACATCTCCAATTTACTTCAATTAATTTTTACAACTTCTATTTTTCTTTTTAGTCAATTATCTTGTTAGTTATGACAGCATGGGAATATCCCTTACATTCTTAAATACTACAGGTAGCCACCAGCACAGATGAAATGCCAGAATCACCAAATTTGTTTTCTAACAATACAATTATGATGGGACAGTAAACACAGAAAGACAGCTTTTACAACACAATTTGAATGATGAATAAACTCCTCTTTGATATAAACAGAATAAAAACTTTTTGCTTTTCCAATTTCAGTGAAAGGCTATAAAAATGTTTAAGAGTATGAGTGCTTAGCAGGAACCTTCCGTCTTACCTAGGTTCATCCAAACCCTGGGCTGCGGAAAGGAATTAGTAAATGGCAGGGCAAGACCTATTATTTATACACTGTTTATGCTTAAGCCCTACAGATGACATCCTGTTGGACAGACATTGTCCTTGTGTTTTGGTGAATGAAAAAAACCCACAACATTTGCCCATCCTTTTTTTCCCAAGTTATGTTTTGATTATAGACAGTTTTATGGATAAATCCTATTCATAATGAAATTTCTAGTATATGTGGAACATGTATATTCTGCATCTCTTCCCTGAAGCAATAATAAGGTGCTGGTAGCATTACAGAATTTTAATTAAACCTTTCTAGGAAGGTTATTTTTCAGTCTCTTATAGACTGTTCTCACCATTCTCTCGCTTGTAATACTGCTTTGAACAGCAAAGTATGCCCCCCTATTTACAAGGCATTTTGCTGAGTTCTGAATTTTCTTTTTATACATTCCTCAGTGTCACTTACAAGGCCAAATTCTCCTGTACGTAATGCTAATATAAATAAGGCTGGTGTATCTGATGGGGAACCTCTGTGTACAATGTGCCTCTGCAATTTTTTGAATGGCGATCATGTCCATATTAAAATTTCTATGTGTTATCAAGGTCACAGACTCTACAGTAATAGATCATCTCTGTCAATATAAATGAGATTGGAACACATATTTTTAATCCAAATGTATTCTTCTTCAAAGAAGAAGAATTAAAAGACCATTAAAAGACCATAATTCCAGGGAAGGCTTATGGGAGCCTTTGCTTAATTACTGGTCAGATGAGGTTGCAGTACAGTATTATTTTTCTTGGCAAAATAAATTTTGCTATTTTTAGACCAGGACCTTATACTTTGATCAAATTTATCAATATTTTAGGTCTCCTTTCTATTGCAGTCATCCCCATCTCTCCAAGTTAATTAGAAATGTGATATTTGTATATAGCAAAAGTGTCTGTCTGTGAGGTACAAAAATTTACTGCAACAAATGATTGTTGTATCCATGTCCATGGAGAGGAGGAGAGGCAGCAGCCAGGGATTGTGCAGCAAGAGTGATTTATTTCATTATTTACAACTCTTCTTATAGACTTTTTGCTTCATAGTGTAATTGGTCAATGCCTCAGCCACCCCTTAGGATGGCTGGCTGAAATCTTACAACATCCATTCTCAAAATATTTTTCTACTGTATTATAAACAGATGTTAGCAAGGTTACAGGTGTCCATAGCTTACAAAACTTTACTGATAGCTTCTGTGAGAGAGCAAAATTTCTCATGGCATTAGAAATTAGCAAGAAAAGTTCTTGCTAGCAGCTTTTTTGTATCCACAAATGATAGAGGTTTTGAAAGGTAATAAATCAGGTTTTCATTGATATTATGCTGATTATGCTCATTTGCATGGGATTTGTTTTATTTTATTTTGTTTTTCCAGAGACACAGGCTTTGCAATCTGCATACTGTGCTGTGAAGATGAGTGACTTAATTCAGATGAAAGTTTTAGCACTGTTTAAGAAATAAAAACCCATCAGGCCTGCTAAACAATGAAAATAATATCTATTAATATTTTATTCCAGTTCAGCTTCCTATGGAATACACTAATTAAAACCAGCACAAATTATTATGAGCTTAGCTACTTTCAACTTAGGTACTTTTTTATACTCAACTTGTGTGTTTAAATAGCAGAGTTATCAAATATGGATTTGGGTAAAAGTTGCTGACATCACGCATTTGTAGAAGAAGAGTGTTCTGGTTAGTTTGTGTAAATTGCAAGAATATCTCTCTAATTAAGTTTGAAGTTGGGGAAAAGTTCAATGGTATATTTCAAGTAAACCCAAATATACTTTTGTGAAATATTTTGAAATTCCCAAACAACATGAGCATGCTTTTGGAGCAGAATTCACCCTATCACAGGGCTGCCTGGTGTTAATATGGGATTGTCAGAAGGATCAGCAAAGCAGTACTGATTCCTCTGCCTCAAAAAATATTCAAACACCCACTTTATTTTGGCCTCTTCCAATTCAGCTGATGCGATAACATTCAGTGTCTTATGTCCAGTTGGTACATGAAGGAGCAACTGAGCTGTTGGGGCAGTTGCTTTCCTGTCTCTTTTCTTTCATTTATGTTTCAGAGTTACAGTTGCACTCCCCAGACATTACATGTCACATTATGTCCTTTCAATTTTCATAAAATAGAGTCAACTTGGGCTCCGAATTCCAGAGATGAGAAGCATGATTTCTTTTTAATTTTTTTTGTTGGTTTGTTGTTGTTGCTGTTTTGCTTCTTATGCCAGCTCTGAAATGTTTTCACATGAAAGGTTTTCAAGCAGTTAAAATTAGCCCACCTGTATGTTGTGTACCTCAGTATCATGTACTGAAGACAAATACAGTATTTCACCAGTATAGCACTGATTTTACACTGTCCATCATGGAAGCACAGCTCTAATCCTGCATTAACCTGTGCAGTGCAGAGGATCACACTGATGGTATCAGGCTAAGGAGGAGCATTGGGCTTCTGATGTGACATGCAGTTGGAAAAAAGGGTTAAGTAGGACTTGTTGCCTGTCCAAAAGCCACTGTCCACCCCTGGCACAACAAACCTTCAGCCGTAAGCTCAAAGCTCAGCAGGAAGCACAAGTCAGGAACCAAGCCAAGCCAAGATACTGCAGACAAGATAATCATTCATCTTTTCCTTTGTGAACTGTAATGCTTGATGAGCTGAGCTGACCTGTCTAGCTGAGAACTCTGTATCTCTCACTGGGTTCCTGCACACATCCTCAGTTCAGCTGTTTTCACGGTAGCACTTAGCGGATGTTCTGCTCAGAAAGAAAAGTCAATGGCTGAGACTGATTTCTGGTTGCTGCTTTTCTATTGCATGACTACCCTTTAATTTTAGATTTTTTTTTTAATTAACATATCCCGTGACTGTGTCTGATCCAAGACTGAGTACTTAAAATTTTTACTTTGAATTGAACAAGTTCAAATGTGAATTGACCAATTTTAGAAATAGAGAAGTCAGCAAAACCTCACACTGATCTGAGAAACTTGAAGACCTCTGCATATGCTCATCCTTTTTTAAGGTACTCTTTTTTTGAATTTAACCTTTTTGTGGTTGGCCATATTTCCTGGAACAGGTTACTAGAACTAAGCTTTCACTTGATAAAACTACTTGGTGAACAGATGTTCACTATAGAGTTTAGCAAGTAGATTCTCATTTACATACAAAATAGAGAGTAGAACACATCACTGGATGTGTGGTACCTGAAAGATATCAAAGATATATGGTAAACTACATCTAACTACGTGTTTTAACCTCTGAGAGATTATTCAAAAATTCTACTTTAGAAGAGCTTTCTGGAAGTTGCACTGTCTGTACTCAGAATTAAGAAATGCTGTAATTTCTGTGTGGGCAAACTTATTCAGATTCTCTTTTGGTCAATTTAATTTTTTATTTTGATTAAAACAAAAATAAAACATTAAGATGCCTTGCTACATTCAGTGAGTGGAATTTGCTCAGAAACAGTTTATTCTTCTTTTCTGTTCACTTTGTCTCTCATCTTTTTCCTTCATGTTGTTGGAAGCCTGCTTTGGAGAGCAAGTATTTACTTGACAGCTTTCCTATGGCATAATTGCTGTGGTATCTGAGTTAATAAGCATTAGCTAACAAATCTTCACAATCCCCTTGGAAGGTGAAGGCATGCTAGTATCAAAATTTGAGGAACTGAGGGATTCAGATAAAAACTTCCATTTATTTTGGGTGTCCACTCAGTGTAAGTCACATCTCCCTGTTTCTAGACTCTGCTATGAGGCTGGGACTTAGGACATTGGAGGACCCAGGAGTACTTTGGAAGGAGGGGACTTTTCAGAGTCACAGCTGGCAAGATTCTTCTAGAAGTCACTCAGAAATCTTGTGGCTCAGGTCGTCTAAGCACCTACAGATCTGTGAGACTTCTTAGTTTGCAGAAAACTTCAAAATAAAGAGATTTTTTCCAGTAGAAAAAAATATATATTATATAAATGTCATTTTTCTGTCACAGACTTTTTTTAAACTCTGAAGGCTGGAATACTAGATTGCTACAAAAATGGTGAAAGTTATTTCCACATGGTTAAAATGCATTTAAAGGTGTTTTTACATGGGCAAAATATTATGATAATCCTTAGTATCCACCTTAGAAATAACTGAGTCATTTGGGCCAAGGCAGGAAAACATTAAAATGTTTTTCTTGGTTTTCTCTGAGTTTCTAAGTGCAATAGGAATATAAAAATTATAAGAAATAGATTAGTAATAGCACATACAGAAATCTGATCATCTGATTTTAGTAGCACCAGGAAAAGGGAGATTCTGTTAGTAAAATTGCTCTATTTAGGCAGTTAATAATATTTGCATATATATATATATGTAGGTATTGTGTTTCACCTTTTGCTTACACTGACTGACCAAATGTTAAATGCAATAATTTAAGATTTTTACATTAATTTTAATTAAT
>WEIT01010290.1:71512-91986 GCA_013389985.1 Dryoscopus gambensis | reverse complement strand
AAGTCTGGTTGTGACAGACCTCTCCGTTCACAGTACATAGCATAGTAATGATAAGTGTGCATTTTTTAGAAGGCCTGTGAGACGCTTTTTTCCCCCACTTAGCTCTTCTCTTATTATTCGGGTGATTATTTGGATGTGAGCCAAATTACATATCTTGTAAAAATGGGACTTTTCATTTCTGCTAACACTCCTGTGCTACAACTCTGATGTATTATGCAGAAGATGTGCCTGCATTGCAGTAAACCACCCTAGCTGAGGCAAAACCCCCCGTGTTCCTTCTAATTTTTTTGTCAGGTTTGTTTTTTTTTTTTTGACGGTTTAACTACTGTAATGGAGAAAGTGGCATCTGTGCATTAGCAGGAGCCCTGGCAATCTGAGCAGCCAGAACTGGAACAGAGCAGGATTTCACCTTTCTGTCCCTACATCTACACCAGCTTCAGTGACTGCCCTGTAGTCAAGAATGAATACATAAAACTTAGTGTTTCTGGTTTTCTTTTCAGTTGGAAAAAAATTCCTGAGAAAATGCCATTTGGCTGTATTAATAATTGATAATAGATAACGCAGTTGTAGTTCGCAACTCCTGCCTTTTGCCTCACAACTCTCGGGGGAGGCTTCCTCCTCCCCTTCTCCACAGCAGCACTAACCAGACCCTTACACTCTGGCATAAAGTTCTTGAGACTGGCTTCTTGGCCTTTGCTGGCTCAAAGAAGGGTCCTATTAGCTTAGACCAGAATCTGATCTTAACATCTATGTGGAGAAAAATAAAATAAATAAATAAAATAAAATAAAACTGAAACAAAACCACCAAACCACAATGCAGAAATTCATAATTGTCTTCAGCAGATAAATAGCTCAGAGAATGTCTGAAGCAACTATCTTTAATAATCCAGCAAACAACTCCCTTCTCTTAGGAATTTCAGATGCCATTGGAGTATAAGGTTCAAATGTTGGGAATTAGGTGAGGATGCAAGGAAGAGTTTTATGCTATACTTTGCCTAGAGTGCAATCATGCTTTATTATCTCCCATGAGAATCCCACTCTGTTTTTAATATGTCAGTAAGTGATTCCTTTTGGCCCAAGACTTAAAGCATGGCAAGAAGTACTTAAAACATCAGGGAAAATAACAGGAGAAATGAGAAGAGAGTAACAAAATAATAGAAGGGCATTTGCATTGGTTTTGACATCTGAAAGAGGTGTTTTGGTTACCAAGTCTGGCATCCTGCCTACTGCATATCTTAGCATTTGCCCAGTAATTCTGGAAACGGCTTGTGCTTCACAAGTTGTGGTCACATTTTTCTTTTCTGAAAGTATGTGGACTCCATTAAAAGAAACAAAGCAACAGACAATATATCACAATTAAACTGTTCCAAGGACTAATTAATCTCAGTGTCTAAAAAGTGCATTTATTTCCAGTTTGAGCTCTTTTTGCTGTCCAGACTTTGGATACTGCTGTATCTTTTCTGGTAGGTTAGAGAGCCATTAGGAAATGAGAAGGAGAAGATAGCAGTAGGTACAGGGATAAAACCAAATGCTATTTTGAAAATGATAATATAAACTGGTGATCTTTGAAATTCAGATAAAAGGCTAGACTTTTTTATGTACTCCAGTGAAAATATTTAAGTGTATTATTGTTTTCATTTTAAAATGATCCAATACAGCCCTCAGGAAGATCCTGTTTATATTGCCAGAACAACTTTAATCCCATAAGAAAACTTCAGATTAGCAGAAGCATCAGAGACACACTTAGCCTGTCTTTCTCTGGACAAGCAATGGGCTGAAAATTTACATGGAACCAGGATGGCAAAGATGCAGTTATTTCTTGCTGTTCTGTAAAGTACATTTGTGAATTACATGTTAGCTTTCATTTCCCCCTGAACTTCCAAGTGAAAATAACATTTTACAATAATTATCTAAATTCATCAGTAAAATCTGCTAAGTTAGACAGATGCTCAATATACTACAAAGTTCAAAGGGTAGATGACCTTGTGACATTCTGAACATAAAAGAAAAATATAAAGGATCATATATGCTAACCATGTTTACAGTAAACTTTTGTGAAAATACATGTTTACATAAATATGTATATAAACCCAGTAAGAATCATTTATGTAATTTCTACCTTTGCTCTCATTCAGACCCTGCTGCAGTCCTTCCAAATATCAAAATTAATAAGAAGTGAAAGGAAATCAGAATGTCAATAACAGCATACAATTTAAAATTGAAAACTGTATAGAAAATGCTGGGATTTGAGCTACTAATCTTCAGATTAACCCCTATGGCTCACTTGGGAGATGGTTGTATGAAATACAAACAGCTATTACATCAGCTTTTACAAGTGCAGATGAAGCTCATGGTGGTCAAACTAAAAGCAACACACTTCAGAAACATGTAGGATTTTTTTTTCCTGAGGATGGAGGACAGCAGATAAAATATCAGTGTTCTGTGCACAGCTTTAAAGATTAACAAATCCAGAGGTTTTTACATGTAGCTTCAGATCATGGCATACCAGAGAAGCTCTTTATTTTTTGAGTACATCCTTCAACACTAAAAGCAGTACCTATTTCTTTGGATTGCAATTATACATAAAAAAAGAAAATCAGTGCATTAAATAGGAGAAATATGTATGACCTGTACAAAATTGTTATGATCACTGTAATTACTGGTGGTCGTAATTTATTAATATTTATTAAAATATTAACTGACCATTGCTTAACAGGTTCTACAAAAAACACAGTCTAGTTAGTCTTGAGATTTACAATTCTTGTATGAAAAGAAATTAGTGTAATTTTTCTTCTTTTAAAATTCATTGTCTTTTAATTCCAAAAATTCAAGGTAGACTAGGTAATAAACAAATTACCTGATTATTAATAAATTACAAGTATTCTATCAATTTTAATGCACACATTTTACAGTCATTGGCTTTTATTATGGAATTTATATAATATGAAAATTCTTTAAATGCAATTACTTGTAGCTTCATTTTTTGATTAGATCATCCCTGGAAAGATAAAATTACAGACTAAAATCTATTTTCAAGTGCTCTGGAATAAATTTGAAGTAACTGAATAGTTTGACTATACCTGAGCATAGAAAATCAAAGTAGGGTATTAGTTCTACATATATGCAAAATTAAGGCTATAACTATTCTGATCCCACAGAGCAGTACCTTGTAGAATTAGTGACAAATGCAGGTATTCTCATTGCTTATCAGGCTGTTTCCCAGCCCTTATATACAGGATCTGTGTGTCGGCACACTCACTCCAAAGCAATGTTGTTTGTGACCCCATCAGCATGACCATGAACAAAATACCAAAAATAGTTGCAGAAATGGGAATATGCAAAGATTACTTCTGTAAAGCATGAGGAGAAAAGTGAGTGAATGTGTAGGAAAATTTATACTCAAGAACAGAAAACATGATCTGTCCTGTGTTATTTAGAACAGCAGAAAGGCATGATGGAAAATATCTTAAGTGAATTAAGGGAATACAGCTGGGGAAGTTTGTATTTTTGACAAGATAAAAAATTACTTTCCTGTATTTCTTAAATCTGGATATATTCTGGATAACTTTGGTAACATAATAAGTAATTTGGTAACATTGTAGAAACTGGGATTTTCTTACTTTACATGCAACAATGTAATTATTATCTAGCATTAAGACCAAACATTCCCCAAAATATTAACTCAGAATTATTTATTAGAAATGTGGAGGTGGAGTATGAAAAAGAATTCTTGGGAACAACATTTCGACATTTGACATTAGACTGAAAAAAACCACAACTTCTTGAAAACAGTTCTTACTCAGTAATTTGAAGGGAAAGTTTGGAAATCAAAGAACACCCTACTTTCTGAAGTCCCATCTCCTTGGCCCTCAGCCCATTACTAGGAACTTAATGGGCTGAACTTAATCCCATCATTTCTGACAAGAGTGATTTAAGCAAATGTACTTTCTTGAATAGCACAGGGTCCACAGCCTCAGCACACGGCCCTGGTCACTGGGGTGAGTGGCTCTGATGCCAGCTCCTTCTGCAGCAGAGCACTCCAGTGTGGTGCCCAAAGAGTTTCCAAACTGGGAGAACTTCATGTGGAACCCTGAGAGATGCCAGGAGCCCACAGCTCACATCAGCTGTCAGGACCTGGCAGGGCCTGAAGCAATGGGGCCAGGCCCCACACATATAAAAGAAGCCCCTGGGGAGTGCTGGTGAGCAGGAGCATTGCCAGGTGGACAGACAGGTCGAGGCAGGCAGCAGGACATGGCATGGCAGTTGAGGTAGCAGCTGGTGCAGAACGTGTGCATGAAGGACACTGAAATCCAGGCAGCTCCACCAGGGAGCAGCAGTATCCACCAGGCAGAAAAACACTGTGACAGCTCCAGTGGGGACACGCTGCCACCCTGGTGCCAGCTGGACCTGTGTCCAGCTCACATGCCAGTATGGATGGCAAGAGTGAGCAGCCCTGTGGGGGTGCACCCACATGGAGGACCTCCTCTGCTCAGTGCCAGAGGAGGAGAAGGTCAGTAGGCCGAGGAGTATCAGGGGGTGTGAAAAACAGACTGCTGGAATTGCACCTTGCCTTCTCTGGGAAGGCACTGACAGACCAACAGTTTGCATGATATGGAACATTCCCTGTCCCCTCTCTGCATGACTGAACAAATGCGTTAAGGGGTGGGGGGCAGTGGTGACAAGTGCTGCCTGATGCAGCCTCTCCTCTGAGGTGCCTCTCCACCTCCCCACAGGGGCCCTGGCATAATAGGTAGGAGGCTCTGCAAGTGGAACTGAACAATGACAAGGACAACAGTTCATGCAGTGTGGAGGTGTCCCAGAGGTTAAGCTGCCCTACAACCCACATCAAAACTGCTTCCATAAAGAAACAATGACAGGTCACTGTCATAGGAGGCTCTCTCCCAAGGGGAACAGAAGAATCAATATGCAGTCTGGACCTATTTCTTAGAGAAGTTTGTGCCTCCCTGGTGCGTGGGTTAAAGATGTGAAAGGAAAACTTCCTACCCTGGAATGGCCCTCAGGTTATCAGCCATTATGGATTTTTCAAATGGGCAGTGATGAAGTGGCAACAAGAATGCCGAGGAAAATCAAGAGAGCCTTCAGGTCTTTGGGACATCTATTGTATCAGGGCCACAGTTGCAGGGAATGATATGACGGAAGAAATGGTTAGAGCCAGAAGAATAATATCTGGTTTGCAATTTAGTGTTATTGGCAGAATTTTGGGGGTTTTCATCATGTGACACCAAGCCTGCTGGCGAAGAAGGGGTGCACCTGTGTCAAAGGGAGAAGGACACAGGAGCTAGCAGGGCTCACTGAGAGAGCTTTAACCTAGATTTTAAGGGGGAAGGGGATAAAATCACTGGAGATAAGCCTGGGGTGGCATGCAGTGCTTGAGGGATGGTGCACTAGTGAGGTCCTTCAGTCTGGTTTCTTGGTAGATGTAGGGGATGGAGATCCATGAGACCACAAGGTTGAAAGGCTTCTTGATGTGCTACAAGAGCCTGAGAACAGTCATGCAGGAATTAGAGCTTCTTCTCCTGAAAAAGGCAGAGGGCTCAATAACCCAGCTGAAGTGCATTTCCACCAATTAATACAGCATGGGCAACAAACAGGAGAAACTGGAAGCAACTGTGCAGCAGGAAAATTAAGACATAGTTGTCATCATGGAGACATGGTAGGATGAGTCACACAACTGGAATGCTGCAATGGATGGCTATTAACTCCTCAGAAGGGATAGGCAAGGAAGGGGAGGCGATGGGGTAGCCCTCTATGTTAGAAGTGTTTTGATTGTCTAGAGCTCAATGATGGTGAGGTAGGGTTGAGTGTTTTTGGGTAAGAATCAGGGGGAAGGCCAACAAGGCAGTTATCATGAGGGAGTCTGTTACAGGCCTCCCAAGGAAGATGAAAAGGCAGATGAAATATTCTATAGGCAGCTGGGAGAAGTCTCACAATCACTTGCACGTGTTCTAATGGGGGACTTCAACTGGATCAAGATCAATGGCCTGAGGCCAACACTAAGTTCAATAAGGCGAAGTGCTGGGTCTTGCACTCGAGTCACAACACCCCTGTGCAATGCTATGGGCTTGGGGAAAAGTGTCTGGAAAATTGCCTGGCTGAAATGACCTGGAAGTGTTGGTCAACAGCCGGCTGAACGTGAGCTGGCTGTGTGCCCAGGTGACATCCTGGCTGGTTTCAGAAATGCTGTGGCCAGCCAGATTAGGGCAGTGATTGTCCCGTACTCAGCACTGGTGAGGCAACACCTTGAATCCTGGGTTTAGTTTTGGGCCTCTCACTACATGAGGGACACTGAGGTGCTGGAGTGTGTCCCGAGAAGGGCAATAAAGCTGGTGAAGGGTCTAGAGAGTAAATCATATAAGCAGCAGCTGAGGGAACTGGGGCTGTTTATCCTGGAGAAAAAGAGGCTCAGGGAGACCATACGGCTCTCTACAACTACTTGAAAGGAGAGTGTAGTGAGGTGGAGGTTGGTTTCTTCTCCCATGTAACAGGCAACAGGACAAGAGGAAATGGGCTCAAATTGCACCAGGGGAGATTCAGGTTGTACATTTGAAATATTTTCTTCATGGAAAGAGTTGTCAAGCATTGGAACAGGCTGCTCAAGGAAGTGCTAGAGTCACCATGCCCAGAGGTATTTAAAAAGCATGTCAATGTGGCACTTAGGGACATGATTTAGTGGTGGACTTGGCAGTGCTGGGTGAATGGTTGGACCCAATGATCTTAAAATTTGCCTTTCCAAGCTAAACATTTCTATGACTCTGTGATTCTAATGTGAGACTGACTAACTTGTTAAAATGGAAATTAAGGCTTATTCCATGCAGTCTTCCACAGTGGTCTTTGTTTGCTTTTCTAATCAATACCTATGAGGTCAGAACATGCCATTTTTGGCTGACCTTGCCCTGCTGGGTTACACAGGTGTGTAAAAGATAGCCACTAGCACACCCAGGATTAGGGATGCTTACTGAAACTCCTGATTACTTGCTTGATTCACATGGAAAAGCAGTCTGTATTTTTTCTGATTAAAGCATCAGAAAATTCCACTTCAGTGGTGTGTAAAATTTTTATAAACTCTACTCTGAAACAACATTATCATTATGGTAGTCAGACTGTAAAAGATTGGCTAAATGTGCTCAGCTGTATTTTTTTTTCTTTCCTTCTAAATATCTTCATATGATTGTCTCTCTTATTCTGTATTTTTATCTAACTTTCTGCATTACAAATATGCCTTTGTATACATGTGTAAACATGCTCCAACACCCCCAGAATCCTTTCTGTGCACATGAAGTACAGATTATTAATTAATATGCCCACTAGGATGAATATCACTGCATTTAAAATTGTTCCTTTAAATTTACTATTAAGGTTAACATTACATTATTTAATGAAGGAGCAAAGCTATTATGTTTTTCAGACCAAGTTTCAAAAGTATTCAATGTCCTGCATGTTTACAAGGGAACAGAAAAAGGCAGCCTGGCTTTGGGATATGAATGTAATCTCTACAAAGACCCAACTGTTTCTTGTTTATGACAAAGGAGTAAATAATCCATTGATCTGGCAGTAGGGCACCTGCCTTACTAACCAACTCTGTATCAGTGGTCCCTGAACCCTCATTATTTTTCCTCAATTAAAGTTCATGGTCTCCTAAAGTCTGTGCCGAGCAGATGTACAACTGTTCTTGACTGCTGAACACAGAAGAATCACAAATTTAGAAAACTACTGCCATTTCATAGATGCTAGAAGTGCATCATTTGTTGTGGTGCAGTAACATTATAAACAATATGTCTCAAATTTTATAGTCTGCTAAGCCCTCACACTACAGAAAAGAATATTAAAGTTCAAAAACTGTCACATAAGCAGCGCGTTATGAATACTGTAATGTATTTTTTTATGATTCAAATAATGCTTACTGAAATGAAAAAATAAAGTCCTCTGAGGGGTATAATGTAAAAAATGTGACTTATATTTACTTAGAATTAGAGAAAATTGATGTATGAGCAAAATCAAACTAGAATCAATGATCTGAAGAGAAATTCAAAATATAATAACTGATAGATCACCAAAAGCAGAATTAAAGTTATGTTTGCTGTATTATCACTTTAGTTCTTTGTAATTGCTTCTTTTGCAGAAATGGGGAAGTCCAGAGAAATAATCAGAAGGGCAATACTGCTTGCAATTATAATGCAGCAAGACTCTACCTGCAAAATTAAACTGAAGGATACACATTTCACAAGAAACAGCCTTTTAACTCAAGGCTTAAGTATTGTAACAGATGAAAAGAGACCACATTTATATACATACTCCCTATAGCATGTACCATTATACACTAGAAAGAAAATACTTCTCAGTAAGGCATAGGGAGATGCTCATTTCCAGCACCAATCAGCTTAAGAAGCAAATGAAACTCACATTTGGGGGGGACAGTTAAAGTTCATACATAGCATTTGTCTATCTGTCTCCAGCATGATTCCAGCACAGCTCTGTTGCCACAGTATGTGCTGGATTGAGTGCAGCAGATTGTGAGTCTATAGGTCAGAGTATGTGCTTGAAGCATCAGTAGCTACACCTGTCGTTTTAGTTTTTCTGGGAAGAATATGTTATTGTTAACACTGCAACATGCTTTAGCCACAATCTGACTTTGAGGCTGGGCACTGAATTTTGAAAGAGTCAGATAAAATATTACCATTCATGATGAGGTTGGGGGTGTTTTCTGTAATGCCTGAGGCAGATACTCCCACTAAGGTGATGTATATAAGCCTGTTTGTACTTGGAGCTTGGCTTACTGACTTAGGTTCTTCTGTGAGACTGTAAACCAGTGCTTGTAAAATGAGAAATGCAGAAAAAGGATTTGAGAAGGGAAGGAATTATTAAGGAATTCATTGTTCAGCCAAAATTATAGAAAATATTACTGGCTGCAATCTTATTCGTAGAGGTCATTTTCTCCTTTTGGCTTTCACAACCATTAACTTCTCCTGGCTTATTTTCACAAACATTTTGCAGAACGCTACTTAATCTAATGAAATTTCCACCGGGTAACTCACTTAAAACTACTCACACTGAACTGATGATTCAATCATTACAGTGTTTGCTGAGGATGTAAGCACCTTTGGACAAAAGGTAATGTTGGTATTTTGAGTGACTCAGAAATCAACAAAAGTAAGTACTGCTGGGCACTGGGGGATCAGTTAGCTGTGAAAAGGGCTTTTCTTGAATTTAACGCCAACTGGACATCACACATTTGCATGTAAAGCTTTGCATGTTTTACTTCACAGAATAAATGGCCGAATTGCCAGGCAGTTCCAGTCTTGCACTAGAAAGAATAAAAGTAAGCATGCAATATTAATTTTTTGTTTTTACAGTACAGGATGTGCTTCTGAATACCAGGATTATCACCCACATTTAGTGGGTGATAGTTTAACTTGCAAACAAATATGTATTAATAAATTACTTGTTAAACCTAAAAGACCATGTTAATATGTAAGTACTGTCTTGCCTCAAACAGATTTGTGTACATACATGATATACCCATGAACTATATAGAAAAAAACAGAGGTAGAACACAGACCATTTCTCTCCAGCAGTACAGATGCACAGTTATGAGGATTAGGAGACAGTCTTTATTAGACAGCAGAAGCTGAAGGCTTTCTTGATGCATTGATACCAGGTACGATTCTAAAGGGAAACAGGATCAAACACCAGTAAAATTATTAAGCTCTGACAGCAGTGCAGTTACATTGTCTGTGAAGTAATTCTCGTGACTCACCCTGCCTGTCAGAGAGCTGCTGTGTCCCACTGCATTTCTCCATCCTCACCTATCTCCCGGAGGAGGGGTGATGATACCAAAACAGCGTCTTAGCTGGCAGCAGGCCATGTTTCCCTTGCCTCTGCAGAACTGATGGCAGCAGCTTCCCAGCAGTGCCAGAGCAAACAGGGCTGCTGGCTCCTGGGAGGCAGCAAGGATGAGCAAGCAGCAGTGCTGGAACTGGACCTCTATCACCAGTTTGGGAAAAAGAACCAGGGGTCTCAGTCCCACAAGCTCTGCTTTGCCTTTCTTTACCAGATGGTGAAATCCACAGGGACAGGCTTCAGCTTTCCACCGAAATTGGATAAGCTCGAAAGCAATGAACTTGTCAGAGGAAAAATAAATCCAGTGTGCTCCTTTCAAAAAGCACCCCCCTTTCACTGACTTCCTGTCTGAAAACATTACTGATATCACATTCTGTGGTACTTAGACAATTTTGGAGGCACAGGATGGGCTGAGGATCAAAAGTTGGACACATTTGTGCAGCTCTAGTGCTCTGCAGGAGTGGGTGCTGCCACACCTCCTGTTTTGCTGAATTATTCATCTCTGTGCTAGCAGAAAGGCAAAAGCCAACACCTCCTGAACTTAGGGAATAGAGACAATGAATGAAAAATAAATTTTATAGCTTTTATGCAGCCTGTTCTACCTTTCCTCAGGAAGTGCACAAAATAATCAATTGTTCTGCAAATCAGTGCTTACACTTGCAGATGTGGAAAGAGGCCACCATTGTTTCGGAGTGGCACTTACTGGTTCCTGGAAAGCATGAAGCCCGAACAATGTGCTCCAAAAAGCTCACAGACACTTAGGTATTAATACAGACTTTCTCTCTACTGTTTCTTTGCTCAAAGTATAAACTGGATTTGATGAACCAGTCCTTTGTGGAACTGGCCTAAGATCTCCATGCTAACAGAGCCCTTTGAACATTTTGTATTATTAATACATGAAATTCTACACCCATTTTTTTGAAGAGCAATGCCTCTAGAAACTCAGCTTCTTTCAGATTTTCCTGTCACCTGGAGTATCTTTTTCTTTAAAATGTACTGCGGCATCTCTGGGCTGGAAACATTTTGTTTTTTAAACTATCCCAAATGTCATTGTAGTGATCAAAAATACCTTCTGTTGAAGCATCACTGTTTCGCAAACCCTTGGACTGACTTTTCTCTGCATGTGTAACAAGAAAGCAGTAGATGTTGCAAAAACAATATACTTTATTTCTAAGTCTATTTAAATATAGTTCTCATTTCTAAGACTATTTCTTTTAGTATGTCCAAAAATTTAGTATAGTGGTGTATCAGTTAAATGTATCAAAGGGTTTTGACATTGTAAATACTCAGTTTTGAAATGTGCCAACCTCTCAACTAAAGACTCAACTTTAGCTTCACCTGACACAAACTATTATTAAGGTTAATAACTAAAAATAATATTTAGATGCAAGTTCTCAAGGATTTTGCCTCATTTTGCTGTCAAGTGGAAGAAATGGAGGCTAGATCCTAGCCTGAAAATTACAGAAATGGTGGGGAATGCTAACTCGTTGGTCTCATATACATCCTATGCTGTCTGGTCTGGCACTGGAAAACTTGCTTTCAAATCCTGTCCTAAATTTGAGTGATGGCAGGTCAGGTATGGTCCTTGATGAGGTGCAGAGTTTGCTCTGATTACCTCAGTAATTACTTTTTAATATTATTAAACTTTTTACATGAAGTAATTTCTTTCCTGATTGATCCACAAAGCTCAGGTCAAAAGCCATCTAATTATAAAAAGTTACAGATCCGTCTTCTTCATTTGAAAATACCCCTTGGTCAAGAGCTGAAGCAAAGTTCATAATCACACTGCAACTCTCAAAGCATTCTAAATCACTTAAAACCAAAATATAGATAAATAATTTACTTGCTGATAAAACAGCAGAAAGAAATCCTTCCCTTACTGCAAACCAAAGGAAGTTCCATTTTTTCGAGGCCTTGGTTATAAATATAACATGAGCATAGAAATTTTTTCAGTTATGCTTTAATAGTGGTTAATAAATCAAGATTGCATATTAAAGTATACATTGACATTCTAAACCTTAGCATAATATTTAATTGAGCAAACTACTACTTTGATCTTCATATTTCTGAGCAGGGTCCAAAGTCTGTTCTACCACTAGTGAAACCATCACAGAACCAATAGGTTTTTTTATCAAACTGTGTAGGAAAAACAGTGAGCAAAATACAATGGAAATAAAAATTGTGGACAAATTGAGTTTATATGATTTATGGATCATGTTTTTCTTTTATCTTGCAATGTTGGTTAGCTAAAGAACTTGCTGCAGTTCTGTTAGAGGCTACTGGTCAGGCAGAAATACATAGGCTGCCGTCAGGCCCATTTGGAATCCATGAATTCAGTCTACATTAACTGCTTTCCTATAATATATAAATGTTTTATTCTTGTTGTACATTAAAAAATAATATTTCTAAATGGTTATCAATAATGATGCACCAAAATGCAGCTGTGTGTAGCAACTGGGCCCAATTGACGACAGTGTTAGCGTAAGTGCATGAACCTTAGTGAACCCTGTCAGAAAAGGGAGTATCTCAACTATAAGAATAGAGGAGTAACTTCGGCGTAACAAGCTGTTAAACACTGTTAAAGTCAGATGTGCCAATGAATGGAAATGGATATTCATATAGTCATAGAATGCTTTGTGTTGGAAGATACTGTAAAGATGCCCTGCCATCTGCAAGGACACCTTCTGCTAGACCAGGCTGCTCAAAGCCCCATCCTGAACACTTCCAAGGGTGGGACACCCACAACTTCTCTGGGCAATCTGTTCCAGTATTCCACAACCCCCAAAATAAAGAATTTCTTCTTAGTTTATAAACCTACCCTCTTTCAGTTTAAAGGCATTACCTTTGTCCTACCATTACAGGCCCTTGTAAAAAGTCCCATTCCAGCTCTCTTGTAGGCCCCCTTTAGGTACTGGAAGGCACTCTAAGGTCTCCACTGAGCCTTCTTTTCCCCAGACTAAACAACGTCAGCTCTCTCAGACTGTCCTCACAGAAGAGGTGCTCCCACATTCTGGTCATGGCCCACCTCTGGACCCCCTCCAACAGCTCCACAGGTCCTCAGAGCTGGATGCAGAACTCCAGGTAGGGTTGCACAAGAGCAGAGTAGAGGGGGAGAATCCCCTCCCTCGCCCTGCTGGGCATGCTGCTTTTGATGCAGCCCAAGATGTGGCTGGCTTTCTGGGTTGCAAGTGCCCAGTGACAGGTCATGTCAAGCTTCTCATCAACCAACACCCTCATGTCCTTCTCCTCGGGGCTGTTCTCAGTTCTCTTCCCTGGCAACCCCCCACCTTTTGGACACTGTTGTCTCCCTCCGTGGAACAAGAAAATGGCATAATATATAAAAATGCATATATCTGCGATTAAAAGTATTTTGGTATCCAGGTCCATTTAACCTGACAGTTATTTGAAATGCTACACTATGTGGGTAAGTTGGATCTCTCCCAGTCAGCTGTTTACTTCATGTGTATTTAACCAAGCCCTAAAAATATAATCTCTGTGTTTCCCGTAATCTAGTTCAGTAACAAATTAATATGAAAATTGACAGGTAAAGACATATGAAAACAAAATTAATACATTTTAAGAAAAATATATTTTAAGAGAAGACCTAAATATAGATATTTTTAAACCAGTTTGTGACTGCCCAACGATAATGTATGATGTGAAGTACAAGGATTTGTAAGAAATCACTTTCTTTTCACTAACATTACCACACTAATATATTTAACATAGACATTTACATGCTTTGCATTTTAAGTGCCTCTGAAATTCAAGCACCAAGCCTGCACATTTCAGCAGCACCATCAGATGTAATGAGTTATGGTACTATCGGCATGTTGATAAGCTATAGCCCAAAGAAGAACAAGAAGGAAGTATAAAAAATATGGCCAGAGGATGGGATAAAATTATCAGCGAGTGTGTTTTCCTGTTTGGTTTTAATCTACATTTAATTAAATTCTTATCTTCTGTGTACTTATGGTCGCATTTGAATGGCGAGACTGCATTCATTATGAATGGTAAAACTTAACTCGGAGAACATTTCATGTGGCTTCTTTAAAAAAAGGAAAAGGAAAAATACTGTCTTTATTCTTTACACTTAGGTCTTTTTAAAGAAGGGTTAAGTCACTTTAGGCTCAAATGCTGTTCTGCACTTAACCTTTAGGTTAACTGATTTCTAAACTTGCTCTTTAGTATATATTTTTTAAAAAATACATAATTTGGAAATGTTAATATCAAAATTTTGGTAGAATATAGTCAGGAATGGGGGAGTAATGAAACATACTAAAGTGTTTCCTTCATTCTTAAAACCAGAAAATCGATGATAAAATTTCCACTACTAACAACAAATATGTGTGTTGGGCTACATTCAGAATTACTAATAGCCATAATTTTCTCTGAAATTAAAAGGACATTAAAAAAATCTCAACAATAACATTTGAGAATCTTAGTTTGTATTATTGTTTTTTTCTGTTTTCCAGATCACTGGGCTGACCATGCAGTTCTCCTTGGGCAAAACCCAGCTTTAATCTTATGTAAATGAGAAGGGCAGAATTGGGTTCTTTGTTTTACTTATTAGTTTCAAAGGTATTTTGGGGGGCAGAGGACAAGTGAGATCAGAAATGATACTACCAGCACAAAAATAATATCTAGGCTAAATTATTAAAATATATAACAAAGTGAAACAAAATGGAAAGCCTTCTGCATGTCCTTATCAGGCAATACAGCAACTACTACACCATATGTATTTTAAAACATTCCATTTATCTATCATTTTCGAGGAGACGCTATCTGGCAATGCAAAATCATATGATACTGTGTTAGAAATATCCCTGTAACTTTTATATTGCATACATTCAGGGTTTTTTAAAAAGGGCCTAGCCCCAAGACACTTTAAAGACATCCAAGAGGTACAATGCATTCACGCAAACCTAAACCCTACCAAAATGAAACCTCCTCAAATTAAACACATTCCTGCAGTACCGAATACTCATTTTCCTGAGCTAACCTCCACAAAAGCCCTTGAAAACCGATCGGCTTTGAAGTGTGGGTTGATAATTAACAAATATCAGGAGCTACTGCAGGTAGAACATTTCAGGGTCAAAAGTTCTACTAGGAAAATGAAAACACTGGCACCAGAAAGTAATTGTTTTCTCGCTCATTTGGTTATTGATTTTCAACTCCCTCTTCTTGCAGAAGTTTGGATTTTACATATCTTTCCTTCATCCTTACCCCATTCTTCAAGAACTGTACTACTACCAATAGATAAAAGAAAGGGGGAAAGGCAGGAAGGAAAGGAAAAGCACGGGAGAAATTTTAAAATTATAACCTGTATGGATTTTGTTCAATGTCTTTTTAGAGCCCACTGGATCTAAGTTGTGCTATTAATGGTGAGTTTTGCTTGATAAAGGGCCAGCCAAGGTCTGAATCATCTGATAGCTCCGTAGCTTTATGCTGCAGTTTCTCATGCAACATATTGCCATGCTGTGACTGTTCAGGTTTAGAAGCAGAAGTAACTCTAGTAGTCCTCATCCAAGAGAAAATGTTGCAATCATTTCACTAGGCAAATACAATAAAGCAAAATTAAAAGCTCCCTCACACTCCAGCATCTACCATTTAGCTTTAATAAAGATTCTGAGATTGATAACTGAGTCATGTATCTTCTGCCATCATTGCTGAGAGAAAAGTTATTGTCATTTCTTTCACCTGTATCCAACTGTGTATCAGTGTTACTAGAATTTGTCTCTCTTGAGTGTTTGCCAGTTAATTCACAACTAAGCTACAATTTAAGCTGAAGTAAATCACTTCACCACATCTGTCGGATCAGTTTGGAGAGACAACACAGTCCTGGCTTAATCCTTTAAACACTGAGATGTGTAACTGTGGCACTGAAAGAAGGGAAGGTGGCTGTCCCACATTTCCTCTTCTTACTCAGATCTTAGGTAAACTGAATCACACTCTCAAACATCTGTCTCTGCAACAGGATTATCAGAGTCAGGCTGACACTGATCCCAGTTTAAGTGCCTCACATACATGCCTAAAATTAGGGGGAACCTGGACCGTAGAGCATGGTACAGTTGCCATTCAGGAGAGTTCACACAACACTTTCTCCCACTGTCTGTTCAGATGGCATTGTGTCCTTCTGCAGGGGAGAGGTGAACCAGTTTTGGAGACACAGCAAAAGAAGTACAGGAAAAAAATACCCTTTCTTAGAAGATTTAGGAACCACATTAATGTTGTCACTTTCCTATGCATTTCATGTAATTTCCAACAAGTTCTTGTGGTACAGTGTGAGAGCTCTGGGAAGATGCCAAAACCTGCTAAAAACATTATTTGCACCACTTCGCCTGTAAATCTATTTTATTGGTATTAGCTGTGTTAGGATAAAAATACCAACTCTACTTGGAAAAAAAAAGTATATATAGGCAGCTAATCAATTGCATAACTTTCCTAAATATGTCTTCAGCATGATGACATTAGGCAACTGTGAACCTGTTAGCTTCCAGCTCTGCTGTCAGTGCTATGATATAATGAATGCCAGCATGGTGTTCCAGTCAGCTACTGCCACCTGCTCCACTTTGGAAAAAGAAGTCTCTTTTTTTGGCAGCCATCAGATGTCATACCCAGTGCCCACTGGCAAGAACAATGACTTTTTGCCATGGTCTCCTTCACTTAAGAAAGTCTTAAAAAGAGGCCTAATGGAGAGGAAAGTTAAAAGTGCTGCAGTGCAGGGGTAGAGGACCCCAAATGGGACAGGTACTGTAGTAGCCCCTGGACGTGAGGGTGCACAGGGTGAAGGCTGATTCAGGGAATGATCCATCTATCTTACTGCTCACAGGGGACTGTGACCCTGGCTCTGAGTGGGTCTCCAGTAAACTGCAGACTTACTCTAGGCAGAAAAGGAACTCCCATTTTGCACCAGTTCAGTGCCTGGATGGGGGCTCCAACCTCTTCATATCTCCCTGCATGTACGTCTGTACGTGTGCATGATAGCACTGTGTCCCTGGACTCACTCCGATGAGGTAACCACAGCAAACTGGGGCATGCAGGAGGCTGTCTCTATCTCTGACACTGCTCTGTACTACAAGCACTGCACAAGAGCAGAGACGTGGCCGAGAGGGCAGGGAAGAAAGAATAACCTTATTTCCCTCTTCCCCACTTTTCTGACTAGACTTACGTGACTTGTAGGATTCATACTTTGTCTTAGCCCTAAGATGCAGAGAAACTGAATTTACTCAACTGAGAGGGTTATCTGTTGATTAATGAAAGTCCAGTGTGATGGAATATCATCCTAATCACATTGCACACTGACCAAATACTGCTATAAATGAAGGGGAAAGAGCATTTGCTTTCTTAATGGCTACAGCAACTGGGCTTTAGATTGGCAATTTTAGCAGTATTATGCTAAACTAACATACACACATCTACCATAAGCCTAATGCACTGATTTTAATAGGTAATGCTGGCATTAAACGCTGCTCTATATTGGGACAAGCCTGTTGTATTTATGTTTTTCTAATGTGCACAAGCATTTACATGAACTGCATTTTTACTTCACAGGGTCTTTCGCTGGAGTAAGAGGCACAGATTTGCACAGTGTACTTCGGAGTGTATGCATAAAGAAAAACAAAAAGAGAGAAATTATACTAGTCATACTGCTTGTGAACAACAGCATGACTGTAATTCATGGAAAGTGAAGCAGTGAGTTATGACAAACCTGCCCTCACAAGACAACAGTGATGATAAAGTATACAAACGCAGACACATACCACATTCCATAGTTCCTTGCAAACTCTAAGCCTTGACTTCTGTAGCCAAAAAAATCCAACTTTCTGCTGTATTAAAGTAAAATAGAAACAACTATTGTTCCATTTATTTTAATTTTATCTAGTGTTCAAGTGATTGCAAAACCATGACAGAAGTTGCTTCATAAAGAAACAACACTTCTTTTAGTATAGGCTGACATTAAGGCTGGTTTTTTTAATGTCAGATTTCTGTATTTCGTAGGTATTTGGGTTAGGGGGAAAATGTTTTCTGAATTATAAGGCTGAGACTTTTTCTCTGTTTATGACTCTCATAACAAAAATGTTTTAAAATACTCAAACAAAAACCAGTGCCACATCCTACTTGGTGAAATCACCCACTGACAGCATCCCACAATGGTCCTGGTCCTACTGCTTCTCATGTTTGCTGACTTATTCAGCACTGTCATCATTTTAGCACATCTGATTACGACTCTTTCTAATAGGAATCATCAACCTGGAATCAAGCTGACAAGGTTTTGTGAGGCTGTCTTTTTCATTGCTAAGGATTCATCTTGTTCACAGATCTTTATGTTTTTTAATTTAAAAAGCATTAACTAACACATCTGAATGGTTTATGTATATGCACTAAAGCATGTGAATTATTTCTGACAATTGTTAGTCTCCTCCTTAATATCTAGAACATAAATAAAAGTTGCCTTATTTAACTTTGAACTAATTTATCTGTAAAGGACAGATCCTACTTTTCTCTCCAGTCTCGCTGAGTTAAATTTCTGCGTTGGAGCAAGGAGTGCTCAGGTGTCAGAAATGCCAAACTGCAATGAACCACAGTGATGAATTAAGTCTTCCACAAATGCACATTGACGTACTGGATATTGGCAAGTTGTTCACAGCACAAATTTTACTACAAGAAATGCTTTTCTTCAAGAAAAATAATAATAGTAAAAAAAAAAAATCTATGCCAATAGTACATGTGAAAGGTCTATAAATTTATTTGGTTCTATTCACCTTTGGTGGTTGAGGCCAGGTCATTTGCTGCCCAGCCCCCAGGAATGCACAGTCCCTGGGCACAGAGCCACCAGTCTGTCGGTGTCCCCACACAGCACCGAGCGCTGCAGTGGATCTGTCTCATCAGCAACTCGACCTGCGGCAGCCTGGACAGGTTCAGCTTCTGTGCTGTACCTGGGCTGTACCTTCAGCATTACTGGCTGAAGTGAAATATCTCCTGCCTTTTATTCAAGGAGCTCAATGGCCTGAGCCCAGTCCAAATCACTTGGGTTTCACACTGAAGACTGAAGGCAACCCCTCAGGCACGCACGACTTCCAGTAAGTGGGGCAAACCCTTCCTGGAGGCAAATCTGAGACACAAAGCAAACTCCCATAGGTGAACCAGGTGAATACTATCCTTCCCACACCTTGCCACAAGCAGAGGCTGAGCTGCAGTCTTCGGGATAAATACATGGCACTATTTACATTTTGAACTTTCTCCTCAAACAGACCTCATATCATAATGACACCTAGCAGTGCCGAAATACTAGGAAGAAAACAGCAAAAATTAGGTATGCAAGCAGATACTAGTCATATTAGTGAGTACTGGAAAGCACTTGAGAGCCACATGTGAAGGGTCTAACATCAGACTGGGATCCCACATCAAGCTGCATGAGGCAGACATTCATTCACTCCATTTTCTGCCAAGGCCCCTAATCTGCACCAATCACAGTTGTTTGTTCATATATGATAGCTTCCTATCTTTTACCATGTGCAGTACCCTAAATGTACCTATTTTGGAGAACATCCAGCGCTTAATATTTAGTTTGTCCCAAAGCACATGGAGATTTGCAGGGGATCATGACTTAGAATTTGCAAGAAAAATTTCTCTTCTGCTGCAGGAAAGATGTTGGGCACCACAAGTAAATCTGTAAAACATCATGTTTTCAATCAACTGCTACAGGTTTGCTCCATCTGCTCTGTACCCACCATCAGAGCTTCTGACAGAAATGTCTGGGGAAGATCTTCCTTACGTACATGAGACTCAAATGTAGCAGAAATAGGGAAATCATTGCACTCTGCTCCTGCTAAGCAAACCTGCATGAAAACCTTTTGGATCATATGTGCCCATGGAAAGGGTTGGCAGAATCTACCCTACAGACAGAATTAAGACTTCAAGTGAGACATAAGTAGGTAAAACAAATTAACCTGAAAGGGCAAAAAATATCCTGCCTTGATATACATTTTCTAAAAGCCACAGTGAAGAACAGTGTGAGGTACAGAACTTTGATTCCCTCTGCTGTTCCCAAGAAAGAAATGTAGGTCTTTAAATCTGGGGGCAGAAAATGGAATTTTGAGAAGATGTATTATAATTTGGGTGTATTTTTGTCTCTGAGAATGGTAGTTTTGCAACAGTGGAGCGGCAAATTAATTGTGTTCATTTGTAGTTTAAAATAGGTCACACAAGGTGTAGGATGTGCTGATTTATTGTTCTATAGAAAGTATAAAATTATGTTATCATTTATTGTAGCCTTTAAATATGATGTCATCATATGGATAATTTATTTATTATAGCAGGTTTTATAATATTTTTTGAATTTTATTCAAATGCATATGGAATATATGTTTTATCTTAATAAGAAATGAAGAAAATTCATCCCATGCCAACATAAAATGTTCTGATTCCTCTGAAGACATCATATCTCTGAATCTGACATTTTAAAAAGAAGAAAAGATCCTGAAATAGAGTTTGACAATGTTATATTCTCAAGGTGCAGTTTTCATGATGTCAGAGTCCCAACATCCAGCATTAAGTTACTCTGGAAATGTCTCGTATTTAAATCCTTAATCAATATTTCATAACATTTAATG
>WEIT01010290.1:32793-61343 GCA_013389985.1 Dryoscopus gambensis | reverse complement strand
AGCTAGAAAACCCAGGAGCCCCTTACTGCCACAGTTATTTCCTCTGAACAGGTCTCAGCTTTATTAGTAATCCAAAACACTGTGGAACTGTAGATTCCATTCCTGATACTAGCACATTTTAGTATTAAGCCTCCCATGTAAAAAAAAAGGTGACCAGAAATGAGGTCACCGAAATTCACTAATTTCTGGAAAGTAAGAAACATAAATATTCAAACAGGACCAAGAGTTCCAACCCAAAACATTTAAGTTTTATTTCCTATTATGTTCAAAGAAAACATAACTGGCTCAGGGGAAAACCTTTCATTTTTCTTAAACTGCAGTAGCTTATTGTTGACATAAAGTATTTGGCTGTAATAACTTTTTAACTGTCATCACAAAGGCTATAATATATATATTTTTAACAACATTCACAGCTCCCAGAAGTACTAGCTTTCTAGTGGAGGTTTTACCAAAATAACCTATGCATTTTTAAAATAACTTCACTGTACTTTCACTGCAAAGACTGATCACTTTATTTCACCAAGAAGATCATTAGGGACTTCTATACATGCTGACAGGCACAGTGAGCCTAAACTGCCACTCTTTGCTTGAAAGTGGACATCCATGGACCCCCTCTTGCTGCTGCACACAGATATTCTATAACCTCCAGGCTACCTATGCAAAACAAATGCCAAGACATTCACTACCCATTTCAGCTCTAATTTTAATTGAATTAACTTCTGTGCTGTAAAGTTCGGAATATGGATGCTATGGGTGCTTGTTTTCTGGACATAAGGAGTAGCTGGGTAATGAAGAAACCTCTCAGCAAGGGCATAAACCTGTGCTAGACACCTGCAGTTGTGCAATTTTGTGTTTCAGTGGTCTGCCTTGGAGACAAGGAATTCCCAAACCAGCAATGCTCAACTGGCTGGGTGCCTACTTCCACCTAAGAAGCACTGTGGGCTTCTTATTAGGGTTTTTGGTCTTGATCTAATGTCAGTTTTGGAAATATGTTTTAAAATAGAAGGATACAGCTGTCACATAAATCTGCTAAGTTCATGAACATATGAAAAAAAGGTTCTTCAAAGCTAGGCTGGTGGGGTGCATGATGTAAGTCAGGGTTGTGAAAGCCTGTCTTGATTTAATGATGCCTTTCACGCTGTGTATGTGATAAGATTCATTCAATGTGTACTTTGCATAAAAGCCAAAAAGTTAGGAACTGAAACACATGAGAGAACACTCATATCATAATCCTACCCGGTATGTATAAGCATTATGATGGCATCTTTCACTACGAGAATATATACTGCTTCTGACACCTGGAAATATCCTACAGATTTTTCATATGCTCTAGCAAAGTGCATTTTTAAAAAGCACTCATTAAATGAGCCACTGGTTCACACCTCTCATTCATTACAAGCATTATGATGTGTGCTTTGTGCTTTTAATTTCAATTTTAGTAAGATCTGTGGATATTGAGAAGCTTGGCAGAACCCTGAACATATTAAACAATAGAATACTGAAAGAGTTGCCTTTTTACTTTAAAGACAGTAATGGAAATTAAATAATATTTTAAAATGTGTTTTAAGATTTGTATGTTACTGTATTCTCTGAAGTAATACATGCACACGAGGGTGCCACGCTACTTGTACTTGTGACTTTGGCTTCTGATTACAGCTTTTACTCAGCTGAAAAATGTTAAAATTCTCTTAGCATTGTTCTTTAATGGAAACATTAAAATGAAATACAGCAGGCTTTTTTTGAAAACTCCAGTGTCCTAAAATGACTAACCTAAATCACAGGGACATGCTTGCAAACCACACTTGCTCAAAAAGGGCTACTGATCTGAGCACTTGTCTAATACTTACTGTCTGCAGTGCTAGGAGGAACAATCGAGCTCTCCTCTTCTTCCAGATCTTCTCCCAACAACAGTTGTAAACATTCATTTGCCAATCAAAAAATCACAGCAAGTTTATGCTACACTGGGCCTTAAATACCTGATTAATTCTAGAAATTACCAAAATAAATACAGGCTAAGTCTTTGCTCATTGAATAAGGATAAAGTAACTTCAAAATCCACAGCCACTGGTTGCCATGCAACCTGCTATAGTATTATGGCAGAAATAAGCTGTGCTTGAATTTTCAGTGCCCTCTCACTCAGCCTTCTTGATGTTGTGATACTCTAATGCTTCTCAGCTAACTTCCATTAAGTAGTTTTTTGTGGGGTAGTATTCCAAGGTTAAAATGATTAAATAACTTTTATGGTTGATCAAATATAAGCCCTTATTATACACAGTAGGCAAAACCATACATTTTAATTACTTTGTTATCAAAGATCTTGGTATTTACATTTCATTTTTCAGTTATAATTCTGAATTTAGTTTGACCTTCATAAAAAAGAGAAGACCTGAGATTCTTGCTGTCTTAAACAATTTTTCCCATAAACAATAAAACCATTAAGATGTGGTAACAACAGAAACAATGCAATGAGATCTACACAGCCTATTAGAACTATTTTCTACTGAGAAATTTTGTTTTATTTAAGCATCATCTTTTAATTTTTCAGTTTAATTTTAACTACTTTAATTATTTGTCACTTGATAATACATTTGCAATCAAAGGTGATATATCAATATTCGATAATATTGACATTTCATTAATTTGAAATTCATTTAGAGCTATCAATAGCATTTTTCCCTTACAAGAAGTATATTTCAGTATAAATCCTGAAATAAAAATATAAGTTTCAGGTGCTCTACAGAACTTTGCTACCAATTGGTAACAAAGTAATTTTCTGCAGTTAAATTGCACTAATATTTATAGAGACATTTGCTTAAAAATTCATGATTAGGCAAAGTTTGTATTTTGCATTTTTGGTTTCTAAAATTATTTGAAGAATACAGATTTCACAGACAAAGATCAACGTAATAAGGTCTTGTCTTATATATCCATTTATTACAAAAATCTAATGCAATTCAAAATCTATTAACCTCTACAACTTCTATAAAAACAGATTTATTAGTTGAGGACAGAAATATCATGTGCATAATTTACACTGTAAATATATCAGAATAAAAATAATATCTTTCATTTACTAAAAAAAGCAAAAATAAAAGAAAAAGAAGTCTTAATATATTTATGTGGAAAGATGTTTAGATCATCCTTTGTAATAAAATGTTTTATTTTGCAAAATTTAGAGTCACTATTTTTCATGTGTCTGCTTAGATTACACAGAAATGTTAAAGAAAAAAATAAAGATAAGTTTTAAAAGCCTGTATTTTAATTCTTAAAACCTTTTTTTTGTTGTTTTACTATTTTGTCTTTCCAGAGCATCACACAGCTTTTCCCACAATCTATGGTGATTTTTAAATATATACAATCAAAAAATATACTTATGCTTGTGGTGGGAGGTTACAGACACATTTTTAAAAATTATTTGCTTTTCATAGTGTACTATTTCATAACAAATAAGGAAAAAAATACTAAATAGAAAGCATGAAATTAGCAGTAGATTCAAATAACCTTGCAGTCAAAGCTTTGTAACCTAATTCCAATAATGGCTCAAAGATACATGGCATAATAACATTTTCTCTTTTTCAGACTGTAATAATGTTCACATGCAAACGCGTGGCCAGACTCATCGTTACAAAATGATTGTTTAACACATTCCTTCTCGGGCTTTGTAGTCTCATGTCTGCATAATGTGCCCCTTTTAGCATCTTAGTGTGCAACACTTAAAAGTTAGCTCCAAACAGCATCACTATTTTCTCATTTATTTTGTTACTTTAGGGAAAAAGCTCCAAACATTCCCCCTCCTCCCCAGCCTCCCAGTTTAAGGAACGACTCTAAACTATGGTCGTTGCCTTCTTATTCCAGTTAAAGAGAGGGGAATGAGCTTATCTGTTTGGAAACACAATCTCTTGTAACTCCTTCTGTAAAGGGTACGAGGAGCAGACAGCACGCAAGTGACACATCGCCTTGTGTTCCAGAAACAGATGGGGGCACTATCCAATATGCTCAACATCAATGCAGCAGAGCATCCCAGCTCTCGGCGGCGGCAGCGGGGAACACGGCACGGCGACAGTGCCCAGCACAATTTCAGCTATTAATAATTAGCAATGCTAAACTGCAATGACTCCATCCTCCCTGTCAGGTGTTTAGATAATGCCATCAAGTGTGGAGCCTGGTGCCCACAGTCATTTTGTAAACTCTATCAGTTTAGGAATGCATTTCAGTTTCCTAGCGTGTATACAGTAGACCTGCTGGTGAAATTACATTGTATAAAGTGAAATACTGTGCTATGCAGGAGAAGATAGAAAGCAGAAAAGAACTTAAAGGAAAACTTTAAAGGATCTGTCATCAAAACTTTAAATAGGCCTTTCTCCAGCTGTAGCTAAATTATTGTATTTCTTGATACTGTTTGCTCTTCATAGCAATAGAAAGCATATGTAATTTAACAGCAGGCCTCAATCCTTTAATAAGCTGTCTTTAAAATACCTTACATGGATTACCTATCTGTAAATCTGCTTCCCATGCAGAATGTGACAGCATTATGGAAATTGTGAGTTCAGTAAAGATGGCATATACCAAAGAGAACCACATCTGCACACTGTAAGATTATACCAAACATTGGAAGTAATCTTTAGTCATTTATAATACTGCAGAATGAATAATTAAGATTAAGGACTCTATTCTGCCCTTACTTATGTCCTACGTATCTCATAATTTTTTCCCCCCCCGTAAATTAAACGGAAAAGTAGCACTGCAAGGCTTTCTTGTTCAAATTATGCAAAGTTAGTATTCATCTTTCTGCAATTTGGTGCACATCTAAGGAAGTTTGGCAAAAAAGGAACGATCACATATGGAACAGAATCCATACTAAAAAGGGATATCCCATGTTTGCCAAAAGGAGCAACTTGCAAGTAGCACATATTTCCTTATCACTTAAAAAAAATATTAAAGAAACAAAAACCAAAAAAGAGTTTCCCAGAGCAGAAACACGGTTCAAAGAGATTCTGTGCTCTGAGTCAGTCTGCTGAATATGCAGCCTGCCTAGACAAAAAGAAACACAAATGTCTGAAGCAGCTCACAGCAAAGGAGGGGGAATTGGTAAGTTTTGGCAAGGAAAGGGTAGCACTAATGTTCCCTGACACTCAGATTTCTAAGCAGGACCTATTTCTGCTCTTAATAATATGTAATTTCTTCTGCCATTTACTTCTAGGAGAAGCAGCAACAGGAGAGTTTTCTCCAAACCCATGCTGGTGGGCAGGAAGAGGAGGAGGGAGAGGCACTAATAGTAACCAAGGTCCTTTGGGGGAAGACCTATGTACCACCAGCCAGCTATGTTTTCCTTGCCCACCCTCAGCTCCAGGAGTCTGCAGACTCTGAATATATATTTTATTCCACAATATCCAAGTTCTTTACAATACCCTTTCCACTGGGCACCATGATAGGGGGTCTGCAAGTTCCATAACAAACTAGAACAGAATCCAGCCCTGGACTTTACCTTACAGACTTAAAATTGCCTTTATTATTTGCAGCAGATGAATGAAATGAAATTATTATCTCACCAATAACTATTCATTATATTCCATCACAGAAATTACGGTCACGTTAGTGCCAGGATAACAGAGTCCACAACAAGCCTTGGCCTTTTTCTCTGCTCTGGCAATTCATGAAAGCCAAACAAAGCCAATTTTTTTGGAATAATTTTTACTAATGCCTAAGATTCACACACATGGTTAATGTCTGCTACTTTGGAAACAGTGGCATTTCTAGGACTTGGCATTTGAGACAGCAGATGGGTGGAAATAAATTTGCCTCTGGGGTTAGGGCGCTACATCAATCTTTTTTGCCCACTACAGAACTATTTGTTCATTTCCTCTTAGTGTACAGCAATAAAGATGCTGCTGTTTAGGGCATCTGAATCTGAGTTTTAGCACTCACTTTATTCTCAGCATTAGTGCCATGTATAAATGTTGGTCATACTAATATCAAAATACAATGCAAGCATGTGCAGCTCATGCAGGCCCTGGAGAGCCTCCAGTGTTAAGTGATATCTCAGCTGCTGTGGCAGCTTTTTCACATAAGGAGGACACTTTCCTCCCCCCATGTGAGAGCCCAGAGAACACACACGTCTTTAAATGCAGAATTAGCTAAGCAACTAGCACATCATACGGCAAAATAAACAGTATTCCCAAGCTTGTTAGAAGCTAAATATGGCACTTTAGAGAACAATGCACAGTCAAATGAATTTCAAGACTACATTACCACTAAGACATTCTTAATCCTCTGGTCAGATGTAATTTTAAAATTGCACAGAAAGTGAGGAGGTGATTATTAAAAGAGTGCAAACATATTCCAGCTCTAAAACAGACATAGATAAACTGACATATGCACAGACATCTCAGATGGCGACTCAGCACAAAAAATCACTGGGAAGAAAAAAAAATCCCTTTGCATTTCTATATATATTTGGAACCGCTAGCTCCTCACTGCTGCAGTAGCATTCATTTCCCAAACTTCTGAAATCCTCTTTATCAGTGAGATTCTCATACACTCTTAAGAGAAAGTAATGGTAACCTATCACTTTTAAGACCACAGCTTTTGAAAAACCAGACTGTCAGAATCCTGCAGGATGTACAATAAAAGGCAAACGAAAGGCAAAGAGACTGGCTAGATTTTTTAATATGTTTCCAGCATCCACGATTCTATGATTAATTTGTTCTCTCTCATCCTCTTTTCAAATTAGAAAGAAAGCCTTTACCATTTCTGAATTTAGCATTACTTCCTTCTCAATTTAGGGATTTTATTGCCACAGAAAGCAGATTGATAATGATTATTATTATGAACATTTTCAAGGCATCATCTACTGCAATATTGGGCTTATATTAAAACTAAAATTGTTCTCAAGTACCAAGAAAAAATGTCCAGTAATCTGTGTATAATCTCACTTTTTTACAAAATGAAGGAAGAGGTTTTCTTTCCCAGTAGACATACAAAGTGCTGGAGAAGCCAGACAAAAAAACTCCACCAGAGTAAATGCACATCTTAAGCAGTTCCTGAATGGAGTCATGAATCAGAAGATATGAACATTCACAAAGGTGTCTAAATATACATAATTCATTTGGCAACAGTACTTCCTGCTTAAATTGCTGTAATTTTCTCTTGTTTCTGCATCTGAAGTCTTACTATCTGACCCCTAAAGAAATGAAAAGTTTTACAAATCTCTTGGATTGTCTTGCCATAACTGCCCAATAGTCTTTCTGGAAAAACGAGGTTAGTGGGTCACTACTTTTAATAGATGGTTTCTTGAGCAAGACCTAGGTCATTTGTAGTTTGACAGATTTCTGGCAAATGCCCTTCATTCCAAAAGATATTCACAGTCTCCAGCACTAATAATTGTACTTGGATCTCTCCATGCCATGTTTTAACTAAAAAGAGAGAAAAAGGCAATTCACAGTTCAGTACAATCTTCTCATTCATTAGTAAAACTAAGAAAAAAGTTTCTCAAGGAGGAAGGTAAAGGCAGAAACAGGTAGATTGGAAAGCACCAAGATAGCTCATCTTAGGCTTTTTTAAAATGAAACTTTCCAACTTTTTTTTTCTCATTATCTTTATGGAAGCGCCATGTATTTGAATAGCCAGGCTGAAGAGCTGCTGCTGACTCTTGGGATAGCCTACAGCAATTATTTCATGATGGCTCCCATATCACCTGTGTTGGCCACATTCTGGAGGAGCACCAGCTCAGGGCTCAAGAACCTGGGTGAAGGCTCCTTTCACCTGCCCTGCACATGCCAGGTCGTTTTGTGGAAAAAAGCCAGCATTCTTCTGACATAAGTATTTTTTTACTTGGTAATTTCTGTGAAAACAATCCACTGACCAAAGGGATAACAAGGTTAACTTGGGAACTTTTGTCTCTTACCCTAAATTTATCAGTCTTGTGAGATGCATATTCTGATAAGGAAAAGAAATTAATAATAAATGAAGAATACCATTCCTGGTCTGCTAATATCTTCTTTTGGAGCTGAACAAAAAAACCCAGAATAGACTAGTGAGGGAGAGAGCCAGCCTTTACATCATTTCAAGGGCTGTTTTTGTTTCATGCAGGTTTTTTATTTACCACTTCTTCTCCTTTTCAAATGCATTTAGAAAACAAACTCTATTTTTTTACCTTCAGAGCAACACTTTATCCTTGAAGAAACAATAACAGATCTACTGGATCTAGAGGATCTACTATTAGACCTGATCGGCTGTTTCAAGGAAGACTACAAGAGAATAAGAGAAGGAACTCACATTAAATCAGAAATAGGGATGATTCAGCTTTAAACTCTGCTTTATCTATCCATATACTTCTCTTACTATTGCCTTTACATCAAGAACATTTCCATTTTGATTTCCTGCATCTTGTTCTGAAAGAATTTTACTGCCTTACCTCTCGTGCAAGTGGGCCACTTTTCTAACACACTCTATTTGCCAGAGAATTGGAGTAATCTTTTCAAATGGTACCCTGTCATGTCTGATATTGCAACTGATGTAAGCCCTGAGAGGTGCACAAAGTAGTGTTTGTTTGATCTGTTAAGTATTTGACATTATTTTCTAAATGCGATCTCTTCTGCTCCCTCAAATTCAGGAAGTGTATAGCTGCAGAAGAGATCATCTGTTTTGTCCTCTTCTCTCAAGACAGAATCAACAGTACTCTAGTTCATCTAGAAGTTAATTCACCTAGACCTTCTCTCCTTAAAGACATCTAATGATGCAGACTACAAAACTTATTCCAGAGCTTCACTTTCCTTTTCTTAAACTGATTTCAAGTACAGACATTGAGGTTTTTTGAAAGTCAGAATGTTCATATGATGCAGTGAAGCTGGATGCATTCATTCCTCTAGCTAAAGGAACTATTTGTTTGACACCACACTTCTAAAAATATAACTGCCTGCATTAGAATTCCTATTTCATAGTTCTTTTTGTAAGTGCTGTTCTGTGAAATAATTTGTGACTAAGATGATTTTGAGTAATTTATTATCACTTGCACCACTTTCCTTTTTTCTCTTAATATTCTCAGTTGTTTCTCCTCTTTTGGAAAGAGGACACCAGAACTACCTTTGAAAGAAAGTGCTGAAAGATGCAGAGGTCTTTGCAATCTTTTAATTTTTCCCTTCCTGTTTCATACTCCATGTCTTTATTTTCCTCTCCAGAATTTCTGGATTTGTTGTTTACTTGAAGTTCCAAGGGTGAAAAAATAAATTTTCTTCTCCTCCCAACAGAAAAAAGTAATTTCCTGCAGCAGCACAGTGGAAGGAAGCTGGATATATAAAAGAAGTAAAAAAAACCCCCAAGAGTAAAAGAAAGCTTTAATCTATTAACAATAGACTGAGGTAACATCTTCATTTTATCTGTATGTCTAATGAACATTTAAAACCAGAGATCAACTAATTACACATAGCAACCATTTATTTAGTAATAAGACTATGCACTGCCATGCAAATAAATGTGCAAATGCAAATAACACTATTTCCGCCCTGAGGTTTTTAACAATCTTAAGTGACACACACATAAGTTAATATAGATAGAACACCCTTAATACGGATAGAATTTTAAACTATATGTTTAAGGGTATTGTTTTGTTTGCAGTTGAAGAAAGTGTCAGTGCTGCAAAATGAGAAGTGCTTTAGAAACAAGTACTTTGCCTCAGAGAAGAAATCAAGGCAATCTTACTGTCTTCTAACCTAGACCTCCTCTATGCCATGTCCAACTTGGGTTTGCAATTTCAAATATTCTCCTTTATCCTCTCCCCTCTGTAGCTACTCTGGAATGCATTTTCCCTTTCTAAAAAGACTCCAGCTATTTTTCATTTCTCCCTCACTTATTCTCAGATTCCCTTTCTGTCTCTACTGCAGAATGCTTGATGAACTCCATACCTCCTTCTTGTCTTCTCACTTGGATAAGATTATATTGGGTTGTAGAAATCTTAGACTAATCAAACAACCAATTCACCACTCTGCTCCATACCAAGGCTCATCTTGCCTTATTTCTCTGATGTCAAGCTCCCCAGTTCAAAACAGCTCTTAATCTCCCTTCAGATCTTACGACTACACCTACACTTCTCGTTTTACCTTTCAAAAGGACAGCCTTTCCTATCCATCCACACAGCAAAGATCCCCCTGTTAATTGCAGAAACCTTACAATACTGGTATCTAGTCAGAATGCTGTTACCAAGATATTTCCTTTCTGTTGCCTTGGTCACATGATGTGTGTCTTTGCCTCTCTCTGCTGCTTTCCCTCTTCTTTTGGATGAAACATATTTGTCCTCACTTGGACAGAATATTTTCTTCCTGTTTCACTCAGTACCTTGAGGTTCGCTCCATCTTCCCCTGTTACATGAGCCAAGTCTCCAGCTCACACATCCTATATTTTCAAAACCTTATGCCTGTGCTCTCTGCAGTACCCTTCAGACTTCTGGCACACCTTCCAACAGCACCCATAGAGCTTTTCTTCTTTCAGATCCAAATCTCCCTTCCTCTCCTCATGTATCTATAAACTTTTTTGTTGCTGTATGCTGAGATGATTGTATTGATCAATACTTCTGATTGCTTAAGCATGTTGTCTATCTATATTTTGCTCCTCTGTTTTTTTTTCCAGTTGTGCTCTCACTGCAACATGTGACTGTTGAGGTAGCAGCAGAAACAGTTATGAAAAAAGATACAAGATTTTGAAAACGTTTGAATTTAAAATTTTTTCCCTGAAAATCTAAACAAAATTGTATGGAAAAATACATTGAAAAATACAATCAACCTACAAACAATGTCTATATTTAATCTGGGGATAAGGTGACAAAATACTGAGCATTTAGTCCTGCTTTAAGGTGAAATCACTGTACAAATACAGAACTGTTACACAGACTTCCAGGATAGTATTACAGTGGTTAAGAAATATAGTAAAAAAAATCTAAACAATGGTTACACATTTTTGTGACCCAGCCTGCAAGTCACTAAATCTAAGTTAGCCAGACTAATTAAAAGAAGATATCATAAACTTAGTATAGTATTATAAGTACTATTACTACTATCATAAAGACACCCACCTCCCAAGAAAATATGTGCCCATTTATACTTCCACATGTAATGAAGCATGGACTTTTCAGTTATGGTGAGGGCTATTCCTTGAGCTGTAAAAGAATCAGCCCAAAACACTAGAATCAGACACAGAGAAATTTTTAACTGAATTTGAACTTTTCATTTAGTGTTCATCTCTGATGAATGGAAAAAAGGAAAATAAATTCATTTTTATCCTGAATTCACACACTATATAGTTTGATCAGCTGTAGTATGAACTCTCCCTTCAGAGCAAATATACTATAAAATGCACATTGCTACTAACCTCTGCTGCAATCTTGTGGTAACAAAAGTTATGTTATGTTATGTTTTGAGTTAGATTGGATTCCAGCTTTCCAAAAGTGGAAGGAAAAGGCAGCAATCTACTTTTCTACTCAGTTTTCAAGGTCTGATAAAAAAGTTATAACAGGACCGTGACTAGGCTAAAATAAACATAGATAGCAAGGCATTGTTAGAAAAAAAATTAAACATGTCTTTTGTAAGTTTGTCAGGAAAATATCACTGTGATAAAAGGTCTCCTTCTTTTGGGGCAGAGGATGCTTGGAGACAGGCACTGGAAGACTGCCTTCAGTGATTCTGGCTGGAGATACTTGACAATGGACCGTGCCCGAGGATTAGCCAGGCAATACAGGAGACGCATGGGGAGTGTCTGCACAGAGCCACCGTTCAAATGCAATTTTTTATAAGATTTGGTCCAAATGTAAGAATTTGATCTTCTGCAATCCAAATCATTCTTTGTCTTGTGGAAGGGAAGTTGGGAACGGGAGTGCCACCTTGCCATACACTTCAGCAGCAGATGCTCTGGCTGGCAGTGGCACCAGGGCATGGAGGTACCCTGCTCCTGCCCAGCCACTCAAGCACTTCAGCACCCACCCCACAGAAAGCCCACCAGTGCTCTGAACTGGAGCTGAGAACTGATTTGCTGTCATAAAGACTACATAAAACTCAAAAAATCTTTTTTTTTCCTTAGGTGTAGACTATCATTTTGATATGTCTAAGAGATTCTAATGATAGAGGCAGTCTCTGCAGATTTATCAGAGCTTCCCATTAACCTTTTCAGCACCTCTTTCTCCTCAGCAAGGGTTCTGCAGGAAGCAGCTAAGAAAGGAAATACCGCCAGCACAGCTGTATGAAAGCTACCCTGCCAGAGATCCATGGGATACTGATGATCAGTGTTACAGCTTAAAACTCTTTCTTTGTGGAGAAATACAGCTGTGGTCCTTCAGGAGAAAAACGTTGCATAATTTCCATTTCTCTGCATGGATTTTTCTCAGCTGATGCATTGTCTGGATCTTTCTCATGCAGTACTTTCTGCTGTTTTTGAAACCTCCTACAGACACATTTTTATAAAGTTCACAAGCCATAATCCAGAGAGAATACTGAACTGGACCCACCATTAGCATTCTCCTATTAAAAAACAGGATCACATACCTTGTTTAATGATTTTCCATACTGGAGCAACGAACATAGTGAACCTAGCTAAATTATAAAAATAAAAAATAAAACTACAACTACAAATAACTTGTTTTCATAAATTTAGCTGCACATTGGGCAGATAAATTTTGACATTGTCCATTTTTTACTTTAAAATTTTTCTATGTTTCTGATGTTTAGACAAAGCACTTTGTTTAACTTTTGTTAAGGAAAAAGACCTCTGACATAATCCACTGCAAATTCAGGAGGATAGCTTTAGTGCCTAGTCTATGGGGCACTTACATTAGATGCTGTTCTGTTTTTCCCATGCTGTTCTTGCAGTCACAATTCTAGCCCAGTTTTTAGACTAAAGTGATAATGATGCTTGTTTTCACATTTTCTGGGTTTGGTATATTTATAGATAATTTTTAAAATGGTAAGAACTGTCAATCTTTTAAATTTAGAATGTATGTATTTATCTTTTCATTAAAAGCTTTAAAAAAACCCAGCTGGTAGTGCACCAACTAACTTGGTGTTAAGACTATAACAGTTTAAGATGCTGTGAAAATGGACAATAGCACTTTATTTGACACAAAATTGTATAGGTCACAAAATTGTTACTTGAAAAATGCAAATTATGTTTTTAATCTGGCACTAATTTTGTAGAGACCCAAATTCTCTTAAAAGAGATGCTCAATTACTATTTGTAGATCTAAGTCCATATGCAGATTTATTCTATTTTGGTGCATTTATATGCTGAATTTATTTCCAAGTTTGAAATATATACTCAATTCTCCTCTGCAAGGAGATTCAGGTGACTGGGAGTTTGGCTTGCACCCCTTTCTACTCTGCCAGGCCATAAGCCAATATTACAAGCTGCATTTTTTACTTTTCTGAGTCATCCAGATAAAAGGAAAAAACAGTAAAATTCCCTGCACCATGCACCACTCAGATAACAAACAGACAAATAAATATAAGCAAAACAACATCAATCTTTATGTATACATTAAAATAAAAATACAGTCTTTCATATCCCATGAGTTTGATTCCTTTTTCATCTTTTTTTACTTTCCACCTTCCTGTCCTTACCCTGGTTTTTGCCCTCTAAAAGCAAGCTACCCCTCCTCTGTACTCCTGCAGTCATGGATGCTGTTCTTATTTCCGGTGAGAGGCTCTCACTCCCTCTCTGCCTCCCCAGTAATGACAACACTGATGCCCTAAATATTTTTACTTACAGCTTTGCAACAGGGAAATGTTCGCCTTATCCATCTGACCCCTGTGTGCCCCCTCCCTGGCCCCTATCAGTATCTTTCCAACACCCAGCAGTCGGGGGGGACTGCCTCTTTCCCTCTATAACCTTAATTGTCAAACGGCTTTGTTGGACTCCAGGTGGGTAAAAAAGCAACAGAATTAAGGAATTAGGCAAAGGACACACGGGGCTAAGCTTGGCTCGGTGGCTCTGGCAGAGCTGCCGGGCAGCGGTGGCAGCGCAGCACCCTGGCAGCTGGGCACCGCCGCGCCCGGCACGCCGGCCTCCCACCGGGCTCTGCCCACGCCTGCGCCGCGGCCAGGGAGCCTGCTGCAGGAGAAGATTGCCATGGGGAATAAAAGAAAAACCTGAGGGATAAAAATGGATAGCTTCCAATTAAAATTACCATACTGTAATTTTGTTAGTTATCAGTGACAGACTAAAGTACATGGCAGCTTAACTGACAAGAAAATGTCCTTTTGGGCATAATACAGTGTGCAGATCTTTGACTTTTTAGCATGCAGTGTCCAGATGGTACTTTTTTGCTTCATGTTGTGATCAGGAGGCAGAAAGGCCATTTCAGAAACAGTGACAGTGAAAGCCAGGATAGATCAGAGGCACACGAGGCTGCCTGAATGTATGAGGATGTATCGTATCATTGCAGGTAATCCTCACATGAGGGTACGTACACTACGAAGGATATTTTCTAAAGCTATTTGCTGGAGACACTATCAAGTGCACTTAGAGCAGTGGTTTGTGTGGCTGATTAGAAACCTACCCTGCTGTTGCTGAATGCCCGTTAAGACAAGGAACATTTTATTTACAAGATGTAAAGAAGAACGATTGCCGAATAATAAAATGTTCCACTACATTCCAGCATGCTATATTAACTTAGGAATGCTATTGTATATTGAAAAAGTTATGCCCTCTTCATTTTTTCCCGCAGTCTTTACTTTAGAGATGTGCACAATGCGCTTCCCCCTACCCTACAGGAAAGATAATCTTTCTTCTTCAGCACAGCACAAATCCCGCGGCTAACTCCCCTTGTGAACCTGAGTGGTATTGACATGGGGGTGTAGAGTCAGGCAAAAAACCAGGCATCTTCTGATGAAACACATAAACTACACACATTCAAGAACAAAACAAAAATCTTCTAAAAGCCTGTGTGTAAGATAAGACTGCCTTGGGGGCAGCTCGAACTTGCAGTCTTGGCCATTTACTCAGGATTTTACAGAGCCATCTATTACAGTATTCAACGAAAAGAAGTACTTCAAAAAGCTTCCTTTTTTTTTTCAGTTGGAAGTACAATAATTTCTAAGTCAAAATTTGGAAGTGTTCCCAGTTTTTGGCAGTAAAATGATAATACTGGGCATATCATTTTAAAGTGGAATCTTATGGAAGTTAATTCAGACGACAAGGTCACTTTTAGACATTTTTTTCCCTTATGTTTTGGACTGAAAATAATTCCCAAATCCTATTATTTGAAGCAGGGGTACTTACCATAGCAATCCCTGCCTCCCCTGATACACATGCTACCTCTGAGATAGAGTGCCTTAAAAAAAACCTCACAAGAATATATACCATGAGTCTCAGAATTTTTTACGCAAAGAAAAGAAAAAGTTCTACACTAAGCAATCATATAGCATACCTTTGTACTGCTTGGTTTTAACATGAACTTTTCAAAAGTGTGAGTTTTCTTCCTTTGTATAAAATCAAACAATTTACGTGAAAAAGAGGAAAAGGATGCTGGGCTCTTTTAACAGTTAAAATGGAGCATTTACTTCAGTAAAGTGAAAATAATACACTAAAATTAATTTTGCCTCAATATTTCCTTTCTCTGTTTTGCACCTCAAGCTTAGGGTGTGATGCCCTGAACCTGTAAATGCTACTACATTATTATAATTAAAACACCAAACCAACTAACCAAACCTAGCAATGTGTTTGCAGAGAATGGCAGGCTTATGGAAAATCCTGATTAAATTACTACCGTAAAAACAAAGAGGCAGGTAGGTCTCAGAGAGATGAAATTATCTCTAGATAAGGTTAAATCCAATCACACAAACTGGAGGATCCATGAGAGGTATCACAGGTATAACATCATACATGTCACAAAAGTATTTCTGAAGAGAATTTATTTATATTTTTTTTTAATTTTGGAATAATTTGATTTGAAAGTGCCTATCACCAGTATTTGAGTAAAGCCTCAAATTCCATTTATACCAAGTTTTCCTTAACACCCCTTCCTCTATTTCTCTCACATTTCCTCTCACACGTAAATCCTATTCACATTCTATAAGCTGAATACTGATATACTATCAAAATGCAGCCTACATTTATCTAAAACAAAGTATAAACATTTCTAGTGCGTGCACTTAAGATTCATTTGCTTGCCAAATGGCTTTGTCTCCTTCCTTGGTTATTGTCAGAAGGAAGCATTTTGATTCAAATGACTGAATTCCTCAAGCTCAGGTACTGCTGATAATAGGATTTATGACAAGCTGAAAAAAGCAAAAAGTGATCAGAGAACCTTTTTTAAATGCCATCACACTGCTGATTGAAGGTATGACTTAGAGGCCAGATGTAAGACTAAACACATGTGGGCATGTAGGAGATTGCCTGGACAGCTATGCTCCCATACACATGCCAAACTCCTGCTGATTTAAAAGCAAATCTGAGAGCACATTTTGGAGAGAAATATTAAAGATTTAAGTATCACCAATTCTTAAAATAAATGCACTTTTTTTTTCCAGTGGAGGGCTATTCCTTTTTTTTCTCTAGCATATGTTTTATTGAGTAACAAAGCAGAGCAAAACAAAGTAAGTGAGCAAGCAAATGGCAACCAATGCTTTATTCTTCACATTGTTCCTAGCACTGTGCCTCTCACTAACTAGCTCGTGCTTGCAGCCTCCACTCTGTTTACTATTGGCTGCTTTGTTTCTGTGGAAGCACTTAGATACACACCACATAGAACAAAAAAGAGGAAAAGTAAATTCCAAACTGCAAGAATCCACTGCAGAGCATATCTAATGGCCATCTGCACACATACTTAAAGAAAGCAGAAAAGCACATAACCGAAAGACACTTTCCTCGATCTTTCCCCCTCTCTGCCATGTGTCATTTACACATATGAATCCAATGCATCTCAGAGATTATTATCTGGCAGTGTCCAACTAATCTGCTCATCAGTTACAGGACAGACAGGCACATTTTAAGCATATCAGTTCCTCTGTGATTCTGAGCTAAACTGAAGCCATGAGAGATAGAAGACAAATACATTAAGCCAATGCAATCCTAAAAGATGATAAAAGCTTTAAGCGATCCAGGAGAGCCAGAGCCCAAACGAGTGAACTTTAAAACAGCGTATGTTAAAATAATGAGATGTCTCCATTAGGTATTTTCTTATTCTTTTTTGTATTGATACACAATATGAACACATTCAGTATGTTTAACACAACAGTACAGATGGAAAGAATAACAACTGAAACGAATTCATTTTGATTTCTGCTTTACAAATAAGAAAAAGACTTGGTCTTCTCTGAAAGATTTATGAGGCTTCCCACCATAAAGGAGCCTGGATTACAGCTATGCTTACTTTATAAAATGAAATTCTGCCATTATAGGCAAGAGTTCATGGCTGTAATTATTTCAATGCACTTCCCAGTCAATGTGTCTCACACAGCTGAGCCAAACCCTCTCTTACATATGCAGGTCATTTCATAAGAAGTCTAAGAGCTTCAACAACTTTGTGTGACCTTGCATTGAATAACACTGGAAAATTGATTTGGCTCTAGTAATAAAAGACCGTCTGCATTATCTGCATTCTAATTATAATTAATATAACCAGGATAACTGCTGTATTATTTACGATTAGAGCTATAGTGAGCACAGTGTAATAATAATCTGCTACATAATTTTTTATTGATCTGATGGCTTTATTGCAGAAAAAACAAAATGCTACACTGCTGTACTACTAAAATTGCCTTTCTAGACATGTCTGTTTAGAGGAAGAATGTTCATTTAACATTTCTTTTATCTCATCAAATTCCCATAGATTTTAATATCAGAGAGAGTATGATCCTTGCTTGCACGTTTGCTTTTCTTTTTTTTTTTCTTAGCAATTGAAGGAAAACTAGACTGATTAACGTGTCCATATTTTCCATTGTTCATTTCCTGGGAATCATTCATTCCTTGCAACTCTTTAGCAATTGTAACACATTTTCCTAACAGAATTGGGCTGTGCCCCAAGAATATAGAGCTCTCCATTTCAACAGAAAACTTATAATTCTACAAAAGAAAAAAAAAAATTTAAAATGTTTAAAAATAATTCAAACTTAACTGAATTAATTTCATATTTTCTGAAAATACTAAGTCATCACTTAGAAGGCTAAATCACTGTTCAATGATCTCATATTTGAACTCCTTTTCCTAAATTCTGGTGAAATGGAAATTAAGATATTAATTTGGCAAAAGCAGATGTAAACCAGAGTTTTGTTTTGGCAAAAACTAGATATGCAGTGGGAAAGATCAAGGCAGCATTTGTAGGAACGCAGTAAAATATCTGAAAATGAACACATTTTGCAATTTCAGTGTAAAACTTAGAAACTGGATGGGGAAAAAAAAAAGAAAATGTTTTCTAGAAAGCAATTCCAAATGGCCCTAAACTCTCTTAATGCCAAAATAAAATTTCCTGTAAAGTTTGTTCTACTCATAATACATCACTATGCTTATTTTCTGATCCTCACTTGATTCCAAGTAAAATAAGGAATAATGTGCATAGATAAGCTTAGTACTAGGCTTCAGAGTTAATATTTACAAGTATGAATCTTGAGAGTTTATTCTTAGAATTTGTTTCCAGCTTCATCAAGACCATATCAGACATTAATAAAAATGTAAGATAGAACAAATACTTAGATATTATAGGAAATTTATAGACATTCATGATTACATATGGTGTAATTAATAATAGGTGTGCTGATGCTATCATCTATGAAACAAAGATGAATTCTCACTTTCTTATTCTTTCCCTGCATGTTTTCATTTCCTCAGTCTATGCTTCTGGGTGATGTTTTCATTTGTTTGTAACAGCTTCCACACTTCTTTATAAAACTGACTGTATTTAAGCTCTTCTGTTTCCTACCTAGTTATGTTATCTTAATATACTATTTTATTGTAACTTTTAGAAAGAAAAAAACAATCAAACAAAATTCTTGCCGTTTCACAGGTATTTAGCTCTCATTTGTACTGCTCTCAAGAGTTATCAGTTTAAATGCAGTGATTTGCCATTGAAACAGTGGCTTGAAATAATTTGAAATAGCTCCCGTTACTAAATCGCACAATCATCCCGCTAGCACAAGTTTAAACAGAACTTATTTTCCTCCCTAGGATCATCTGTGACTTCTCTGTTTAGTTGTCCTGGTATGTTTTTGCTCTTCTAATTGCTCCATCTCCAATAAATCACAAACTCCCAAGACTCCCTCCCACAGCATGATGTGCAGAAACAGTATTGTCCTTTCCACCAGCACGGTTCAGACACCCTCCTTTTAGAACAAGCACATCAAGGAGTGTCACCCAGATGTTTTCAGGAGTAGATGTGTCTGTCGTCCCTGGGTACAAACCATTTACATGTGAAAGAAAGAAAAACTACTCAACTCCTTATTATTTAAAAAAATAACTTTGGGATTGAGATCTATGTAAATTGTGGGTCTATATGTCTGCGTGAAGGCTGGAGATATGTGCCTCACTAAAATACTCTATCTGAGTGCAACTGAAGGAAATATGTAAGTGGTCTATAGAGTGCTTCACTTTTCTGCATCAGGATGTCCTGTGATGCTCTGCTTTACTTCATTTTCCTTCAAAGACAAACAAGCATTTATACTTCTGTGAGAGGGACACACATGTCCAGTATGGCGGTTCTTGGAAAATACTTTGTTCCCTGATCTTATGCCAGTTTCAGCTGTAAAACTATGACATGTACAAATGGGATGCTGAGAAGGCTTGAAGTCAGAATCACATCTAGAGACTTGAAATAGTCTGCCCTATGAGCTTAATCCCAGTTCCACTGATGCCAAATTAGGTTTCCCTTCACCAGGCTTTGGCTAGATTTGCTCAAAGATGTCCATTCAGGTTGAGCACTGATTTCAATGAATTTGGATGGATGCAAGAATGGATGGATCTTGACACCTGGAATTATTCCAGACAACCTGCTACAGTATCTGCTTTTATTATATGCTAATCTATCTACACCATTTTGGGGGATTGTATGAATACTTCATTCACAGAGAGCATTTGGGTTTTTCTTTGCTTGAAACAGCTTTGTAAAGAAAGCAAGAAGAGTATCTTATGCCTATTTTTTCTTATATTTAAAACTGTCTTATGTCTGCAGGATGGAGAAATGCCAAAATTCTTTATTTCAGCGGACTGCTGTGGGATTTGCTTTGAAATCTTCCTAAAGACTTTTTTGTTATTATGTAATACCAAAATGTGAATTAGTGAACTATTAATTTTTAATACGTGTGGTTGTGGTCTATTACAAATATATAAATAGATGCTGGACTTTTCATGACACCTCAATTCTTTCTATGTGCAGTGGTTCCATTTATAAGAAGCAGTAGTTGTACAAACTCACCCTGGCTTTGAAAGTCCAGATGGGTTCTTTCTGTATCACTCATCACTGATTATGGTGTTTCTGAGGATCAAATTTGGTCTTTTTCTAATGGCAGCTCTTGAAGGCATTCAACACCCTCAGTACATTTCTACTGATACAGAACCACTAAGAATTTATTAAATTGTTCTGAGAAGAAAACATATGAGTAAAATCCAACTGACTCTTTCTTTTCTGACATACCATCAGAAAAGAGGGAGTAAACCTTTTCCCCAGAAAAGCCTACAGATTTAATTCTGAATGCAGAGAATAAACAGATTATTGGGATTATTGACTAGATAGGCATTGTTAAATCTGTTCTTCTGAGAAGAGCTATATATTAAATCTGTGAGAGCCTCAAAAACCATGTATTATCCTTAAATACATCAAATTAAGAACAAATATTTGGATTACAGTAGGCCCACTTAATTAAAGTTTCTCAACAGAATTTTCTTATATTTCTGCCCATTTCTTAAGCATTAACTCTGAGGTTACAGCTTTACATACAGAAAGAAAAAATTTGGGTTATGCTAAAAATATTTTGGAAATTTTGAATACATGGTAGAAATTCAGTAAATTGTAAGGTTATCAACAGTAAAAAAATCCTACCTCTCTTTGTAACAAAGCTGCAAAGAGATTCAATTGATAACTTAATGTGAAACTGGTTAAACTCCTCACAGTTTAATCCACAGTAAACGGTGATGATTTTGTTTGACTATAGAGGAAGTATTAGAATAGAAAGATGAAGAGATAATGGGGAAAAAAAGCACGTTAAGAATATTCAGAAAGCATGTATGCTAATGCTACATTTTTCAAACCACTTATCTCACAAAACCAAATGGGTTTAGTTTATATTTTTTTAGCCACAAGCATTTCGTTCTGAAAAGGGGGCTACAAAGTTTGCTAAGGTCTTATGAACTATGAGTCTCATTTCTCCCCATTGTTTCAGCCCATGCAGATGCCATTTTTCAGCCCATCCAAAAGGACACCATTTTCAGGATATAGCAGGGATATAGTCTATGTCTTACAACAGAGAGAGATGGCAAATCCTTCAAAATACACATTGTTCTTAACAAAGTGTGATAGTGCAGCTCCATCCTTCCAAGACCTCCCACCTCAGTTTTTACCTGAAATCTCTGCATCATTGGATGTTATTTCTCAGAATATTCTCTTCCATTAAAGAAGAGGCAGCTCTGTGTTTTTCTAAACCAAATATAAAGGCTGCAAAAATAAAAATTGCTGTAATTTCTCCCTGTAAATGTAGCCTACAGAAAAAGTGTTTCTGGACAAACAGCAGCAGCAGCAAGGTAAAAACACCTGTCTCCTTCTCCCCTTCCCTTAGTCAATGGCTGAACTTCGAAGTCTACTTTTGGACTATTTAAAATGCTAGTATGAATAATAACAGGGAATTACTTTTTTACACCAAACTACACAAGGAAATTAAATTAAAAAAACCCTATGCTAATGCACTGTAAAGGTTGCAGTTACAAATCACAGATCTGTTCATGGATATTTCATGAGCAGAAAAAAGGCTAAATTTGTCAGATAAATTATTCATTGTGAATTATTTGCTCAGCTCTACACTTTGTATGTGCACTGTATTTATAAATTTAACAGGGACTCTGGTGGTACCTCAGAAAGCAGCACAGTGCAAATTCTGCATATTCTGATGCAATTTCCAATTTCTGTCACCATACATGTTCTGTGGGTGAAATTCAACCCTCCCACACAATAGCTCGTTACCAAGGATTTCCACACCATTCTGAAACCCACCCCCAGCTCTCTTCCCAAAAGCAGGCTGGACTACAGCCATGGCCACCTTCCCTCCCCTGGGGTGGTGTAGGAACCAAAGAAGGGGCTGCTGGTGAGTCTGTAGAAAGGTGTGAGGCTAAACTTGGTGCTGGAGCTTGCCTGAGGAATGGGAAGGCAGCCCGTGAGGTGTGTGCAAGGCTGGCCTGGCTGGCTGCCCTTCTGCCCCACAGCGTTCCCAAAAGCCATGCACACCTTACTTGGCAGCAAAGTGCTCCATAAGTAGTGCTTGTTTAAGCTCATGCCAACCTTGGTATTCAGTACATTTTACAAAAACAGTCACTGTGTTAAGTCTTCTTGATTCTGATGAGGCAAAATGAGAGATGGTAAGATGGCAGAAGAAACCTGAAAACATTCACTGCACAGTGCAGCGTTTCCTCCAGCAAATGACTCTGGAGAGAGAAGGAAAACGTCTCTGAACAAAAACACCAGTATAAGCATTAGATGACAAAACAAGCAAATGAGAAAACAGTTTCAGTCACATACCAGGTCAAATCTCTTAAATATCTTAAGAGAAAACAAGTGAAAGAGTATTGGTTTGTAGATGAAAATTAAAATAAGCTCTAACACATAATTGTATATGATTGGCAAGAGCAGAATTTTTCATGAAGGGCAGACAGTGCTTTTAGAGAGAGATAAACACTTTTTGCTTTAGCAGGGATGCAGAGCCAGAGGAGGGAGATGATTTGGCAGTATATTGACTGCATGCTTTTATCCTTTCGGCTGCTTAAGTTCTAGGAGAACTAACTTGAACAGGACTACAGTTTAATACACTGAGGCTTACACAGAAGGTATTATTTTCTCTTTGACAGGGTCCAGTGCTATTTTTACGCTGCTTGATAGAGAGCTGCTGTTAGGCCTCAGGGAAGGAATAGTGATTCTTTAAGTACGGTTTTGCCTAACAGCAGCTTCCTCCCTCCTGCCACTTCAGCCACCTTCCCTGACATAGGAAATGCCTGACTCTCCTTTTACTTTAAAAAATACATGTCATTAACTATCTCTTTGGTAATCTGCCTAACAAACCCTGGTTTGTTTGTGCAGGATGCCTAACTCCAACACCAGCCACTCTGTTTATTAGTCCCTTCCTCCCCACTCCAGTGCCCAGCCTCCCTGCCTCCTCAGTCACATGTGTTGTTTCTCATTTAAATGAACAGTTGGATTCTTTTATTTCTTACAAGTGCTGGATTCGCCTTATCGCCCTCATTCCTTTGGGGGTTGCCAATTGGTTTTATCCACGGATGTATCATTTCTCATGCTTCCCTTTTTTCTTACAAAGAGAAAGAACCACTTCGTCAACAAGCCTCTCTGGAGTGGAAGATTAAAAACCTAGACATCACCTACCTTGCAGCGCTACTCCCAACTGGGTTGTGTAAAACTCAATTAAACTTGTCCCCATTGAATACTGCATTACAGTACATTAAACAGAAAATTCTTCAAGCGTGATGACAAAGCTTGAAACCTTGCCTCAAAGCTGTTCCTTGTAGCTTTCTTTAACATTTCAGTCTTTATGGTGCAAGTCTCCCGTTGACACAACTTTAGTCCAGCTATGAAAAATCACAGAGCCCCACAGGGATTAAAAGAGAAAGAGGAGGAGGGGGGGAAAAAAATAAAAAGAAAACCCTGTCAAAGCTGGTCTTGGCACTTTCCTTAGTGTATCTATTGAAACTACATCACCAGCAGACTAGAACCTGAGAGGTATTAGAGAGACCTAGGAACAACCCGACAGTGTAGAATAAGACTGTGTTCAGTCTCTTCGGTTGCCTTTCTGTATTTCCTTTTCTCCAACAGAAACAGGTCTTCACAATCTCTCCCAATTAAAAAATTTACATAATGCCCTAAGACTGGACCGAAATTTGAATTAAGGAAGGGTACAATTCTGAAAAAATTATTTCAAGCCTTCTCCCAAATCCAAGTGTCAGTACTTTCTGAGCAAGTGTGAATTAAGGTCCAAATTAAAAGCCGTATGTCACTGTGATACAAATGAAATACCAAAAAATTGCTGCTTGTATTTCAATTTTTAGGTTCTTCTCCTCATGAAAGGATGGTAACAAGTTTACCATAAATTTGTTTCTATTACTAAGAAATAGTGTGACCTCAGGTAGAAACAAATTTGTGGTAAACTAAGAACTGGAAAGATTTCACATTCTAAGGAACTACTCTAAGGAACTCACTAAGCAGTGAGTTGTCCATGGGATAAATAAGTAAAAATTTTATATTAAAATTTCCCAAAGCCAGAGTTATCTATGCTAAAAAATAAAAAAAAAAGGAGCACACCAAATGAATTAAAAAATATTCCCACTTTTCTTACATAAACCTAATGAAATATAGCCATGTTACACGTCAGCACCTTTGACTCCAAGTATATATGAGTTATCAAAAGTCCCACTGACTGAGTAGTTACATTTCAACAATCCATCAATATCCTTCCAAATAATTCTTTATTTTCTTGACTTTGTGATAGATGTAAATAGACATGTTAAGCAGCCAAATCCTTCCTAAATAATCAGGCTTGAAATGTTTGCTTCTTACCTCCTGCCTTAAAAGCATGCATACTGATACTGCACATCTTACAGAGCATTTAAAAAACACACTCAAGAAAAATGTTCTTGCATTTCAGTCAAAAATGCTGTAAATTATGCACTCATTATTTGAGCTGCTCAGACATGAAGAATGCTGTATAATCGTTTTTCTTTCTTGTGTACTATTACTTCAGTTTATACTAAACATTCTGGGCAGATAATACAAAAGGATTTTGAAGATGCCACATGATATGCAGACTATCCCTCTGCAAAACTTATTTAGCAGTCCAGCTACGTGTAGTTAAGTGCTAGATTATCACACACAGACTGCTATATAAGCTCTGAAAAAGGCAGAATGATGCATGCCATTTTCAAAAGGGAACAAAGGCAAATGTAATTAAGCAAGCCATGTATCAAAATGCTGGGATTCAGTTACTTCTGGCAGTTCCTTTTCATTGCCTGAATTCTACATGAAGTCCTGTGTGCCTTCTCTCTTGTGTTTTAATTTGCCAAAGAGCCCTTACTGCTAAGACAATGTTTAGGACCTACAATGAAGGGATGTCAAGGGACTTGTAAGTCCCTCCTGATTACTTACCCTGACTAGTGACGATTTTTTTCCATCTCTGGAGGGCAGAGTTCAGTATCTTTGGGTATATACAATATGATACATTAGATGTAATAAAAAAGGACTACTCAGAGATGGGGTTCATTCTTCTTTAGACACTTCCTCTATGCACCTTAATTTCTGCAGAGTCAGAAAATGAGGAAAGGAATGAGAATAATAAATTAGGGAAATTATAGGATGGGTCTTTACTCTACTATGTCCATTTTGAACAAGTAGATGCCAATGAAGGTAACTGACTGTGATGTAAAAAACAAGAAAAAAAAAAAGACAATGTACCAACCAAAGGCTATATACTGAAAATATTTTAAACATATTGAAACATTAACAGCTGTTCCCTGTGTTAAGGACATAACCTAACTGGTTCAGTGCTACGTAAGAAGTCTGTTTTCCAAAGAAAGAATATTTATGTCAGGATAAAGCAAAATAATATAGCAACTATACAAGAATATTGAGTTTAAAACTCAAAGTTGTCTTTAACATTATCACAGGAAAGTAAGATTGCTTCCCAAGTAAAACTAATTTTTTTTTCTCAGAGTTTTTTTTCTTTTTGTGTCCTCTACTTACAGTATTATTCTAAAAAACTCTTTGTCTTAGCAAATATTAACCCATTTTCATGAGACTTGCCATATGACAATAAATAACAGGAAGCAGAGTGGTGTAAATTTTTTTTATTGTGTTTAGTTGCACATGTGCACCCACTAGCTAATTCTGGGGGGCTAAAGCAAATTAATTCATTGAAACATGAATCAGAGGCAACTTTTTACCAGGATCTGACAAGTTGTTTACGTGAAAGTGATATAGTTTGATAAATCAGGTGTTTGATTTTTGGCATGCAGCTAAAATCTGTTGGGGCCATTTCCAAAAGACAAAATAATTTCAGATTTACTGTTAAAAATTGCAGGATCACCGTTTTTTCCCCCAGTATGCAACATTATTAACAATAATAACTAACTAATTAACTAACAATATTAGTGACTGGAGTCTGCAAACTTCAAATGCAAAGTGACTCATCTTTTCTCCAGAAACAAAGAAGGTGAAGAAACTAAGTAAAAACAAATAGTGCTTCTGGATATTAATGGCAGACTGTCACATCAGAGTCCTCAAAGAAAACCTCTGCTAATCAGCTTCTATTGATTCCTCTGTAACATCAACATCCCAGAGATGACACATGGGACGTGATCCAGCCATACAAGAATAACACACAAAAATAGCAATCCTGAACTTAAGAATTTTCCTCAGTATCTTCAGCTTGAAGACCAACTCTTAGATCTCCTGTGTATCAGTTTAACAGCTGAAAAGAATCCGATTTAAGAAAACGCTTTTGTTAAGGAAAGTACTTCTCAATGGGTGCTTTTGGAGATGTCTCTGGCTCAGAAACTGAATTTTCTCTGTACAATTAGTCCATTAAGTATTCAACTATTCAAATATTTCAGCTTTGCAATAATTAGGAACACACTAGCACTAGAATCATGCTTCACTTTCCTGAATGTGTTCATATGTTCTTAGATAGAAGAAGGTCATGTATCAGCTCATCACTTTTTTGGAATCTTCTAGCTGAATATATTATAGAGCTTTTTTAGGTGTAATTGATCCAAAATTAATTTTTTCTTGCTTAACATCACTCTTTAAAAAAGGAGAGAAATGGCATTTTGAAAGAACAAATTTTATGATGCTGTGGGTAATTTTTTAAAGGTATCAAAAAATTCAAGCTGCTCAATGTCCAAAGTTACTCCACTTATGTCCTAGATTATAAAATTAAGACCAAACCAATAAAAGAGAATGCAGAATATAATTTCTTTTACGTACATTTCTGTAGGAAAAAGAAAGAACAAATAAATAATGAATTCTAGGAAGTGTATCAAAAACACAGAGCAGTGCCATATCTACATAAAGCTGAGGATAATATTGTGGCAAGCTAGAAAATTGTCGTGATTCACTTGTTATGGTACACTGGATAAAACTGAGAAATCGCTGGCATGTACAAACCCAGCATTCTCTTGACTCATTGAAGAGCTTCTGACATTTAGGGATTTACACAGAAAGTATATGGAAAGAGAAAGAACCCTATTTAAAGAGTCGATCTCAGCAGATCTTTTGAGAGAGTGCAAAAGACCAGAAGTGGCTTCCATGAAAGCAACAAAAACAGTTAATTCTTTAAATCACTATTAAAATTTCAACTTTTCCCCCTAACTTAGCGAGTTAAACCCAAATGAAATACATAATACTTTGCATGACAAACAGTAAATTGCTCCTGGACCACTGGTCCACGAAAGACTCAGTATGGGGTTCTGAACCTACAGCCAGTGCTTGTTTAGCCCTAATTAATTTCTGCTTTAGGAGGGAATGAAAGATAAAAGTCTCAAAGTCATACTTCAGACTACACTTTCCACCAAAGCACGCCACTGAAAAATATCATTGTTTGTGATTTTATACTTCATTTGCTCCAATGATAAATATAATTTAATTGAACCTTAATCATAGAACTGGCTTAGCCTTAGCAATCTGTCAGTCTTATTTTAAATTTTCATTTAATTGTAACTTGAAAATGCATTTAAACCTCACATAATTTAAATCCATTAAAATGCACGTGCAGCCACCATAAAAGGGAGCCTGTTCACATTTAAAAGAACAGATTATTAATAGAAGATGCATAGTGATCATGTGATGCCATCCTTCTCATTTCCTAGTGTAAAACATTTCCTAATCATCTCATACTTTAAGTTCAATTGCCCATCTTATCATGTCAGTAAATGTTTTGCCTGGCCAAAGACAAAACTATCTCCCCTACATCTCAGATGCTTCCATTCCTACATCTGAACATTTGTTTCAGCTAAAGACCAACAATACTTCATCTTAGTTTTCATTTGAAGTTAGCATGGCTTCACCAAGTGCAAGTCTTGCCTGACCAACCCAGTGACCCTCTATGATGGAGTGACTGCATCAGTGGACAAGGAAAGAGCTACAGATGTTGTTTTTCTGGACTTTTATAAAGCCTCTGACATGGTCCCCCACAACATTCTACTCTCTCAACTGGAGAGAGATGGATTTGATGGATGGACTTCTAGATGGATAAGAATATGGTTGGACAGTCACATCCAGAGGGCAGTAGTTAATGTCTCAGAGACCTGATGGATATCAGTGACAAATGGTGTCCCTCAGGAGTCAGTATTGGGACCAGTGTTATTTAATATCTTCATTAATG
>WEIT01010290.1:15066-32554 GCA_013389985.1 Dryoscopus gambensis | reverse complement strand
AGAGCAGCCCTGCTGAGAAGGACTTGGGGGTGCTGGTGGATGACATGGAAAAGATCCAGCAATGTGCACTTGCAGCCCAGAAAGTCAAACATGTCCGGGGGGGCATCAAAAGCAGCATGGGCAGAAGGTCAAAGGAGGTGATTCTGCCCCTTTACTCTTCTCTGGTGAGACACCACCCAGAGTGCTGCATCCAGCTCTGGGGTTTCCAGAACAGAAAGGACATTGGCCTGTTGGAACAAATCCAGAGGAGATCACCAAGATTAGAGGGATGGAGCACCTCTCTTATGAGAAAAGGCTGAGAGAATTCAATTTGTTCAACCTGGACAAGAGATTAGGTTCAACTCCTTTGGGGTGACCTAATTGTGGCCTTCCAGTACATGAAGGGACCCTGAAAGGAAGATGGAGAGGGACTTTTGACAAAACATGTAGTGTCAGGCAAAGGGGAATGGCTTCAAACTGAGAGTAGGTTTAGACTAGATATTAGGAAATAATTCTTTACTGTGTGGGTGGTGAGACACTGGAACAGGTTGCCCAGAGAAGCGGAAATATTTAAGGCAAGACTGGATGGGGCTCTGAGCAACCTAGTCCAGTGAAAGGTGTCCCTGTCCACAGCAGGATGGTTAGAACTAAATGATGTTTAAGATCCTTCCAACCCAGGTCATGCCGTGATTCTATGATTCATATTAGTCAATTCCTGTTAACCTCATGGTTCTCAGTTTTCCCAAAAATGTCTTTCATTTTTCAGATCTTGAATAATTAGTGCACTGTCCTTATATGCTTCTAGTACATTATTTTTATATATTCAATTGTAAAAGGAAAATTTCAACTTGTGTGTGTGTCTACATCATCACTGTTTCAAACAAGAATTCTTCATTCACCAAAATTAAGTTACAGAGCCCTGTATGTATTGCAATGCTCTGACTGCACATTTTGATTAAAACTTTTTTTTAAAATAAAACTTTACAATGGTTACTTAATCCATCTGATAAGTGTGAATAAATGTCTCTTCTAGTGTTTCTAATACAATCTAACTTTTCAACATTCTTTCTACATTGCTTTGCAATCCCTAAATTGCATATTTTTCTCTGTGTTGGCTTCTTCTTTCACCAGTTTATTGCAGAACTAACATTCTTCTGTAATTTATAAAGCTAATTGTAGTAATTTTCTTAAGCCTTAACAATGTTAACTGGGACTTATTCTTTCTATCTTCTGAAGTCTTTTTCAAATAATATTTCCTCCTAATGACTACTAACCTGTGATAGTATAATTGTTTAGAATACATGGAGCCACCCATGCAGAAGTATATATTGCAGCTATAGGAAGAGATTTCAGAACCTTCTGCAGCTTGAGTTAAATACAGGCTGAGGCCTGAGGTTTTGGTTTCTGTTTATATATATGTAAATGAATGTATGCAAGTATATATGCCTACATACTATGATATTATCATAGAAAATTATCTTACAGGCAATTTCTGCTCCAGAAACAGACCTTGGTTCTGCATGCCACCGAACAATTCAGTCATGTGCATCGCCACTCAGTTACAGAACATCTCTAGTAAACCTGCTTCAACATCACCACTTGCTTCAAATATCACGATTTGAGCACGCTCTACCATGGATTTTTGGTTATCAGCATCACATTGCCTCATATGCCCTGACAGAATGAAACTGAAATAAGAAAGAAAGAAACAAATCTGAAATAGCAATTTTTTCCATGTTTTTTTCTAACATGGAAAGAACTTAGGTTTTTAAAAAGCTGCTAAGTTCTCTCTATGTCTGCAGGAACACAAGCTCATTTCTTCGATATTAAAAACACATTGAAGCAGGTTTCAACTTCTCTGTACTTAGTTTACTTTTCATCAGAGAAGACTAAAACAGTGGGAAGACTGAGGGGTGACCCAGCCCTGATGAGAAGAAGAGCAACTGTAGGCACTAGGAACATCCTGCCTCAAGTGCAAGGAGAACTGCAATGAGGGACTCCTGTATTTTCCGCCATGCTGGAGTTCTTTCCATAACGTTCGGTCCCCCTTCACCCCACTTCAGTATACACACTTCATAACTTGCCTCAAAGAACAGGGTGCAATTACCACTGTATTAGGAAAAAATTGACGTGGTCTGCAGTGCTGGCCTCAGCACCATGGTGCCCTGCTGTGAAGTCCTGCTCCTTGTGGCCTCTGCCTACACTGGTGAGCAGTGCTGGAATACCACGGAAGAAGGAGAGAAATGCTAACATTGATCTTTGGATCAGAGAGTACACACATTGATCCCCAGGATCAATAGAGAGGTCAGGATTCAGTCACACATGATCTCTAGCTACAGCTCTTAAGCAGTTCCTGAAAGACACTGGACAGAGATGTATAGGGGATGACTAAGGGTTATGTCTTGATCCCATTTTCTGTTTTAGGAAACTTACAATCCAGAAGAGCTTTTTTTCAATTGCTTTTGGCTCTGAATCCATTTTCCTGAGCATAAAAAAATTTCAATGTCCCTGGTATTGCAACATGAGCTGTCCATTTCCTTTAACATATACAATGGTTTTAGACTTCTCTAATGTCAGGAAGCCTCCTTAAGCTTCTAAATTAACAATGAGAACAAAAATGAGCACAAATTGCTTTTAAAAGTTGCATCAAGTATCAACAAAAAATAAATTAGACAGGATCCAAAATATGGCTAGGGAGTTTGAGAAGAGAGAACTGCTGGCTCTGCCATTGCCTGTGCAGGCAAACACAATTGCCTCCTGGAGTCTCCAGAGCAATAGGAGTAGGAGCTTAGGGACCTCACAATAAATCACTGGCTTGCAGATCAGTTAAGTGGCCAAGAAACACTTGAATTCCACCCACTGTGCCATAATAATGGCCTTGCTTGTAAGCTGCTAAAGACAAAACACATCCAACATGATTTTAACACCGCATTCCAGGTAGCTCAGCTCCACTACCCACCTGGACATCACGGCTGCACATCACATGGGTTTTGCTAGGTGCTTGGCACCTTGAATGCTATAGAAGGGTCTTCTCTGAATTATAAGCACCAGGCTTAATCCATTGGGAGATAAGGGACATAGCATTCTCACACCTCAGTGTCCGTTATACACACAACCACCTTGAATGGGGGAAGAATATATTTCAACATTTTTCAGCTTTTGCTTTTACATGGCACACCATTAGTTTGTCTTGTATCACAAATACACAGTAGAAGTATTTAATAAGAATCACTATAAAAGAGGCTGCAGATGAGTCCAGCCCTGTTTCCTCCCATACAGACATTTTATACTCAGCACCGATGGAGCTGCCTGAAAAGAATGACCCAGGTTTGATATTAGGCTTCTAGGTCATGGTTTCACCTTGACAACAGCTCTTTCATTTCAAGCAGTAACATTTGCCAGGATCCCTAAGGTGTTTTCATTTTTGTCAGGAAGTGTAGGGGGAAAAAAAAGTATGAAAAAATGATAAATCTTAATTCACAAGCTACAGGACTATCTCTGTGTCTCCAGCACAAAACTTCAAATCCAATCCAGGACCTGGATGTGTATTAGGAGGCTGCAGATTTAAACCTTGTCCACCATGATCAAACTGGATTTATGGAGCATCATAACTCTCCAGACACCATCCAGCAGCTTATTAATTTAATAGACTCCTGTCCATTCCATGATGTTCCTGCCCTGACAGTCTCTCAAGATAAGGTGAAAGCCTTTTGACAGGACAGAGTGCATATATATTTTCTTCTGTTTTCTTGTGGATGGGGCTGTCGACAACTTGAAATGTGTGGCTCAGCAAATTTGGGGGTTTTTCTTCCCTTTTGCTTTGTAGGGAAGATGACAGAGGTAATGGTACTGTGATCCCCAGGGGTCACAAGGTTATTGCAGTCCTCAATAGTTACTCAGAATAAGGGTTAAAAAATAATTTCATTAAAAATAAAACACATTTAGCTTATGTATCATATCCTGAAAATAATGACATTTTTCTTAAAAAGCTTCTAAATTACTGATTCTACTGCAATTGACTTAGAAAAACAAGGGACAAATACACACATTGAAAAAAAAAATCTCTGCATTCTGTTTGCATTTATTGTTGCCAATGGTCTCAATGTATGAAGCAATTTTCTTTTCATATGGTCACAGTGTGAAGTGCAGACTGGGCTTCTTTTTCATCCTGAACATGCTCTCATAGGTGAGTTTTGGACTCAGTTTACAGTTTTTTATAGCTTTGTTCTAAAATACATAATTTCGTGCAAATCATGTCAGTATTCTGCCTATTTTCTTGTGTCCCCAAATGAAAAAATAATTCCAATTTCAAACTATGAAATACACTACACAATAAGTGATGAGAACATAAGAAAAAAGACCCAAATCAATATACATGTAAGAAGAACCCATATCATTTGGCTGCTATGTAAATGAAATGCACTAATAATGAACAAAAGCGTTTTCATATTAGAAGTGGAAATTTAGTTGTACTCCTGTATTTCTTGTCACCTTCCCTTTATTATCTATATGCTTAGAATTTAAAGGACGTGTAATAATATACTGTGTGCTATTATATGCATATTCATAAAGATGCATAAAATAACCTTTTTATTGTTGATAATTATGACAATATACAAGGCCCTGACCTCTAACTCCCTAAAGCAGAAAATCCCCCACTGGATCTATTTACAAAGGCAAAAAATTAAAATAAGGAAAAAATACAGTCCCGCTCTGTGAGTTCTGCGAAGCTGAATAGTGTCTGAATTAAGCACACAGCACTTTGACTGCTGTCAACAAGTCATAAGAACCACTACTGATGGAGGAAAAATATTTTCTTCTTCTGTGTCCAGCAAGGAAATCATCAGGACTGATTTGCCATCGTTTCACTCACAACGATGTCATTTGACATCCTGCCTTCTCAACATCCCTACAAAACCAAACACGGAGCCTGACATCTACTTGCTTACCAATCGTGCCCTTATGTCTGTATCCACAACATTTACTTCCAATGACTGCGAATGCAGATACATTATTCTATGTAAGCATTATGAATGTAATTATACTTCTCTTGAGAAATACTTTGCAATTTTTCAGTATTATGTAAAAAGAAATCCAAAACAAGCTCTTCCATAGACCTTTGATATTAGAGTGTCACATGTATTCTGTTAAAAACTCAGATTTTTTTTGTCACTGGATACAAAGAACAAAAACCCTTAGCACCACCAAAGGCTTCAGCACATTGTATAGCTAATGAAGGCATCCAGTAGGAGAGCAGATACTGCAGTTTTCTGACTGTCCATGTGGAACAGACTTAGTAAATTTACGCAATTTGCTTTTAATAGTATGGGGAAAAAAGCCCCTTGCAATCTAAAATATATGCCCCAAGTTAACCTTTGGCTTACTAAACAATTTGTTCTCTGACCCGAACCAAATTATACTCATATTCTAATGCAGCGGTGTTTAAACTTCTTATGATGTTTGACCTCTGTCTCATTCGGGTCCCTGATGCTGTATTTCTGTGGTGCAATGTACCATTACATTGCCTGAAGTTGCAGGGGGAAAAACAAGTATTTGCTAGCTGAAAACCCTTTTGCTGGGGAAAACATGGTATCAAGGATCTCATAGAATAATCAAGAAAAATAATCTTCTGTCACCAAAGAAGAATTTAAGCATCCTTCTGTTGCAACCATTGACTTTTCCTCTATGTTAAAAATTAGAATGTTTACATTAAATTAGCAAAATTAATTAAAAATTGCCTTCAGTGTTCACTAGTAGTTTCATGTAACCCTTTTACAATGTTTGTATTTTCAGTATACGGCACATACATCAGCTAAATAAACCACCCCAGTACCAGTGAGGTGAGTAACCAGTTATGCATTTACTGACTTATTTTCCCTGAATTATGGGGCTCAGCAGCCAGGGTAAGCCCCAGAAGGGTCGAGCACAGCCCTCTGCCTCTAGCCCCGACTTCTGCCCTGCCCTCTCCTCTGTGCTGCCTTTCCTCAAGCTTCCATTTTTAAATTAGCTACATGACACAGTTTCAGTATGGGCAGCTGTCATTTTAACTAATATCATTCTGTAAATTCACCCTAGCAGGCTTCCTCTCTATTGTGATTGGAGAATAGACATTTTTGGGCAGCTTTTTTTTCGCCTGTTTGAGCAAGCACCCATCCCTTAGCTGTGCGGAGCAGCACTCCTCCGAAATTCCTTCCCCTGCTCCCCATTTTTTTGTTCACCAAAAGAAAATGACAATTCTTGGATCTCAGCCTTAGGCAACATCCTCCCTAGCAAGGATTTTGTTATAGTCACTCAGTGGGCACCGACTGTGATTTCACTTACAGAGAGATGGAGTCTTTTTTATGGCTCTCGATATCAAGTGTCCGCACCACCAGCACAATTAACGGGAGCGTCCTGTGGAATCACTTACGGAGATGTCATGCAGTGCCTGTGGAACTGCACTGGGGCAAGGATGGGTTTTCTCTCTTCCTGCATCCTCTCAGAAATAACGAAGGGCATAAACTACTCAGTGAGGCCAGGCAGAGGAGGAAATAACATCAGTAAATCACTAATGGAAATGCAAAACCAAATACCGCCTCACACAAACTGAGATGATGGCTGGCTTAAGAAGTGCGCAAGCCACTGCCTGCAGCCACCTCCTTTTTGGCAGCCATACCCAAACCCATCCCACCATCCTGTGCACCAGCACCCATCCCTGTCCCTCTTAGGGGCAGCCTGCACAGTGGTCATTTCCTAAATTAATATTTGCAGCAAGGAGACTGCCACCTGGCCGGCAGCACGCCCAGTGGGACGCAACGCAACCTGACCGGCCCAGACGCACGTTACACATGTTGGCTTTCCTGCACAGAGTTATCCTGTGGTGCTCTGCAATCAATTACTGTTATACCACCATCATTAATAATTTTCTTAATGAAAATGATTCTGTTGATCTCCGTTGTATTTTAATTATCAGAGTTAAGCATAATTACACTGCAGCTCTGAGCTGGCATGTAGACTCCTTTAGGGCGCAATTTTGTTTTAACACACTGATAATGTAATTTTACATTGTGTCAGTTGTTTAGTTATTATCCAGTCGTACAATTCCGCTGTATTCCTGATAACAGATAATAACCTTAGCACCTCCTATATCCTGAAGTCATTTAAAAAGCAATATTGGAATTTCACAACTAGCTAACTTAATCGCCTTATGATTTTATAATTCCCACAGCTAAATATTTGTACAGACACCCTGTTTTAACAATGTCACTAAACATACGGTATCCATACATTTCACATAAATGGCTTAAATAATATCGAGAAAAATGACTGCTACATGAGCATGGCTTTTAGTCTGTGCAACTGTGTTTTTACACTGTTTCTATTCTGGTCAGTAATAATTTATTTTTGAAAATCCTTGCAGTTCCAGTGAAAGATTTTCAGTAAATAAATATCCCAGCCCCCTCCCAGCTTGTGGGGAGACTCTTACCCATGGTCTTAGAGATTTTCCAGGTCTGGTGCACAACTCTGTTAGGCAAAAATGTTTCTCAAGTACACTGTGTGGCAATTACCATACAGTTCATGCATTCATACTTCCTACCACTATAACTTGCTTGAATTATGCTGAAGCTTATTTTTGAAAAGAACATTATTTCTAAATAAGCTATAATTCATAAAATCTATCTCTCAAATGTCAGTTTCTAGGACATATCTCAAATTACTGAATAGACTTTGTGAAAGTCCATTTTGAAATATGAGAGAAGTTTACGATAAATATTAAAACAAAAAGAGCATTTCTTTTGAATTTAATTACAGTAGTAAAAATTTCCTTTCAAGAAAATGGAGTGGAATAATGGCATGTGCCATGAGTAGCCAGCTTGTATCAGAATTTGTAAAATGGGTTAATAATTAACTATCCCTAATGAACTCTTTCTCTCTTTCTAACTTGTCCTAGTATTGGGGAAATGCAATTATAAAAAATACAGGTAGTGATCCTAGACTAAACTGAATAATTAGAATAGCACTTATTTCAAATACTGAGTATTTATTTCATAGCTATTCACTTTGAATGTACTCTGATGTGTGATTTTAAATAACTGGTTTCTTTATCTAAAGATTTGTATAGAAGATGACTTGTGATTGCACAGAAATAACTTAGAAATGTAATCCTATATGCATACATCAGATATATATGTATAAATTTATAGACGTATATATACGCACATATATATGAACACATACACTTTGTTTGCTTGCCTAGGGAAAATATTTTATGGAGAGCATTGAAGGCAAATAGGAAGTTAGCCAGCCAGCTCAAATTCTCTTTCAATAGAACCTACATTCTAGGCTCCTGTCTTTGTGATTGTTGTGTGTGCAATACGTGGGTGACTACTGTGCTCACAGCATCTAGTGAATTGGAAATCAGACTGACGTTCCTATGTTCTCCTGAAGGATCTAGGGAAAATTCTGCTCTCAAAGATATCTCTGTAATGAGCCAAAAGGAAGTATGGAATGTGCTTCTGAGTCAGCAGCTGATCAACCAGTACCACGTACTGTTAGCCAATTCTAAACTTATCTTCCTCTTAGAAATGTGCCAATTTACTCCACTCATCTCATCTTGAGTTTAGTATGGAAAACAGCTCCCAGGTGACCAAATCTGCTACATGGATAATTCCACACATTTGTTCAGCTAATTGCTTTCAGAAATAACAACGTATTGCTAAGCAAACTAACAAAATTATACACATGCAACTACAACATAACATCGAATTACAGCTACATGCCAGCTGACACCGTTTCATTAGAAGTAATGGCACTATAGGAGACAGAAAGCTAACACAAATCAAAGCAATGTAATCTGGAATGATGAGATACAAATTGAAGGAAGAAACATTATTCTATTTATTTATTTTACCATCTTCTATTTGACATTGTTTTGTGGTCCAAGCCAATTAATCTTTCTAGTACAAAAATCCCAGCAGAGCTCAAGGCAAGGGTAGGTGCTTAATGACCAACAGAGCAGCCACGTCAGAGTGCAAAGAGAGGAACAGAATGCAGTGAAAGCAAAGCATATCTACAAATTCCTTTCTGCATTAGTTTACTGGAGTAGCAGGTTTTTAACATATATTTATCCTCAAATTTATCCTCCACCTTCGTTATAATATGCATCTGTGGTAGAGACAATAGAATTCACCTTGAATGCTGTAAAACTGTCTCACCATACCTTGTTAACCAAGTAATAAAATAACTGGCATGATCAGTGAATCAAAACCCATCACCTTTGAATGAAAATACTAATATTTTAGGCTAATCAGATTGCATCAAACTGAAGCAAGTTCTTACTATTTGAAAAAAAATAAATTGTATTTCAATAGATTAAATCAGACAGCACTGAAACTGTCTAATGAATTAGATAATGTTTGTAAAATACTTTGAAGATGAAAAGTCCAACTGGTAAATACGTGCTAAGTATTAATATAATTACAGAAAGAATGTAATACTTGATAAGACATCATCCTATGGGAATTTGCAGGAGCTATGTTTTGGAGTGAAAGTAGTTTCCCATTACATTAAAAAGTTTTTGCAGAAAAGTTTGCCTGTATGTAGTCAATATTAAAAACAGCAAACTGCGCTCTGGATTCATGCAAAAAGCTTCAGTGTGTTTGCTACTCAGAGCACTTTGCTGCTTCTTCCACTTGGGCTGCAATCAGCAAGCTGTTAAAGAAGGGCAGCTCAACCATTTTTAGATCTGAGCCTGCTTCTCTAGTACTGCAGGTGTTTCAGGTTGTAGAATGAATGTGTTGACATTTTGTAATTATAATAGAAAGAATTTATAAGACCCTGGTGTGCAACTCATTTTTAACATGCAAATTCCCTGTTTTCAGCGTTTCAACTTTCAAAGGCTTGTGGCAGTTTAAAAGCAATCCTCTTATAAGTGTATAAATTGCAATGATTATAGGAACAAGTTGTAATTGTTTCTAGTAAGTTTTTAGGAGTCTTTGATGTTATGATTAGTGTTTTGTATGTTAACATATTGATATGGGTGCTTATTTGCCTGGATGCTTGTATGCTGAAATGGTCACTAGGTTGCCTCAGCAAACAAATCTTTGATCTCAGTAGGTCTGTTTGGTTAGAAATAAAACCTAAAAGACATTAAACAAGAACAGTGCATGTTCTAAAGTATTCACAAAGTGCTGAGATTGGTGATTGAAATACAAGGAAGGAAAGTCATAGTTTTGCAACCTGATCTGTAGGGCGAGTGCCAAACATAGCTACACTATGTTATTTTTATTCAATGTATTCAAGTGGTGTTTTGTTTGTCTTTTTTTAAAATGTATTGTAATGATTCCATAGCTGCATTTAGAAAGCTTTCACAGTGACTGACTGAATAGTGTGGTGCATAGTCCATGGTGCTATGGACTGAACCCGACGCTCTTTGTGTTGGTTCGAGATGCAAGACAAAAGCCTGTGCAACCTTGAACCAAAGGAGCTGTTAGATGTGGTGGGTTAGATAAAGCATCTTTGGCGGGCAGCCTTGTAAGAACTCGTACTGACTCGAACAAATTTGAAAATCCATGTAGGACAGAAGTGATACCCATTTCCACGAGCCAATATACTCCAGTGAAGCATCATCACATCATGCCACTACGCAGAGACTGGAATGTCAGAGGTGACAACCCTGAAATCCAGTTCCATTTATCTTATGTTACCATGCTGACATAAAGTCTTTTCATAGTCTAATCAAGTTCTCATTCTTCATATAAAACCAGATTTCAGTTAGTAATCTACAATGTAATGCAACATAGAGAAATGATATCCAGTATGCCCAATAAAATATCAAAAAGAATTCACCTATTCAAAGTGTATAGATTTTACTGATGTTTCCCAGAGTACTGACTCCCAGAGAGAAATGAATGGTACGTTTTATGTCAACTGATGTCCTTCAGTGCTTATAAAGCATTTAATAAACTACAGGCACTGTGTGGAGTTTTTATACCACTAAAAGAAAAAAAAAAACGGAAACCAGAACACGGGAAAAAAATGGGAGCAAAAACTGACATTAAGGGGAGACATAGTATTAATTTTCCTAGTATGCAACAGGTAAATGTTTATCTCAGTAGCTTACACAAGAAAGTAAAGAAAATAAATCAGTTTGTGTTTACCTTTGCTGTACACAATGCAGTTGTTTTTGTTGTCTTCTACTCCTTGCCAAGTCACATCCAGCAGCCACTTGGGGCCAGCAGTCAGTACCATAGGGACTGAAGCCTTTGTCTTCTGTAGAAAGGATGATAACAAACAGATGCCATTTGTTCGCCTTGATTAAGAACTTGAATAATAATGGTAATAATAATTTTATTTGCAAACAACAAAATCTCCAAACCCATAAGCCAAAGTCTTATTCCCCTGCCTCAGGATTTTTTTAAGAAGACACAAGCAGGAAGCTTTAGTTCTTTCATTGATTGAATGGTGAAACTATTATCAAGGATTTTTCCGAATGATATTGGATCAGATATCCAAGATTACACAGATCCCTGGTGGCTGAGAATTATAAAGGGAATGCAGATGACTTTCACAGCAACGAGCCAAGTGTTTAAAAGTGAACTTTAGACACATTGTACTTCATTATCAATGGGATCTCACTATTTCCTGAAACAGACAGGAAAGAATTTAAAGAATCAGTATCCATTTCAAAGATCTGTCCTGGGTAACATTTGTATTATCATAGGAAATAGTTCTGAACGGATAATGGAATTTTTCCCCTTTTGCTATGTGTTGATATGTGATTTTACTATGTCTGAAAAAATAATAATGCTAATGATTCACCGCAAAAAGACTATAAAACAAGTTGTATTAACACATTCAAAAACTCAAAAGTAAAGCAGGACATCATCACACCTGAAAGGCATGCAGGCAATTTACCATTTCCTGTCTGTATTTCAGATTCTATATTTAGAGAATTTGATATTTGAGGAGATAAGGCAGAGGCCTCAAATTTATTAACATTTAACTCCTTTTACTAATCAAATGGCAAAATCCTGTGGGTAATCCTGAGGTTGTGAGTATGTGGCACCTAGAATTCTATCACAGACACTTCTTCTTCTCTGTATCAAGAAAAACCACAAGAGAAGTACGAAGTACAACAGCCACAATGTAACTTTAATTATTTTTTTCTGGGATATAATTCTGTCCAAGACATTCCAACCTTTTGTAAGAGAATTTAATTATTTTTATATTCCACCAATAATTCTCTAGTTGTCTTAACCTATTTTTTATTGTGAAATGCTGTATGACTGACCAAGACGAAAAAAATTTAAGGTACAGAAAATCATATTTCTATGGACATGCCAAATGCTTTGCCCACATTTATTATCGATAACTATTCTAGAAATACAGTGAAGAATAAGAACATTTACCACAGATCATATTACATTCACAAAATATACCTGAAAATATTTATTGAAAATAAGATACTGCTTAAAATAATTTAGTTATATAAGATTAAATCAAAAATATTAAAGAATATATATTACTATAATTACATTAATATTTTAATAATGATGCTAGAAAAAGACAGACATACAATGTCATATTTTTGTGGGGGTTTTTTTCTGTTCAGATTCCAATACTATTTTATCAAGTACACTACTTCTTACTTAATTTTCATTTTAGATTTTACATTTTTCATACAAATGTTTGTGCATAAGTCACACTTTCATATGAACTCCATGACATTATTCATCTTCCTTGCGTATGGGAAAAAACAGATAGAAATTATGAATGAAATTAGGAAAAAGGAATGTAACATCTAGCAAAAATATAACTTCCTAGTGTAAAAGTACTGAAACCAGAGACCAGAGCAATGTCTCAATTCCTAATACTGCTTTCTCTATGGGAAGTTGCAGAAAGTATGTTTTGTTTCTACGAAATATTACAAGAGTCAACCCAACCTCATGCACTTGTATTCTGAATTTAAATTCTAATTAGTAGCTGACCAGTAAACAAAACAATTTTATTTTTAAAAATTTGGTTAAGTTTCTATGTAAATTATCAAGAAACCTGATATTATCAGTTATGCAATCAATGGAAATGATATACATACGGGCTACATAGAAAATAATGACATAAAATAGGCAAGAACTGAAAAAGAGCTGCAGCAGATGACATGAAAGGTAATCAAAGTATCATCCCTATCTTCTAGCATAGAAAAGTCTGAACTTTACTGTAATTTACACCAAAACAGTGCTAAGGCTGCCATGGAAACAATGAAAAGTTGCTATTCCCCATGTAGCTGAGAATCATACCCAAATTGAATACAAGCTGTAGCAAGAATATTAGCAACTATGGCTGCATAGCAATAATGAAGAGGAGGATCAGGACGCACTCTAATACTTGCTGCATTTCTCCAAGTGCCAGTTCAGTCAAGCCTTTAACATGTTTTTGTGCTTATATGTGCTTTCAGTCTCTGGTAATCCCAAATTTAATCAAAGGACAGTGAAATACTTCTCCAAGTACACTAAAAATGATTAAGACATTCAAACAATCATTTTTTTTTCTTAAGTTGGAGGTCAAGTTAAAAAACAAAGCAAACCAAAATTCTATCTTTTAGGAGTAGTAAGGATCATCTACTTAATTTTCACAAGATCTAATCCCTGTTTCTAGTTTACTTCTTTCCAGACGTCTGACATTTCATTGTGTCTCTTCCATCTCTAAGGGTATTAGCTGCATTAAGGTGGTATCAAAAAGCCTCAAATAATATCAGGATCTTCTTGTGCTGGGCAATAGTTTATCTACATAGACAGGACAAATAATACGTCCTGGGAAAGGATTATACTTAACCATATACTGCTGAGGAAAAATGAGATACAGAGATACCATTTGACTTTCTCATGGAGATTAATTTCTCCTTTAGTAAGTGGTAGGCTTAGTCCCAGGCCACTGCTCCAGTTTCCTCCAGACAAGGAGAGGGGCCCAGGCCTCATCCTTTCTGAGGTGAAGCAGCGGCAGCAGCAGGTAGACTGAACACCAGCAGTCAGCACGTGTGTCTGCTTTGCCATTCCCCATTTACAGGGCTTTTTTGGAACTTAAAGAACTCCATGGTTATCACTAAATTAGCTTCCAGGTTGGCTTGGCAGTTAAACTTGTAATCAGCTCTGCAGCTGTAAGTGGTCTCTAAGCACTAGAGATAGGCTGGAGGAGGAACAGGGTGTTTCATCTCACAGCTCTGCTAGCCCAGAACTGGTGGACACCTCAAAAGAATTTCCCATTCTCCCATAGCTCTGCTCCCAAGCTGCACAGATATGTAAATAAACTTATTTTAATATGAAAGCAAAACTTCACAAGACCTCGGCTGCTTGCAAAGCTTGGCACCTCCACTGAGGGATACCAGCAGTGGCTTCCCTTTGATGCACCTTAGTGGCATATTGCGTGAGCTGTAAGGCAGGTCAGGACCATGGCAGCAGTTCTTGGGGACTGGCACCCTGTGAGGTTTACAGGCTCATAGGTGTTCAGCACTGAGAGAGGCTTGCTCTTGTTGTGCTTTATTACATAGTAAGAACTGAAGCAAGCCTGCTGATTCAGGAAAGGCCATTTCCTTAAAATGGTTAAAATGAAAAGACCCCAGTCCAAGATAAAAAGAAGCTATGGTTAAATCAGTCATGCCTTTATCACCTCAAGATTAGACTACTGCAATGCGCTATACCTGAGGCTACATTTTAAATCCATTTGAAAGCTGAAGCGGGTGCAGAATGTGGCAACCCGCTTCTAAAGCAGGATATCGTGCTTTGAGCGCATTACACCAGTGCTTTTTAATTTTCACTAAGTGTCCGTGGAATTTAAGGCACTGGTTACAACCTGTAAAGCCTGGGACCTGTCTGAGATACGTAACTGAGACCTGCCAGTCCTTTGTCTCAACTCTACAACCACAGCTGAGAACCACCAAGGAACATGCAAAAGGGCTTCCTTGGCTTGACATTGAATAAAATCTTGGTAGGGCAACATGTCCTTCGTGACAGCTCTTTACCTTTGGGACATCATCCTACTTGAAGTAAAGTATACTCATGCTCTGACTGTCAGACACTTCTACAAAAATCATCCAGTAATTCATAAGATGTACTTGTCATACTGCAAAATTTACTTGGTCATTCCCAAAACCGTAGTGGTATGTGTTACCTACTTTACACTGTTTTGTTTTGTTTTGTTTTGTTTTGTTTTGTTTTGTTTTAAAGTGCTAGTAGGAATATCTCTAGCTTAAGAAATGTACCTTTTTACACACACAAAAAGATCCCTTCTTGACACAGAATCTACAATATTGCAGCTTCTTACAAATAAGACTTCAAAAACCAAACATAATTTTATTTCTCCCTCCGAAAGAACAGCTACACATTACTCAAAAGCTTACAGAATGTTCTCCCTACTGCCTAAGTATAATCATAGGGATCTGCTAATGGGTGTCTGTAAGACGAGGCCATACAGTAACAAACTCACATTTTTTGAACAAGGGCACATTATAGACCCATAGTTTTGTTCACTGCTCTGCACTAAGTAACTGTACATTCTACACTAGAGCAACATTTCCCTAAAAATGCAATTTCTACTAATGTTTTCATGCCATAACTAGACAAATTTGACAAGGACAAGCAGGGTCAAAACTGTGATCTCTCAGGGAACAATTAGAATTAGCTAATGAGGATAAAAGAGGTCAGGCAGGCATCCACTTTTCACTAACCTTTGAAGCAACTGGACAAACAAGGGAGGTAACCCTCAATAAATGTTTATACTCAGTCAAGAGGTTAATGGAGATAAAAATAGCCATCACAGCAGCCCAAAAATAGTTCTGCACTCTTGTTAAATGGAATTAGTGCTGACAAGTAACATTAGACGGGCTCTTCCCTGCAAAGATTTCTAGCATATGATGTGTGTGGCCTGGCAGAAATTTGAGGAAACCCCCATGCTGAAGAAAAATACAGCATGATCAAGTTGCTTGAAATCTATGAAATTCTGATGTCGAATGGCAGATGAGTGCTAGCTGTTTCTTAAGAAGCTGTGCTGAAGCAACAGTTACTGAGCTACTGAGCTCATGTTCAGTAAGTCACGGTGACATGACTATCCTGTCCCAGGCATGGTGTTCCAAGAAGTGTTCAACACTATTTAATGAGATCTATTGATACTCAGAGGCTTTGTTTCTTACTATATTTTGGTTCCTGCAAACATATTTTCTTTCTAAATTTTCCAAAGAGCCTGAGTTCCTACAAAAGATACAGAATATTACCAGAATGTCTTCATGCCCTTGGAAAGTTCCAATGGCCTCCGGGCAGAGTTAGTTTATAAAGTCAATTAAAACCAAGAGTATACTGGGAGAAGAGCTGTAAACGTATCTCAGGTGCCCTCAGATATGAGTCTGGGCTAGCAAAACACCAGTTAATACACTGACGGAGGTTTCTACTTTGAAATTCAATATAAATTCGATTGGATCATCACAGGGTTGACATGCTGAAGCTGCAGAACATCCCCTCTTGAGAGGCTGAGCTCACCTTTCATGATCACCATACTCAATTCAACAAACTTTGTAAGCAATCAAATCAATTCAGTTGGGAAGGGCTCCTAAGGGTCATTCTGGACAGAGCAATTACAGATATTTGTATAGGTCTCAGACTATCCCAAATTAGTTAATATTTAAGATGTTTTTGAATAATAAGAAGAGTGGTAACTCCATTTTATCACCTCTCACACTGACTGTCCCAATGTATTTCTTTACCTTATAGCAGATTACCGATTCATAAAGCTCTAAGACAATCCCACCCAAACAGCCCATCGGACAGACACAGATCCGCGTTTTGTTGTTGATTTGTATGCAATCAGCTGCACTGTCTTTCAATTTCTGTAGCTTCCCTGAAAACTCTTATCTTTTTCCATGGAGGATTCAGTCTTGGAAGAGTATTTATTTAAGGGCTTTTCTGGAAAACCTGCCAGTCAAGGCCCGTGGCAGCACTTCACAGTGCCATAGCTTTCTTCGCTAGACGTGCAACAGCAACTCCTGTCCACTAGCACAACACTGGAGATGTCAGGAGGTTTTCATGCCAATGACAACATCACCAATTAAAGCAAAGACATGACAGTCTCCAGCTATAAACACCCACTCTGGAATCTTACAATTGCACCAGCATATCAGCTTTCACAGCCTCCACTATGTCTGTAGGTGAGACCTTGAAACTTGAACTAAATGCAAAAGAAATTTTGCTATCCTTAGTCCTTGTGATTGAAAAAAACCAAACCCAAACCCCAAAACTTTGAAAAACTGATACCAACATAATATATGCAGTTAATTTCACCTAAATCTTTAGACAGCATGGCATAATTGTTTTAGTTACTTTACAGTTTTATGGGATCCAGAATTTCAGAGTAGTATTCAAGCATGTGCATATCTGCACAAATTGTTACTTGTGATGGGCCATGAAACTAGTGATGAAGAAAAGAAGGATCTACTTCCCACTGTCTTTCTTGGTAATAGTAGAAGAAAAGTATTGGTAACAGTTGA
>WEIT01010290.1:1483-12425 GCA_013389985.1 Dryoscopus gambensis | reverse complement strand
TTTATAAATACCTGACTATGTATAGGTAACTTCCTCTCTCAAAGGGCATGGGATGGATAGCAGTGTATTTTGCCAGCACTCTCTTGACTTCACTCTCTCATTTTATTTTTCCCATTACTCTCTTTCCTGTTCATTCTGTTCTTTGGGAAAGCAGTGTATTTATGTGTGTTTATAAAATGACCAGAGCCAGGAAATTGTGTTCTTAGTCAATGCTGTGATTAGCATAAATGTGCCAAGGATATTCTGAAAGTTGACAACCCTAAATGAATCATCTCTGTCATGGTGAGTTGATACCTGTGGGTAGCAGGAGCATTGTCAGTGTGTCTTAGTGTTCAGGTATCTGCTGTGGATGTTGAAACCTTTCTCCTTTACTGTAAAGTTGAATACTTTGGATAATACTATTTCAGAGATGACATGCACCTGTACTGATGAAATCACACACTATATAACTTATCTTTAGACAAGATATAATGCAGTGCTGCTTGCACACTTTCACGCTGAATTATCAGTGCATTTTTCCTACTGGGTTAACCTCACTGTTGTAAATTTTTGTCTACTCTAAGAATTTCATCTCTCTTTCTACTAATGAGACCATGTTGATATTTGCCAGTAAACACTTTCTGAATGCACTTGCTTGAATGTCACTTATTTCCCTTTTGCTAAACATTTTTCACATAAGATAGATGAATACTCTGCTCAGTATGGCTCAGCTGCAATTCTGCAAACATCGAATTTACTCTGGATAGGTTGAGGGACTATACTGTGGGATAAACCATCAATCCCTGGTAAGCTTCTGACAATTATTCTCTCACTTTGCCCAAATATCATTTGGGCTTGGGGCAGTTAATGTGACAATAGATATTTCAGATGATCAAGGGGACAATTACAGAGGTTTTTCTAGAAGACATGAAGGCATAAGACATGAGGGCATATATATTGCATATGGATTAATTCTGTCTGGTGCCATGGTCTAGCTGTTTACACCAAAGCCATCCAAAATGATTGCTGTATCTGCAGCTTAGTTCAGTGTGGTACTGAGTAATTTCTAGTTTTGAGCAATTTTTAAATTTTTTGTCTGTTATACTTTTTCTTATCCTGGAATGGGCGATTTAAATCACCTTTTCCAGAAGTCCCAATTTCATGATGTTTATTTTACCTAAGGAACAGGAAAACGGGTAATGATGGGATAAGGAAGAATGGCTTTAAACTGAAGGAGAGTAGGTTTAGATTAGATACAAGGAAGAAATGGTTCACTATGAGAGTGGTAAGGCATTGGCACAGGTTGCTCAGAGAAGAAGATTCCCTATATCTGGAAGTGTTCCAGGCCAGGCTGGATGGGACATTGAGCAGCCTGGTCTAGTGGAAACTGTCCCTGACCCAGGCAGGGGGGTTGGAAGTGGATGATCTTTAAGGGCCCTTCCAACCCAAACCATTCTATGATTCTATGAATTCATTAAAAATACAAAAATAAAAAGGACATGCATAGAGCCTTCTATAAATCATCCATTACACAAAACTACAGAATAGCTAGTTTTAGATTCTGCTTATTATATATTGTTATTACTTTGTTTGGAACTGCAAACTCAGGTTGTGTATTTTACTTCAGAAAAGTGAATGTTTTTGTCATGAATGGTGAATAAGTCATGCTTTAGCAGAAGTAAAAGATACTGGTTTTTAAATTTCAACTTTTGTTTTTTTATTTCCCAGGACTAAACAGGGAGAAAATAAAAAGTTCTTTGTATATTTTTGTCCAATATTTTAAATGCATAAATAAGTGCAGCTCTATTAGGATTACATTTCCAATTAATATTCTGAGGTCTTTATGAAATACATATTCAATACAAAGGCATTGTAGTCAATGGTGTAGGTATCACAGTGTAATTCTCTTGGTGATGCATTACACAATATTCGAACTTCAGTGGTGCACACACTGAATGCACACAAAATATTATAAATAAATTCCTCTCTAATTTGAAATAGAATTGGGGAATAGAAAAGAATCTATGCCTTTCTTGTGGACTTTTTAAGATTTTTATGCATGCTGTTATTAGCTATTTTTATATATATATATCTTTACTAAGAGGAAATGTGGTACTTTAAAGTAAGAGCATAAATCCAACATACAATCCTCTCCTCAAGTTTTATATTTGTTAAGATAGAATAATCATTTAAGGTAGAAACTTAAAGCATGATTCAACAACCAGAGGTCTACATGTATGACTTTGATTAATTATTTTTAGTTCAGTTGAAACATCCCAGTTTATCTCCTTTTAAGATTATCCTTGACATATTTAGAAATCCTAATGCAGATTTTATGGCCCACACCTATCCCTGATGGTGCTAATGGACTAGGCATAATGAATCATTCTAATTTGGATGAAAGGACCACACAACATTGTGGCAGTCCTTTAGAGAATTAAGGCTCAATTCTGATCTTCCAGACTTATGAATGCATTTTTGGGATTAGGCTGCATATCTGTACATCTGTTGAGTCTCAAGGGGTGTATACTCAGCTAAGTATTCTGACCTTCCAATGTACTGTATCAAATGTGTGGCCTTGGGATATGAAAGGATTTGATTACAACTGTACTTTAACACTGATTTAATATATAATTATGGGGTAAAACCTAATTCCTCCTTACATCTTCATGTAGAAAATTCCATCACTATTAAGCAGACACTAGGATATTTTTTCCCCAGCGAGAGTGATAGCAAATGGAAGAAACTGAAACACCCACCCAGGATAATGTAAAATCAAGGACAATCTTCTTGGGGATGGCTTTAAAATCAGCTTCTTGTGCCCATAAAAAACCAAATTTAAATGATCTTCTGCAAGTGTGTTGCTAGTTGGTACGCAGTTGCATTATGTACAACGCTTGACAGCTTATGTATAAATAAACTGGAAGAATGTTCCTTTAGTGATTTTCACTATTAGTCTATGCTTTCTTGTTCACAGGTAATGAAGAGAGCAATTAACTTTACACACACACACTATATATATAAAATACTGATGGAAAAGTTTACAAATAATTGGAATTATCTGGTTATTATTTATTCACTTATAATTTCTGTTTTTCTAGTATATCAAAGATGGAATGTTGTAAAATTCCCTTTAGCTGGTTAAACTTTCATAAGATATGCTTTGTGTTTTTATGTAAAATTTTAATTTCTTTGTATTCCACTGAAAACTCCTTCCCAAATATTATCAGTGAAAAACTCCTAAAAATATTAAAACAGACTTCAAAAGAGAATCAGTTCAATAGATTTTAACATACGACTGTGCAGTATTTTAGGGGGTTTAATTTTTCTTCTATACTGTCAAATTTTGCATAGATTTTTAAATAAATAATAGTGGTATTAAGTAACTGATTAATATGAGGATTTCAGAGAAAATACTTTCCAAAATTCTATGCTTTCTCATCAATATGATCTGTCTCAGATCTGAATTACAGATTCATGGTGCTTACATTTTCTTTATCATTTCAGAAAGTTTGGACCAAGAAGATGCACTGAGCAGAGCAGCACCTTTACTTTGCAAGCAGTTACTTTCTTCCAGTTGAAGAATATGCTACACATAATCAAGTAATTTTTTCTCCCCTGCCTTAAAAGCATGAGGATTTTATTTCACTGTTCTCACACAAAAATGAAAATTAATTTCCTTAAAATGCCCAAGACAGATTAAAAGTATCCTCAGTTTTTGTAGTTTGTATGACATCGTTGTGTAACGCAGCTCTCATTTAAATTGTTTCAGTGTACTGATTATATGCAGCATGACTAAGAACTGCAGCTATGCAAGTTTCCATGGAAAAAAAAAGTTTCAAAAGAATGGGTGAAGGTCCTTCACTGGGACTGGAGATAAAGATGGAGAATCCAGCGGCAGGACTGGTGAGTACAGGGCTCTGGTTCCAGTAAGACTCAACAAACAGCTCAGATCAGAATCTAAAGTCCAGGAAAACAGCCTGTAGCTTCGAGATTAGCTTTCTCACACTATTCCTGAGTTAAGCCAGTAGAAACATCATTATGAATGCATAATTATGATTACGCACTATGCTATTGCATAATAGATCTTAAAATCTGAAAACAAAGAAGTAGTGTAGGAATGCTGTTTTCAAGCTTTTGGTTTTGAACACAATGAAGTTATGGGTAAAAGACTTTCCACAAGGAAAAACAGTTCCAAGAAAATGTGTTTTACTTGGAAATTTCATACGGATAGTTATAAAGCATTTACACATAAAAGCAGGGGTAAAAGGGAGATAGGGACCTGGTGCTATGTTTATAACTTGAAAATAACAATGAACAAAGCCCAAACCCCTCCCATATTAACATATTTTAGGGAACTAAAAAAACCCCACTATCACTTGAAAGAAGGAACAATAGACATAGAAACTGGAAGCTTGGCAAGTTTACTTAAAGGATCTTTTTCCCAAAAAGAAATAAATTTAATTTTTTGAAATTCTTTGAAGGAAGAATTTCCCTATGAACCAAAGTTCGTTTCTGGGACTGATGGATATACACAGGCTGGTATCCTAAGTTTAAATGACAGTGTTGATAAAAGAGTGATGCAGCTTGCTTAAAGAGAGCTGATGGATTCATTCACATTCATGTGTAGAAACAAAACAGGGTGAATATGATGAATGCAGTAACTGGGTACATCTATGACATAAACTGTTGGTATCAAACTCCTGTCAGTTGCCAGTTTATCGATGAAGCCGCTTTGGGCCAGCAGTGCTGCAGCTCTGTGTTCTCTAATACGACACCTTGGGACCTATAAAGACTCTGGGATCACAAATCCAAGGAGTGGTCCTCAAGTGGGAGTGGGCTGAGTTTCAAAAGCAGGGAGCATCAAAAAGAACAACAAATTTGCACATAGATTCTATATAGGGGTCAGGTTAATTTTGTTATTGTATGAAATGAAAACTCACAGTGGTAATAAGAGTCAAGCTGAGTACCACCACACTGCAGACTGAATTTAAGTGATTAGAAAACTATTCTACTGTTGGCTAAGACCAGTTTCACAAAAAATTACTTTTTAATTCCAAAAGGTAATTTTTCCTTGAAGGCCTTCCCTGGTTCAAAGAACACACAATCCAATCCAATAAAATCAAATCCTTTATTCTTCCAGTAAAATTTGTGAATGAATTTTCAGATACCTGAGAAAGAAAAAAAAAAAAAAGCCAGCTTCCAAATGTTCCTAGCACTTCAAGATACCAATGAAGCCAATAAAAGGGAAAGAAAGACCCTCAGTTGTGTGTTATGGAGCCAAGAAAGCAACCTAACACCACAAAGCACCAGAGGTAAATCAAGCTTACAAGGAGAAAAAGCTTTAGAAATTGGCAGAATCAGAGCAGACCAGGCTATCAAACCCCACAAGTCAGAACAACTTTATACCAGAATTTCTCTTCTTATCACAGAATTAGGCATTAAAATGCCACCCTACTGCAGGCACCATATCCGTTTCAAGCAACTACCTCATATCACTTGGCACTAAGTGGCAGCAGCTGTTCAAAGCAGACTTGAACCTGGCGTTCCAGCTGAGCAGGGTTTTTTCCCTGCTCCCAAGAGATAAGAGCCTTCAGGTGAGGTGTGAAGCTGCCATCAGCATGGGGCATTTGTCTTGTGTGGCAGCTTCCAGGCTTCAGGGTTACTGCAACCTCTGCACAGATGCTGCTCTGTTCCCCACAAGCCTTCTCAGTTTTTCAGTGAAGGAAATTATATTTGCCTGATTCTCACAAGTCCAGATCCCATTTGCACATTGAAGGGAAGTGGTCACATCTGCAGAGCCTCTGATAGCTCCTGCTAATTCTAAGGAGGACAGTTGGATGATGGAAATCTGCCTCTTCACTCCTCCACTCGGGAGGTGACCTTTGATAAAACTTTCTTTTACTAAGCTGAGGACGATGAATAAGTGAACACAAGCTACAACATCAAACAAAAGAAACAGTGCTCAAACCCAGAGCTGGCAGTGCCATGAGCCACTGGAAGGAGAAAAGGTATGCTCAGCACCAAGCGCTCCTGCTCTATGCAGCTCAGGTAGATCCAGCCCCTACTCCTTGAAAGTTCAAGTGAAACTTGATTTACAGCCACACCTTCGGCAGTGGGCAAGTGCTGGAAGAGCTGAGAGAGATCCGGACAAAGAGTGATGGGAGGCAGAGGCAGGGGGCAGCGGGTGCCCTTAGTATTATAAAAATGCATCTTATTCTGTTTTTAATCAACGAACCTTATCCAGCAATCAAGGCAGATATATAATAAGCTGAGCTACTCTGTAAATCTAAACATTCTCCACAAATAGAAAAGATACAGCCTGAGCTCTCTGATTGTTACTACGGCAACTATCTAAAATGAAAATCTTGTTAACCCTTTGCATGCTGTAGCCACCCATGAATCAGTGTTAGCTGACTTCTGTGCACTTATCTCTCCTTTTTCCCCCTGAAGAAATTCATAATTGTATTGCTTCACAGTAGTTATGCTCTGGTTATCCTGTTTGAGACTGAAAGAACTGTGATAGGTGGTAGTTTCATAGGTACAGCTGAGTTTTGTTACTTGCTCATTACCAAGAATATAATTCAAAAAATAACTAAGAAAACAGAAGAGAAAATCCTTAGATTACTCCACGAGGCCTGGGATTTTGATTAAAACCTTGACAACTGGAATGGGATGTTTTCTAATAAACCACACTCCTGCCTTTTTTCTATTAGCTATGAAATGATTTGACTGTAAATAGCATATTTTTCAGAGGAGTTACTTCTCTATAGTGGATTATATACATGCTACTTTTCAAACACTTTTTTAAGGCTTCTATTTCTTAAGTACTCCAAAGAAGACTGCCAGTGATTTTAACAAAATAATATGTTAACCACTGTGCAATGAAAATTAATGGGCAGGTATTTGACTTGAAAAATTCCTTAAATGCAAGAAAATTTAGACAAAAAGAAAACTGACTTTCTAATTTTTACAAGTTGCAGATGATATTACAATCAAATTTATACTAGTATGTACCTCAATATTCAAGACAGTTTCATTATAATATCTATTTGGCTGCATTATGACAAAGTGAAAATCATCACTGAAGAAAACAGAAGCCATGGAAATTTTCCAAATTCACAGTAAAAGAAGCATGACATGGTCCATAGACATCAATTCTATTGATTCTTTTACCTTATGCCTACCATGTAATCAATAGAGATCCTGCAGTACTGGGCAGAATTCTTTATGGAATTCTCACTTTGCTGTTACTAAGAGTGAAATGCTTAATTGATATTTTACAGAATTACTTCATTCACTTCAACATAGATAAGGTTAAAAGATCATTACTTGGATATTTTTGCAGAAGTGAACAACACATATATATATATATTAATAAACTTTCTTTTATAAAAGCAAAATTTACACCTAAATGAGTCCATATAACTTGAGGTGACTCAAGTAGTGTGTAAATTATCTTAAGATCTTGAATGGTGTCCACATTAAATTGAAGGTTATCCAACTTTCAATACACTAAAATAAAGATGCCATTTACACTAAAATACTAGTTAAATATCAGTACTACAATACTCAGTTTTATTAAAAAGAAATACTAAGATTTTTAAGTTTGCCTAGAATTGTTTTAAAGTTTGAGAAAAGAGTTGGTTTAAAAAAGAAACTGGATTCCATATAATAAATATTTATGTCAGAGAATGATGCTAGAAAACTTCATATGTGCTCCTGTTATTTACAGAAAATTGAACAAATTAAAGTGGACAAGCTAACTTTACTTCTTTCTTCTTAATAAACACCTGTGTGACAAAAAAGCTCACAGACCTCGCCTGCACTATAGATAAACCAAAGAAGAGATTGCTGGCACTGGGCAAAACCCAAACTTTTTGTCCGATCCAAACTGTTTTAATTGTTTAGTGCTGATAATTTAAGATTTTGGATAAGAAGGAGTGAGGTGCATAACACATGTAAAGATGGTGCTGGAATATACACAGGTAAGAAAATTTTTACCAGGAGAATGACTTGAATTAGTTTATCTGACTGTGTTCCAATTCTACTTTTCAACTTCTGAAACACTTCCCATGTTTTTGGAATTAATCTGATATATAGCATTCAAAGCAACTTACCTTTTACATTTTTTTCAACATCTGTTTTTTTCATAAAGTCAAATGGACTACATTTTCTAGAGTCAAATTCCATATTTACAAGACTATAATCATTAGATTCATCCTACAGGATTTTCAGACATCAAGTCTATTTATCAGTATTGGCTTATTTCCCAGGAATATGACCAAAGTAACCTAGAAACGTACTGGCTAGTCAACACACTATACATTATTCTAGGAAAGTATGACAATCCTAGTTTTCCACCATTTTATTTCAAGTAATATCTTTTTTCTTTTAAAAAGCAACATCACCATTTATTTATTTTATTTTATTCCCCCAACTCCACCTTGTTTCCATATTACCTTTAAATTGCTGTGTTTGCCAAACTGGCCTTTTAACCAACTGACTCGAGTTCTCTGTATCTCTTACAAGGTAGGTATGGATCCCAAATACTCTGGCTTTGCTATAGTTGAATATAATTATTTTGAAAGGGAAAGATTACTTGTATGCAATTTATTTGTCCAGGTCAGTTACAAGGACCTGTCTTCTTTGGGACAAACTAGGGTCAAAGGTTTTCTTTCCTGAAGAATCTTTAAAGACCTGGGGAAACTTCACCACATATTCCCCAGAGAACTCCTCCCTTCTTGTGGGTATTTGCCCTTCTTGATCACGCACAAAAAGAGTCATGGAGCTTACAGCAGGTAGTAGGCTTTCTAAAAAAAATCAAAAGAAGGAGAGTATCATGCCCTGCACACAGTAATGGTGAGGTGGGAGATTCCGTTCTGTTACTAGAAATTGCTCAGTAAACCTCAGTAGTCCAGCACACAACAATCTCATCATCTGACTGCACATCTTCATTTCTTCACACTTAATCTAAAATATTTCCTAAACCTAACAAGAAAAAACTTTTGATAAAGCTATAACTAAGGGCCAAATTACCACTGTGAAAAAATCCACTAAGCAAGGTATATTTCTAACAGAAGCAATACTTCAGATGATTGTTGTATGTAATCACTTGGTAGTTTCTCATTGGTGTATAACTAATGGCAGCAGAGAAAAATCACTAAAAAGAATGCACTGCTGGAATTTATAGATGGTTCAAAGAAAACTTCATGGAAATATATTATTCAGTAATGAAAAAAGTAATCTTTCCAATTGTGGTAAATTTTTAAGAACGTATGATAAGTATGAGTTGATTTGGGACAAAAGACTCAAAACAAAAAATGACAATAAAATAGAGAATACAACAAAATGTTCCAAACCCTGAATAATTGTATTATGAACCCTTTAAGTGTTTTCTTGAAACTTAGCACGGGCTTAAATTGTGTAAAATAAAATATTCAGTGTAGTTTCATGCAAATGCCAAGTTCAAGAGTAATGGTTCGCAAAGGCAATCAAATCTGTCCAGGCGTATCTGTTTTGTTATGCAGCCTCATCTGTAGTTCCATAATAGACAAGCAAACAGACAACAGGTCATATTTTACTTTCAGTAACAAAGACAATATCCCCATTGACATCAAAAGGAATTGTACCTGTGATTCAGATAACAGAATTAAGCCAAGCTTTGCAGATCATCTTATCTTTCAGGTTTCTTGACTGTCAGAGATTTTATGATGTTAATAATTTCATTTTGAATTTAAAGGGAAAAAATGTTGCTATGCTTGCCTACCTCCGCCCGCCCCCTGCACACACCCCATCCCCAAACATATCAATCCTGCTCCTTGAAATGTTTATTTCTGCATTACTTCAGCTCATAATACCAGAGAAGTCAGTAGGAGTTGCTGTGGGACAATCTTCAAGGATTAGAGGCTTTGGATATCATAAGCATTTATCTAAAGGAAGAAAAAAATACTCTTTTCTATTCCATTGTACTTTATAAAGTTAACATTATTACAGGTAAAACCTACCTTAATTTCCTTTACATATACCACAAGTATTCATAGTTCAAACAAATTCCAGGACTAGAAAGAAATTCATAATTCCAGTAGGGAATTCATTCCATTTCTTTTTTTTTTTTTTTCCCTGAAAATTATTTCCATCTAAAGGAATAGCAATCAGCTTAATCAGAGCATCAAAAACCACAAAATGGACATAATGCTGCTCTCCCTGATCTCAGTGACACATCATTACTCATACCTACAAATCCATAATATATGAAAAGACTGTGATTGGAGGAAAATAGATAGAATCAAAGATGTACCAACTAAATACTCAAGAAGACTAAAAGTTAGGATACTAAAATAATTACAGCATTAGAAGCATACTAGGGCATAATTAACTTGGAGAAGGATGCCAATAAAATGTAAATAAATGCAGTGACAGTTCATTCTAGGAACTAGAATCTTATATATCTGTGCATTCTGCTAGGTGTATCCTTGTACGTTCTCCAGCATCATGCTGCAAGTGCTTCAACCAGGAGATTCAGGTATCTACATTTATACACTTTTTCCTGTCAGTTTTCTGCAGCTAAGAATGATGATGTATTTAGGGATTATGCTCATGGGTACCTGCACCTTCAAATTTTTCTTGAGGACATGTACTTTGGAAAAAGCTTCACTACTTCTGTCCCGTATTCCTGCACTAATTTTTAAAACACCTATGTATTTCAATATCCCTATAGAGTTACAGATTTAAATCCTTACTCAAGAAGCTAAACAGGTTGCTCAGGCAAGGTACTTGTTACCACTGCACCTTCTATACTCAAGGAACAACAGGTCCTGCCCAAAGGAATTGCAAAGGAGCGAACCAGCAGAACCCATCCTCCAAAATCTATTTAAAGCTAAGGTTATTTTTTTTTCCCTACAGTTATCTAAGAGTATCCCTGTTTTAAGTACTCATGGTCAGCTAGCCTTTATGTTTAGAA
>WEIT01010285.1:0-14697 GCA_013389985.1 Dryoscopus gambensis | reverse complement strand
TAGGATTTTCATGCAGTATGTTGATCAATAATCATCATGCTTTTTCATTATATAAGTTGAGAATTAAAGTCATGTTTATTGATTTAAGTCTTTAGGAAATCTCTAAAGTTTTTTTCATTTATATCAGGATTTGGTAGGTGAGAAAGTAAAAATCTTCAAATGGAAAATGTGTAAAAAAATTTGTTTATTTTTAAAGGATCTTTGCTGTTTGGGCATAAATCAGTAAAAAATGTTTGGAAAAAAGATTCTGATCTTAAATCCTCTTAAGTAGTTTTTGCCAAGGTAATAAGAAGTAAATGGTCCTAAATATTGATGACTTTCTGTAGTAATTTCTTGCATCCTGAATGACATAACATTGGTCTGTATGTGAGTCAGGCATTCAAAGCTTGTATTTTACAATCATCTGCATGTGTTTCACGTGTCAGAAATTATATAAACCAAAGCTTATTCAAGGATTCAGTTTATAAAGTTAGTTTTGAATTTTTCAGATTTTGTGTACGCACTTTTTAATGGCATTTTGTACTCTACTGCTTCATCAGTCTGTACCACTGGAACAGCTGATACTGTCTTAGAAGAAGTTGTAAATTTTTTTTTTTGAGAAATGTTTCTGCTTGTATGCTCTTTTTTCGTTTCAGAGTTTTCTGGAGTGTTTTCAAACTCCTCCACTAAGGTTGCCTCCCACTTGCATATTTTAAAATGCCTTGAACAATCATCCTACAGTACAGAGATCCTGTTGTAGTGCAGAGCAACATATGATCCTTATCTTATGGAAGCTACAGTTATTAAAAGTTGGTTAGTTTTCCTTTCTGTTGTGCAAATCAGATTTTGCTGTTGTAACAGAGGCTCATCTGATTATCCAGAGACACTTCTTAATTCTTGGATTTGAAGAAAATTAGTAGTTACAAGATGAATCCTTTGGCATTCTTTTGGAACCCATCAAATAGGCCATTCATTGACCCACTAAACTTTATTTATTCTGTGTCGTTTAAACCTTTAAAGGCTAAAATTTTCTGGTTAGGGTCTTGAAAGGTGCCGCAGTTTGGTCTGTACGTGCCACATCGTGGGCTCATATTGAGCTGTCTTTGCTATCTTTAGCCATAGTCTTTGAGTAACTGGCTTCCATTTCTTCTGCATACTGAAGACTGTTTTAAGCACTGGAAGCTTTATGTGCTGTGATATTCATCTGTGTATTCTGAAAAGAAGAATTGTGTTTAATACTCCTACTGCACTCCAGAATTTACTGGTTGAAGTAACATTTAAAGGGTAACTCTTAGGGTCACTCTTTAAAAAAACTTAGTAGGTACCTTCCTGTTTCTGCAGTCCGCCCATTTTCAAGGTTTGCGTTTTTAAGAATACAGTAACTTTTGATGATTTATTACCTTAAAGTATTCCTTTATCCTGTGTGTGCATACCTGTATCTATAAATCCCCCTAAATCAGTGAAATCCCCTTTCTTACTCTTACTGGAGGTATTTTTAGATGCATTTCTAAACTGTGTTCTTGATGCATATCATGCCCATGAAGGTTGTATTCTGTACTTTCAATGACTTTCAGTACTTTCTTTTTCAAGAAAGAGGCCTGAATCAAAGTGGAACTTACTTAGATTGTCCATTTAGAAACTTTAGCTATTAGTGATAGAATATGTGGGACACTTTTGTCATTCTCACTGTCTCTGGACACTGCTGTAAGGATGGCTTATTTATTTGAAAGCTCTTTTTCCTTTTGGAGAGACTTAATGGCTTTTTCACTGTCTTCCAGGTTCTCATATTAACTAATATCATGCTGGGTATTTATCTCTTTGGATCCTAATTATTTTCTATTATCCTCAACATGGAATGGAATTCAATTAAATGATCATTTTGGAACGCAGAAAGACAATTACATTTGAAGTAATTAATTTGGATCATGTTGGAGACACCAGCCATCCTTAAAACAAAAAACAAATAGAAATGAACACTCTTGGAGGAAGTCTTTGACATATATGAAACTATGCTCTTCATTCAATATATTGCCCCATTTCCGTAAGTTACAAAGTTGTACGTGTTGTAGTATATGTGACACAGATTGGTCGCAGAGTTTTACCAGTCCCAGCATTCTTATTCCCAGAACATGTTCTGTGAGAGCAGATTAATTAAGATGCTACATCTTCATCCTTTCCCCTTCCCCCAAAAAGGTCTCATCTTCCTTGGAGAAATGAAACCTACTAAGAAAAAAATGGGGTTTTTTTAATAAAATACACATTTTCCTCTACTGTATATATATTTTAATGAAGAGTAACGTCACTGCTTCTGGGTAAGTGCACAAGTCGCGACTGAAAATGAGACTAACTGGTATTATATAAGTGCTGGCGCACTGTGTGCAGTCATTTTTTTAAATGCCCCCAGGTTTTTTAGTGGTTGAATCCCAGCCCTTCAGATCTAGCTTTAGTAGAGCATTTCATCTTACATTTGGATGTGCTTGGTTTTGCATCAAGCAATGCATAGTACAGTTTTAATTGCTTTAGAGTAATTTTGTACGAGTTCTGCTTCTTTCTTTTTGTTTCAGCAGAACTGTAAGATGTGATTACAGTCTGAAAAGCACAATTCTCTATTCTGGGGCAGCATTTTTTTACATTCATGGACGTGCTGTGCTGCTCTTCGGACTATACTGAGCTTTGTTTCCCCCACCATTTTTGTCAAACTTCTGCTCTTTTGGGAATTATCTTTTCTTGCTTCCATTGATTTGCTATGGGCAACAAGATTCTAACTTGCTTGTGGTAGGTAGTCAATGAGAGTTTTAATTGCAGTTTAAGAACAAACTGGCACTGCTCAGAGCAAATTAAAACTTTGCCTGCTAAATGCAGTTTTCAGTGCAGTGAGAGTCCTGTGGAAAAGGATCAGGCCAATCAACTTTGCCTTAACTTTTTTTTCTTCCTTAGTTAGCATCTCTTTACTTTCAGAATGGTTGTGTTGTATGCTATGATTGACAAGGCAGTAAATTTTCCGTGTAATTTGAAGTTGAGCTGCAGATTAGAAATGCCAATAACCCTGCTTTTAAGATTGGTAGCAGACTTTGTTGTTTGAGAATTCCCTTTTTAATTGAAAAAAGTTAAGTTCTGCCTCTTGAGTGGACTGCTTTTTTGAAAAAACTTAAGAACAGAGGGGAAAAGAAATGAAAGGCTTTTAGTTTGATCTTTAGGACTTTTGCGGGGAAGGGGAGGGTTGTTATTCAGCGGTGTTCCTGAGGCAATATGTATAAGATCAGTACCTGACATAAAGTTTCACTCCATGACTACAGAGAAAGCTCATTTGATCTAACAAAATCATGAGCTTTTGGAAAGTTGCAAGCAGGATGAGTTACGTCTCTCACGGATTTTATTTCTTTGACCTTCTTAGTTATATCTACTGACACAGTGAAATGCAAGTTCCTTAAAGCAAATGGCGATCTTTAATTTCACGTACTCTAGCAGCTACAGGACACTGGGTGTTTCATGATTCATGGTAGAAAATAGTTTTGTAATGATAGAATGGAAACCAAATTCTGTAGTATATCCTTTTTTTTTTTTTTTTTTTGCACATCCGTGCTACTACCATAAAGCACTTAGATTTTATTGCCTGGGTTTTTTTCTGGCAAGTTACAAGGTCATTTGCAAACTGTTTCGTGTATGACTAGATATGAGTGTGTTTTGTTTAAAATAAGCATTGAGGTTCTCCTTTCTTAAAATAATGCATATTCCCTATAACTTCTGAAATGTGAACTGTATAAACTTGAGTGTCATGGATTGTGTAAGCTCCTGTCATTGGGGGCTTGATGGTCAGGAAAACTACTGCTGATAGCTTGCATGTTCTTTGTTTTTCATACTTCCAACAAGTAAGAGAGAAATATGTCTAAAGGAAGCTCTAAATTCTTTTGCACCTTAGTATTCCTAATTTGTTAAAAATGTTCTGGGGTTTTCCCCCCGCTTATTGTAGTTTAACCCCAGCTGACAACCAAGTACCACCCAGCCACGCCCTCCCTTCCCCGCTCCCCCTTCCCTCCAGTGGGATGAGGATGAGAATCAGAAAAAGGCAAAACCTGTAGGTTGAGATAAGAACAGTTTAATAATTGAAACAAAGTAAAATATTATAGTCATAAGAGAAAAAAGAGGAATAAAACCCAAGAGAAACAAGTGATGCACAATACTGTTGCTTAGCACCCACTGACCAATGCCCAGCCCCGTTCCCCAGCAGTGATCAGCTCCTCCCAGCCAACTGGACTCAGTTCATCTGTGGGGCGTGGCACTCCATGGTACTGAATATCCTTTTGGCCAGTTTGGATCATATGTCCTGGCCTGGTCAACTTCTTATGCAGCTGCTCACTGGCAGAGCATGAGACACTGAAAAGTCCTTGACTTACTGTCAGCACAGTCATCAACTCAAACATTAGCGTGTTATCAACATTATTCTTATACTAAATCAAAATACAGCACTGTATCATCTACTCAGAACAAAATTTGCTCTATCCCAGCAGAAACCAGGATACCACCATTAGTAACCAATTCTGAAGAATGGTAAAGCATTTTTTACTGTAATCTTAATTAAATGAGTCATTAAAATCTCAGGTTATATTTAAACTGGAATAAAGCTGGACTGCCACTGCAGAGAGCTGTCTCCTTTGTTATAGTTGCATGTTTCTGTTGTATCCCTTGTTTCTTAGCATCAGCAGTCAGGCGATCACATGGTTGCTTTGTCCAGTGCATTGCTGATAGCTAGCTCCTTACCGTGACCACGTATTTCTTGTTACTGACATGGTGACAATGAGAAGACACTATTGCCAGGGACTGAGAGTGCCAAAATGTCCATTTTGGTGACAGCACAGTCATAAAACTGATTGAAGTAATAAAAATACGAAGCCCTTTTGTCCTGGGTATGCATATACATACAAAACCATTGTATGCAGAGATAAGTTCCCAAGTCACATTTGGCTTGTATATGGTTAAATGTTTTACACATGCTCTTATAATACAGTTACTTATTTCCACTTCCACAGTCCATTGGGAACCTGAACTGTGCTCTTGTTCTGAGCAATCATTACTCGATCTGTCTTTCTGTTTAAAATTCGGTCTGTGATCTGACTTGTTTCTGCTGATAGCTGATTCACATTAGCTGGATGCCTGGGTGAACTTGAGTAATGTGTCTCCAGCTTGTGGCAAGATGAAAACAAAACAGTTTATACACCTCACTTGAAAGATAAGTCTGACAGGATATAAAAACCAGTTTTTGCAGACACCTAAGAGATGTCCTTTGTAGAATGTTTTTTTCAGCTTTTCATTTCAAATGCCATGTGAAGTGTACTGTGGTAACTTAAATTCCCCTGTATACTTTCTCATAAAGCATACTCTGTTTCAGCACAGTCTAGGACCCAACTCCTCCTTAATCTGCAGATATTTTTATCAACTTGCTGAGAGTGAGAACAAGATTAATCAATAGCACTGATCAATAGTTTGGTGCTTGATACTCAGGACAGTGGTACCTTTATCATTTTTCTTCTGTAGGAAATCAAAGACAAATAGAGGAGTTACAAAGCAAACACTCTTGAATGAATATTTACAGTGTCAACTAAATGACAGTGAAAGAGAATGCTTATATGTAAATCTTTCAGAACATTGAGTAAATTCTCCTTTTTCTCTTAAAAATCTAAAAGTATGTTGATAATCCAAATGGAAGGTCTCCTGGGGTGGAGGGGAAAATCCCATAAGTCACTGTATGGAAATGCTTGAAAAATTACTGGATTGTGCAAAGTAACTTGCTAAGCTCAAGTTCCTTGGTTGTCAGCCTTCTTTGCAGAGGTCTTCATAGCAAACAGACTGGAAGAATTAAACTTAAAAAAGGGAGTCCTGCCATAATTGTTTTATACTAATATGCCCTGTGGAGGGGCATGTGAAGTTACATAACCTAGTTTGACTGTGTTGGAATGTACAATGATCATGATGGCCTTCAAGTCTCTGGTAGTGGTAGGATGGCTGGGATTGGTAGCTCTTTGTCGTGTTGTGAGAAGCATGCTCAGAATAGAATTTGTGTTAAAATTTTGTTCTCTTTGTAGCCTACAGTTTGCAGTAGCTGACTGCAGGCTGGTACCATTGCCTTTAGTGAGTACATTTCTGATGGTATTCTAGAGTCTCTGCTGGATTCTTTCCTTGTTAGTCCTAATGTCCACACCCCCACACACTCCCACACACCCTGGAAAGTCTTCAGAATACTGTCTTAAAAGTCTTCATTTGTCTCTTTAATCAAGTATAGAAATGGCTTAATAAGGACTGTTTGTATAGCAAACTCAGAGCAGGATTGGCAACAGCCAATTAAATAAGTAGCTTGTAATATAAAAACCTTTTTAATGTTTTCATTACAATTATGGAATTAAAATGTAATATCCTTCAATGTATATAAATTTGTGTTAGGGGAAGGCTAATTAAAAACAGTAACATGTATATTATTGATTATTGGTGACAGAAGACAGTCATCATCATGTCAGTCACTCTGAATTTACTAAAATGGAAAGACTACCAGGAAGAACTATATAGTGTCACGAAGAAATCCATACCAGTCTTTCTTCCAGTGTTTGAAAAGGATTTTAATGATTATAGCATTGCATTCAGATGAGTCTTTTGTTGCCTTGGTAATCTGCCTGATTTGTAACATTTTATTTTCTTGGGGTTTTTTTCTACTTGGCTTCTGCAGGCTGATTGTTTTAATAGTTGGAAACATTACACGCGAAAACCGATTTGATACTCCATTTGGCATTTCCCATATTACAAACCTCTGCTTTCCTTTTTTTGTACCTTACCTAAATGTTCATCCTGTCTTTAAAATCTGGACAACAGAAACTTCCTATTTATAACAATTTTTCGAAATTAAATATTTTGTTAATACTCATGTTCCTCACACCAAAATACTTGAAGAACAAAACAATAATGATACATTGGGTGACTACAAAAAGTTGTTAATGAAAATGGTGTGGTTTCCAGTTTGATGCAGTTTATTTTTTGTGTTATGCTGCAGGTCTGTCAAATGGTTTTGGAGATGAAAGTAAAGAGAGAGCATTAGATGATACTCCAGGAAGAAAAGTTGAACCTCGTCGTCGCTGTGCATCAGAATCTAGTATTTCATCTAGTAACAGTCTTTTGTGTAACTCAAGGTAAAACTATAAATCTGAAATACAAATTTGAGACAGAATATATCAGTTTTCTATACTGCTTGTGACCCACATTGGAGGATTGCATAAATTTTGGAAAAAAGAGTGTATTTCAATTTTCTCAAGTTATATCAGATCCGAGATAGATACCTTTCAGGATTGCTGGGATTCTTCTGTTGAATTCAGGTTATTGCATATCCAGGCAGTTACATTGTTAGACTGACTATTCTTCTCTTGCTCTGTAAAGATACAGATATGTTGGTGCATATAGTATCTTGGTTTAATTACCTTCCTAATCTGGAACACTAAAAATGTGCGTGTTTATTTTTGTGAGGGCGAGAGAAGCAACTTAAAAAGCAGAGTCTTTCTGGAAACAGAAAAGGTGGTAGTAGTAGTTTAATAGCTTTGGAACTGTAGGTTGTAGTTTGTGGATAGCAGTGATGATAATAACTGTGTACTGACTATTGACTTTCTCTCCATGGAGTGTGTTGTTAAAGGCAGGACTGTCAGAGTAGACACCTCTGCCACCATTGATAAGTATGTCTCCATCACCAATGGTGTATCTTGTGAAAGAACACTAATCTCTGGGTAAAAGGTAGCTGTCTTCAGTCCTGGGCTATGAGGATGGGGCATACAGGAGAGTCTAGGGTGAATCTGTTAGCAAAAAAAGAGGACTTTATTCATGTGTTCAGGTTAAGGGAATGGTGTTAATGCAGCCATGTCAAACAGGCTTTCAGAAACAGAGAGAATTTAATATTGCATCTATTTTAAATGTGACATTTTAGATCAAATTGTCAGTATAATTGTTGTTCAGATTCTTTGATTTCTTGAAGAAAAGTCAGGTGTGCAGAGAACAAATTTCCCATTTTGAGTATAAACATTTCACAATTGAAAGACTGAAATTTGTAGTGAAAAATTAAAGAGAGAATAGTTGTGTTTTCTATGTAGTGGAACTGTCTTCTGCTGATAACCAGGCAATTCTGTGCATGAAAATAATCGGGGGGTTGGCTTTTATGTTGTTGTTTGTATTTGTTACACAAAATATTTTTAGAGCTTGCTCTACTGATTTTACTCTGTATTGATGAAATTTAAATTCTTGTTCAAAATTTTGATTTATAGTGAACAGTGTTAATTATCAAGTAATAGTTTTAATATTAATACTTTTGTAGTTTCAGTCTCCCGAAGTGTGGTAAAGGTAAACCTGCCCTGATACGGAGGCACACACTGGAAGACCGAAGTGAATTGATATCATGCATTGAAAATGGAAACTATGCCAAAGCAGCAAGAATTGCAGCTGGTAACTATAAATAATTGTATTCTTAACAGTATTGTATAACTATAACTTTGTCCATTTATTTGACAGATTCTAACATTCTTATTTTCACTGCTTAAATACACTAAATGTTCTGGAAGTGTTGTTGACATACTTCCAGAAACTACTGGATTCTGCTTTTGATGCTTTAAAGACTTTTAAAAGAATAGTATCTGACTCTGATTTTAATTAACTGTCTCTTCTAGCTTGAGGAAATAAAGAGGTTTTGAAAGAAAAAAAGATGAGTTTTCTTTTACAGGTATTGCAAAAGAAAACTAGTAGTCATATATGCTAGATTAGTAACCCCTTACTACCATGTCAAATAAATTCTCACTAGGAAGAATTCGGAGACTCTTATTTGTATATACACCTGAGAAGTCTCCGAGTCTGGCTGCGTGCATCCTGTCAGCTTGTGTATGATTTTCTATTCAGCATTAAAATACCATTTTCTTTGTGGCTGAGAAGAGTGTAGGTTTCTTTCTTATTAGCGGCCCTGAACAAGAAGACTTGTACTGTTTTTATGTATCAGATACAGTTGTATGCACATATATTTAGAAACAGTCTGTAAAGGAAGGGTGCATTAATTGAAATCCTCATGGCTCTTTCTAGCTGGCATGTGAATATTTTACAAACTGTTATTAACAGAGCAGAGAAATAAAACTTACCGTGCAGAATGGTTGAACTAATTTTTAGGTGATCACTCTAAACACTTTTTTCTAGCTATTTCTACTTTTAAAAGGTCTTAAACCATTTCTTTCCCCTAGTACGGTTTTGTAATATTGAGATAAAACCTTTCATTATACATAAGAAATGCCCATTTGAAATGAGAGTGGACTGAGAATAATTGAGAAGTAAGTTGTATTTTGGCAAGTAGTGAGCTGCTTCTCTCAAGTATGGCCTTACTGCTGAGAGAAAGTGCAGCTGCAGCCCCTGTACTGTATCTCGGTACTGCATTTCCCCGTACAAGAGGTGCTGCCTCACCTTTCCAGCATGTGAACTCGGATAACGTTTCCCCCTTTGATCACCAGCCCCAGTTCCATCTTGAGGGTACAACTCAGTGTCCTCTGACCAGTCTCTGGGCTGTATCTAGGGGACTAGTTGTGGTTTTGGTTGACTGAAAGGCTTAAACCTGTCTCAGGGTTCAATCCATTGGTCAGCAATGGAGAAGAAAATGGAGGATTCTGGTAGAAGTGCACCATAACATAAACTCAATTGTTTGTTTTGAGAAGAAATAAAACACTGGTGCTGCTGCCTGGAAATCTGTTGTTGTTTTTGAACTTGACTGCAGGAAAGGGCAGGGCAGAGAGCCCAAAAGAACTTGTTAAAAATAAATAGAAATCAAAATGCAGGTTAGAACTTGGGCGTAAGATTAGAAAGGTGTACCAAACAAATGTTGTTGAGTTACCAGGTGCTATATGGGTATCCAGGTATCCAACACTTGGAAACATATACCATGCAACTTGCATCTTCAGAATCATTACCTATTTGACAGGATTGTTATCACAGTTGTAAAAGAAGCTCTTATTTGAAGTACCATAATTTTATGTTGTCTTTGGAGCCTTTTCAAAGAGCAAGAATTATTGGAATTTGGCAAACCCTTCCTAAGAACTAAAATGTTGTAAGATACACTGTTTCTAGAGATACCTAAACCCTTGTTCTTTATCTGTAGGCTTGGAATATAGTAGTAGTACCGTGCAAAGAGCTGTTAGGAACACTGCCTGTTTTTTATTGGTATGTGTGTGAAAGTTGGTATTAGTATTTGGATTCTAATGATAATGAGCTATTGATTAGGAAACCAAGAACTCAGATTTTTCTGAGGTTTCATTCTGGAACATTTTAATTTTATATTTCTTTGTTCTTAGAAGTTGGACATAGCAGTATGTGGATTTCAACTGATGCTGCAACATCTGTTCTTGAGCCTCTAAAAGTAGTATGGGCCAAATGCAGTGGATATCCCTCTTACCCAGCTCTGGTAAGTGCCCAGCTTCCCAGAAGTAGAGTAGTGATACTGTTTCTGGTCTGGAAACACCATGTGCAGACTTAAGGTAATTGGTAATTTCCCGTTCAGGTTGAATAAAGGTAGCTTATTCTACCTTCTTTCCCATGCATTGAGGTTATACAGCTACTGCAAGATCAGATTTTAAGTCAGTCATCTCTGCAACCCAGCCCATCCTTTGAGATGTGCAATACTCCTGTGTCATGGTTTAACCCCAGACAGCAGCTAAGCCTCCTGCAGCCGCTTTCTCACTCCCATGGGTGGAGGGAGAGTCGCAAGAGTGAAAGTGAGGAAACTTCTGGATTGAGATAAAGACAGTTTAATAGGGAAAGCAAAAGCTGTGCACACAAGCAAAGTAAATTCATTCACCACTTCCCATGGCAGCAGGTCTTCAGTCATCCCCGGCAACACAGGGCTCCATCACATGTGGCTTGGGAAGACAAACACCATCACGCTGAATGTCCTCACCTTCTTCCTTCTTCCCCCAGTTCTGTATAATGAACATGATGCTGTATGGGATGGAATATACCTAGGGTCAGTTGGGGTCAGCTGTCCCAGCTGTGTCCCCTCCCAACTCCTTGTGCACCCCCAGTCTCCTCACTGGTGGGGCAGTATGAGAAGGGGAAGAGGCTTTGAGTCCGTGTAAGCACTGCTCAGCATTAACAAAACATCTCTGTATTTAGTCAGTGCAGTTTTCAGCCCAAATGCAAAACTTAGCCCCATACCACCTACTGCAAAGAAAATTGCCTCTATCCTTGCTAAAACCAGGATACTTGTCTCAGTAGTCTTTGTTTCTGCATTATATATTATTTCTGCTGCAAAATGAGTATAAAAATACTCCTGATTCCACAGCTCATTAAAGAGACAAAAAACTCAGTAGTTGGAATGAACTGACTGATTGCAGCCAATTGTGAATGATGTACTGGAAACTTAAAGCTGTTTTTAATATAGGAGATATATATGCTTGTGTTAATATGGGAGAAAGAGACACAGTTCTACTTATATCAAAGCTTGCAGAGAAAATGTTAATAAGGTGTTTGGCTTTAGGCCTTTGGGGTTATATGAACAGTTCATACACTGGCTTGATTTATATATGAGTCTGGACAATCATGACTTTTAATATATGTGTTCTAAGGACAACATGAAATGTAGTCTTACAGAGTCAGGTTAAAACCTCTGAAGGTGACATTCAGAGCGCTTAAGTGCTCTCAGTGGCTAACTTGGCTCAGATGCTGAAAATTTGACTATTTGATTGTCTCTTGAAAGGTGTTAGTGCTAGATTTAAGCTGATGAAGATCAAAGGGTTCTTTTTTTGCCTTCTCCTTTATATGTCAGCATTGGTGTTTCTGAGAGTGTGGTAAGTTGATTGGGGAGTTAGACCACCGTCAAGAGAAGAAAATTCTTTTGATTTCTACAAGCTCCCCACAGTATTAGCTTTCTGTTCATTTAGTCCCCAAAGTCAGTTTACTGTGGATTAAGATTGGTGCCAGTGTGGATGCTAGAAAAACAACAGGAGTTTGTAGAGTAGGAGATGGGTGGAACAGGCGTGGAGTAAAAACCCTTCTTTGGGTGGAAGCTAAGCACTTCATAATGCTATGATCTGCCTACAAGGGAGTTTCTCCATCAGGACGGTTAGTTTAATGTTCGCAGCACATTCCTCTCTCCCTTAAGTTTTGTTTAGAAAGACTTTGTGACTCTAACTGCATGTTTTGCTGACAACTGAGTCATTAAATTGGATATGCAAGATACTTGAAAGTGATACCCTATCTTTTCCCTTTTAAAATTTTTGCTCCAGAGTTTGAGTATGGAGCATGTATTTTACAGAAATACTTACACCTTAACATAAGTTGTTTCTTTAAGGTATATGAATTTCAAACCCCAAAATTTGAGGCCAGTTACAGCTTTTAGAAATCCTGATTTGACTTTTTCATTCTAAAACCTGCTTGTCAGTCTCAAAGTTGCATTAAGTGAAATTCAGACAGGACTTTTAGGAAGAACTGATAGGAGTGAAAAATGCTTTTTTCAGTGTTTTCAGTCAAGTCTGCCACTAGGTCTCCACTATGCCTATTCAGCTTATGTCAAAAAGTTGTGTGTAACACAAAGTCAGTTTATATCCAGTAGCTGGTTAGTTTAGTATTCTTTTCATGTTAACTTAATTTGTAATACCTTCTTAAAATAAATTACATCATTTTAAATATGAGGAACTGTCCTTTCTTCTCTCTTACAGATTATTGACCCTAAGATGCCTCGTGTTGCTGGCCATCACAACGGTGTTACTATACCAGTGCCACCTCTAGATGTACTGAAAATTGGAGAACAAATGCAGACCAAATCAGATGAGAAACTATTCTTAGTACTATTTTTTGACAACAAAAGAAGTTGGTATGTTTTTGAGATGTATTATTTGATGCAGTGACTTAAAATTTTAAAAACCTGTACCTTTGCTCCAGAAGAAAATTGAAACATTATTTTTCCATGGATATCATTCCTATGGAAGTATAAATTGTAAGGTTAAAATTTCATATTTGAGGTATATATCATCACTGAAAGATACCTTTTTATGGTCCATTTGGAAGAAAATAATAGAAGTCATTAAATAGTCTTTTTTATTTACAAGCTGCTTTCTTTTGTTGACCTGATAAAATTGCTTCATTGCTTCATAGGTTTTTTAAAAACAATAGTCTAACATTTATCTCCATCATCGTTCATCATTGCTTTCTGAATTACACTTCTCCCCCCAGTCTACTCAAGTGCATTTTCTTTGAATTTTTAACCTGTCTTAATTAAATGCTTTATTCACATTTTCATTTGAAGTTCTTAGCCTTTTCTAAATTTTTTTCTGAAACCTTCCCTTTTTCCATTTATTTTGGTATCAGCAATATGCTGTGTAGAGCCTGAAGGGGTATAATTCACACAGCAAAACATTCTCTTTCTCCCCTGAGTGGCCTTTGGTTTTAGGGCTGGTGGGGTTTTTCTGGGTGGTATGGGGAAGCACACTAGGTTTTGTGGTGTTCTTTTCTTTGTTACGGTTGGTTTCGGGTTTGGTGGATTTTTCCTAGACATTGAAACTTCTCATCACCTTTCATCCAACTATGTATTTCTTTTCTGTGTTCTCTGTAGACACTCTCTTCTCCAAGTTTCCATACAGGTCGAGCTAACTGTAAATCTGTCCATATCTCAATTTTTCTCTTGAATTTGCTTACTTTTAGGTATCAGCTTCCTCTTTAGATGATTATATGTGGTGTCTGGTCATGCTGCCATTCTCTCTGTGCGTGTACACTATCACTTAAATAACTTCCTATCTAAATCTTACAACTGATGTTTGTTCTTCTTCCCCTTAGATCTTTCAGCATAATTTCTGTGTTCTTCAATTATTTTCTTAATTAATTGGTACTTCTTCATAATTGTCTTTGTTCAGTTGCACAGGATTCTGTAAGATCCTGCATTCTTCTGCCTCTGTTGGCAGAGAACATCTGCATTTAAACATACTCAGCATTCTGTTTCTCATTTTTTTTTCTCTTTCGGGTTTCACCAGTGTAATGCATGTTCTTCCTGGCCACTTTCTTAATAATTGCTGTGATTGCTTCTTGATCTTGGGCAGCTTAAACTTTTCAGATTAGTCTCTATATGTAGGTGGTCCTAAACCTTGTAAATATTGTGCAAAGTTGTCTCTAATGGGTACTCTGCATAGATGGACAGGAAAAGACTCAATACTTTTTCCAGCCCCTTTCCTCCCCTCTACCCTGACCCCACCAACTTGTTTTGGTAATGATTCTTTTATTGTGACTATTTTGGCACTCAGAATTCTCCCTCTGTTGTGTCTCTTTCAGTCTTGAACCCCTGTCTGTGACTTTCATTCATTCGCAGGGTGTGTGTCACCTTCAGTCTGTGATACCAGTGTCTTATCACCTATGGATTTTCATATTTGTTTCTTCGTCTTCACCACTTATATCTGGAGGACTTGGAAAGCTTTCATTTAAAAATACCTTCTTAAAACTTCCTCTGATCTGTATTAAAACTGATAATGGTTAGACTGCTGCTTTTCATGCTGTTATCATACTGTCTGTGTCCTTGTACTGACTCTTCACACTCTATTTCAGTGTGTATGCTCAATGCAATAGGGCTGTAGTTTAGTGTGCTTTAAGAGAATGAAAGTATTTCAGTATTTCAATTTTACTTATTTAAAAGAAAGTTTTTGCAGATTTGCATTTCATTTCCTGTTGGTTCAGCTCCAAATGGTC
>WEIT01010282.1:7082-21995 GCA_013389985.1 Dryoscopus gambensis | reverse complement strand
AAAAGAAGATTTTTTTTACCCCATCAGGAAGGATACTATGTCAATATAAGAACAATATTATGGACAATGCATTAATCACTAATTATAAATCATTTATCAAATAATAATCTTAATTAATAATGTAAATATTAAAATAGTATTATAGTAACAGTTTTAAATGTCTAAGTGCATAATTCAAAGGTAACCCTCATATTACTACAGTGAAAGCATTTTACACTTTCTATGCCTCAGTTGCTTAGAATGACACAGGTAATGTAGCGACATCTTCCTATTCCCAATGGTTTGGTGCAGTTATATCGACTTTTTTTGAGATATCCTTCTCCTACAAGTGCTGATGCCACAAAGAAAACTGGTCAGAAAGAGATGGAAGTTACAAGTCAAGTGTCGTGCTGTGGCATGGAAAGTCTGATGTAGTCCCTTGTACTAGTAAATAGTCTAGTAATCTTGACTTTCAAAAATCTAGTAATTTATCCATAGATGAAATAGGATTATGCAATGATGATAGTAAAGGAAAAGTGAAAGAAGTGAGAAAAATTGTCACCCTCATCACTGAAAGTCATATAAAAAGCAAAAGAAAAGCAAAGTCGTATTGAGACAACACAGTTTAGTGACTATACTGAAACACAGAGAACGAAGAGTGCATTTCTCATAAAGCAAGACAGCATCAAAGCTAAAGGAGCATTGCAGAGAGGAAATGATTGAGAGCTGGTTAGATTTTAATGGGAGAGAATAACAAGGGATTGCATGGATTTGTGATAACAAGATAGTAGCATGTTTGTGGCAGGTTGAGACTGCAGAAAGAAAACATCTAACAAGAAATTTGGCAAGCAGATATTCCAGAATCACCACAGACCCATCTGAGAGGTATCTATGTCTTTTCAACAGTTAATCTGGAGCATGATAGCCAATGACAACAAAGATGGGGAACTGAAAATGTAGGAAAATGCTGCCTAGTAGCTCATTTTACTGTGTTAGAATTGGCAGAAGCCCAAAGCTGGTCTTGCTCTAAGACATGATGAAGTATGAAAAGTTCTGGCAGGCATTGTAGATAAAACAAGAATAAGGACAACTGGGATTACAGTTCTAATTTAATGCAGCTAGTATGTAGAAAGAAAGAGCCAGGAAAGAGTGAGAAGGGAACCTGCTTTATGAGGTACACCTGAGAACAATAGAATGTCCAGAAGTTGCTTCTGTATGGGCAAAAAGAAAATAGTTATAAAACCACCAATTATTAGGAAAGCTGTTTAGGGAATTCATAAACAAGAATGTGTTTGAACCCCAGTGATCACTGGCAGCTGGATTCTTCTTAGTCAATTTTGCTCACCTTAGAATTAACTGACAATCTTAAAATAGCTATCCTAGCCCTCTCTCATGTCAATGGAAATTATATGTTAAGATACCTATTAGAGATCAACCTATCAAAAATTTTTTCTATTTTCACATCTTGAGTTTTCCACTGGACATGCATATATCTCCTTGTCTGTATCTATACAGGAAATACAGTTAACTAGCTTACACCAGATACCTAACTCCTCTATGACTAAGTTAAGCAAGGTGAACCCTTTCCTAAATTTCATAAGACTGTAGTTCATGGTTCAAGTTCTTTTGTCAGCTGTGCTGGTGTTAAGGTTGTGTTGTTAGTGATACAAAAGAACATCTCGAAATAAATTTTTCAAATCTGATAGTAAATTACAATGCTAACAAGTTTTTACAACAAATTTATCTGTTCTCAAAAACAATGTGCCTTTAGCCATGCAACCTACATTTTGACAAAATTCCTCTTGAGACGCATGGAGGAAGTGCAGAAGTTAAAGTTACAAGGTACTCTTCTATGGGACACAAAGAACTTATATAGCAAGAAACATAAAATTAGAGAACAATTTTACTATTTCTTTTTCAAGGAAGGAGACTACAAGTAGAGAACAAAGGATTTATTTATTTATTAAAGGATTCAAACTTTTGAATGATTTTAGCAACCAGCAATGAAATATGGTGAATAATGGTAAAGTGGAATCTGCAGGAACAACACATGAATTTCTTCAGTTAGCATAGAATAGCATGAAAAACTTACAAATCCTGTTTAGAACATGTCAGGGGAGCATTATGACAGGTAATAGATCAGTGCAAAGTGATTCGCATCAAAAGGAACCATTTTAGTGACACACATAATAATAATCAGGGAAGCAAAGATGTATTATGGTGGATACATCTGCTTATTAAGTAAAACTGTTCAATGATCAGAGATAGAAAAAAGCAGGATGTTAAGCTGTATTGAGATAAAGAAAGAAAATAATGCTGAAAATATGATAATGTTATGTAAAACAAGGATGCATTCTCACTGTGACCATGGCATTCAGTTCTGATCAAAAAATCTTGAAGAGATTAGTGTGGAAACGGCTGGGAGATGAACGGCAAAAGTTATTGAAGGCAAAGAAAAACTTGTTTATGAACAGAGATAAAATGGATACAGACAAAACCAGGAGTGCAAACAGCTGTCTGCTTTAGAAAGCCACTGCAATGTCTAGTAGAATTCTTGGTGTGTGCACAGATGCTGCTTAGATTAGAAAAATCTTGTAAAATAGTAAAATACCTGAAGTTTTACCTACTTGGTATAATTTGAAGAGGAACAATCCCTACTGTGGGTAGTTTAAAGAATGTAAACCGAAACCATCTATTTATACCTAAATACAGGAAGAACAGGACTATATCAGACTCACTTGTGTACATTGAAAAGCAACCTATTTACAGTGCAGAAAAAGAAACACTGCTTTACACTACATGTAAGTATTCTATGAACTCATTTCCATGAGGAGACATTGAGGTTTTAGTCTGCCAAGCCTGAAGAAGTTGTATGAATAAATAACGCGTGTAGTCTACGTAAGTAAAGCTGACGAAAAACAGTATCTGAGGCATTTAAGTCTTCAGTCATCAGGGAAAACATAAGCACTAGCATGCATTACTTAGCAACTCTAACAGTTTACAAAGGTTCAATTATTGTGACTAAGCTAATATGCGGCAGCTCACTATCATTGCTTGCAATCACCTCTTTTTCTCCTTGAAATACTTAGTTTCCAAGGAAGTGACAAGTTGAAAGTCAAACTAGGATTATCTGTAACTGGAACATTTTTACTACATTATTTATATCCTGCATTTATTTCTTCATGACATGCTAAAAACTTACCCCAAACTTGTGTTGTAATCTTTCCCCCTGCTGAAGCTTCTTTCATCAAGTTATAAGACACCAAATGCTGTGTGACACTATTTTCAAAAAACTTTTTGAATTCCTGCTGAGCTCTCTGATTTGAAGCCATCACCCAGTTCTTTTGAAAATTATATTTTAAACCTTATGACTTAATATGCTATCATTAGCCAAATGCTACAGTTAGTCTAAGTCTTTACCCAGCATCCCCCCCAAAAAAAATCCAGCATCTCCTTAAACTTCGAGCAAATCTTTTCACTTCTCAAATGATACAACAGTTTTTACAGTACTAGCTCATTTGTTTTTCACTGTCCATCAGCTTTATTCCTATGAGGAATCTAGCTCTCATATGTGTTTAGTGCTCCCACTGAAATTCATGGCAAAATTTTCCCTGACTTCTCTCAGTAAGACCAGAAGAGCCAGTAGAGGGAGCACAAATACATAAAAATAATTTTCTGTGGTTCCTATAAAAATTATTTAACTTGTGGTATTTTTTCATATAGTATTTTCACTACATTTTTTCCCTCCCTGATCAAAAATACTGTCTTGACTAAACTTCAAGAAAGGCTGATCCAAGGTAAGGAGATGTTGTTTGGCAGCCCTTATGGCAACCCCTGGGACCCCAGGATTCTGTGTAAGAAAGAGGCAGAGGCTGAACCCTGTGAAAGTAGTATCGGCAAAACAATGTTTTCTACCTCCATATCACTGCTTGGCAGACCAGCTTAATGAGGATCATCTTTGGCTCTTGGACATAACTAGTTCTCTGCAGACTGATATTTCTGCCAGCTGATCCCTGCACATGAGCACACAGGTTGGATGAACAAGTGCCATGATGTGGCTAAAGAGTGCTTTCTACCTTGCACCCCTGCTCATTCAGCAAGCTGCAGCTTTCAGAGTTTGTCCCTTTATGTGACCCCAGTGCCATGAGCTGTGTAGAAAATGTTACAACTCCGTGGCCTCTCTGCCTACTGACACTACTGGCAGACATTGCCAGGAAGAGGTTGCTTTGATGCAGGACTCAGAAGGTGAGTTGCTCTGCATGTGAGAATGTCTCTCGCAATAATACAGGTCCTTTATCCTCCTCTTTACATCTAAATTTCATGAGTTTCAAATGGGATCTCAGGATTGCTATGATTTTTGAGTGCTTCCCCCATAATGTAGGAGAAGGTCTAATCCCTTCAGGGGACTGGCACAAAAAAATACCCCATCCCACACACCCCTAGGAAACCAAACGTAAACTGATGAGTTTCATATTCCATTGTCAGGCTTTCCTGTGGTGGAGAACATGGAGCCTGCCCTCAGATCCATTCAGGTTTATTTGAAACCGTGTTCATGCAACCATTGCAAAAGCATTTGCCAGCAGTGCAAGTACACTCCCACTAAAGAAAATAGAGTTAGATAAATGACAAGAGCTTTGGAAAATGCCTATGCTAGATACCACAGAGGATAGGATGGGAAAAAAGCAGGTAACCAATGGGATGTTAAATGTTTTCAGAACAAACAAAAAAGTCACCTTAGAGATCCATTGGTTCTCTACTTCTAAATTTGAAAAAAAAAAAAGATAAAATCATTGGTTTGGAGTTCAGGTGGCCTGGGATTCTCAGCAGCATACAAGAAGCTGCTCCCTGTGCCTGGAAGTGCCAGCAGGAATGGCAAACAAGCACTACCAGCAGTAGGAGTGCTAAGCTGAATATTTAAGTGAGGGATATTTTTGTAAGCACCCCTTTGGTAATCACATTTGATGTATTTTCTGTCCTCAATTTCCCCTCTTTCAGAGAAAAAAGGTGGGACTACTATTCCTTACTCTACAGATGTAGGCAAAAGTAATGGATTTGGCTCTAGAGTGCTATAAGAAGAACTGCAGAAGTGTTTTTGAACCTCAGTGTGGTCACGGGATCCATCCTTAAGTCTGTCAATTACCTGCTACCTTACACTGAGTAATAATTTCCCCAGAATACTTTCTCTCTACCCAATTACACACAATCATATCTGATTTTCCAGTGAGGAAATCTAATAAGATTTTATATTTTTCTTGTTTTCCCTGCATGTTCCAAATCATTTCAAGCCCCAGTTTACTAGGTGACCACTAAGAGACTGAACTTTAAAGGCCAGATGAGTCTCCTCTGGCTCATATTCCTATTGCATGTTCACTGCAGAAAACATCTCAGCTGGTCTTACACTGACCTTGAAAAGAAAAGAAAAAGAATAACTAGATAATCCTTGAATGTATAAATAAATTATATAATATGACATTATTAATTACTACATATATTGTATGCAGTAATACACTAGTCAGGACATAAATAATTTTTGTTATTAAAAATGATAAGGAAGTAGAGGTTTTTAGAGAGGCCATGAGAGTGTCTACAAGGAGCAGAAAATTTCTGTGTCTGTTTTGATAATCATTCAGGCTACAGACACTTTACCTGCTGGCCTGGTTTGAGCGGCGATAGTGTTATTCCCTGGGTATTGATCACTGGGAGTATCTGGTTGCCGATGACAGTGGCGATGATCTGACCCTGGGCATTGGTCAATAACTGTGGAGTGATCGGCTGCACCTGAAGTCCCTGAGCTCCACCTGCCGCCTGGCTGGATGGGACTGGATTAGGCATCAGTGGGATCGTTCCAATAATCTGGAAGAAACAACACAGGGAGAATGCATGCATGCCACATATACTTGCCACACGTAATTCCTTATATTCTGCATGTTGAATCAAACTTAGGTGAAAAAAGCACAGAGAGACTGGTAAGACAGGCTGAGGGGTGAGAAACAGTCATTCCTTTACTGGGGTGATAAGGATTTTCCAATTCATTTGTCACGTTACATATCACCCATACATTTTACCACTGTCCACTGTCATCTTCAACAAATCTGCTCTGGCTTAAGAGTGTATGAAACAAATGCTGGGCCACACTCTGGGCCCTGGATCACGGTTTGTTTCCACTATTCATTTTAACACAGAGTGAAACAGATAAAAGTATCAGTCTCTTTGTCTTACTTTCTACATCATCCATATATAATGTTACCAGTGGTGCTTGTGTAATTTTACTTGATTTTCTGATATCTGGTACTCTAGATGACCACCTATTACTCCCATGTGATCTCGGGAAGATATAAAGGGATACTGGTACCTTTCAGGGAATGTCTTATTAAGGTACATCCATAAAAATGCAGCTGGTTTTGGATGACAACTATGAAGTACAACACAACAGGGGGGCTGATGTTAGATAAAATATATTAGCTAACATTTCTGGGGCAAGTAGTTTCAGAAAGAGACACTTGTGACATCTCAGACTTGAGAATACAGTGATTTCTTAAAATGTGAATGTGCCTGTAAAGCTAATATTAGGATGAGATGTCAAACAGATGTCGTAAGAAAGCTTGTCAGTCAATAAGCTGCTAGGCTGAGAAAAGTAATGTTATTGCAAGACTCTTTTTACAAGTATTAGAGAATCTGAAATAAACTTCTGATGAAACTTGGGCCTAAACCCAAACTTTTTCTTTTTGTTTTCAAACAGCAACATACGAAGCTGGAGTCATAGGACTGTTGCAACAGGAAAAATAAAAATTAAGAAAAGCATAGCATATCTCTATTTCCTTCACTGTCTCTCCCATTTCTTTATCATAGCCTCCCAGAAAATACCTACCCCATTATAAGGCTTCCAGTCTTCCCTTCCCAGAAACCTTGCTTCTTCCTCTTTATCCTCAGCATTCACCACACTGTGTTGTCCCTTTTGACTCCCACTAGTATGATCCCAATTGTCCTGTGTACCTGACCACATATTGACCTACTGAGCTGCTGAGAAAGAGGGTGGATTATGACTGAGTTTTCCTTCTTTTTCCTCTGTGGAGATAGAAACAGGGTAGTTTTCCTCAGTCTGTCTGCTGGTTCTTATTCCATCTAGGAGCTTAGTCATTTTTTTAGATCTCTTGGTTTCTGACAGATTTCATAGAAATTAATCAGCTGATTCAAAGCCATGAAGTAGGTATGGAGAGCTGAATGGATGGAAAGAGAAAGAGAAGTATACATAGCACTAGTCACAGACTAGTTTCCTCATGAAAATAGGCTGAAGTGTTCCTAATGAAACTCAAAAGTTTGTTCCCAAAACAAACATATAAAACAAAACATAAAACATTCCCATTGATATCAACAATTAATTTATATTATATCAACAGAACCCATACAATACCGTGTAAAATTAGCTCTAAAATAATTGTTTAGTGAAAACATCATTTAGGTTTTTGGGCAGAAAAAGCCACTAAGTTGCTTTGTGTGAGTGCAAAGGTAGAACAACACTGAATCTCTTGCTATGGATATAAAATGACCACAGGTGTGAAGTGTATGGTGAAGAGTAACAGAGATATGTGAAGACCTCTGCCTACTGAAATCACCAGAGGTGATTTACAACAACCCCGGAAAATTCATTCTTAAAACAGCATCATGCAAAGATATCCAAATAATTCAGGCATAGCTGGAGGGGCAGGTGGCTTTCATCACCCTCTCCATTATTAGGCTAAAATATGACTCCACTGAGTGACAGGGTCCTAATGAGTGACTGCTCCTTCAGCAGTCACACCCAATGATGTGCCTCGAGGCAGGCTCAACCATGAAGTACTGGGTGACAAAGTACTGATTGTCTGGAGTATAGACAGTAAACTGTACTCCTGGAGCAAGAAGAGTGTACTTGGTGAGCTGTGGCAGCTCAGGTAACAAGTAGTAGGTGCTGAAGCCATCACTGATTTAGCAAACTCGTGCAGTTAGAAGGACTTAGCATGGGAAGACCAGAGAACCATAAAGGAAAGCAGGACAGCTCTCCTGTGGGAGAACCTGATAAAATGGCAAGCCCAGCTACTAAGCTGTACTGTAAGAGCTGCATATATCAAGATTGTTCAAAAGACTGTAAAGGTACAATTTAAGTTCTTAATGCATTGCTAAAAGGTAGACAGATCAATAAAGATTATTACCACCATTTTACAGAGCATGAAAGTGAAGCACGGTGAAGCATATTCAGAGTTAGCCTTCTAAGCTGAAATTTCCTGAGAGGTTCTCTTTGCAGATCACAATGCTTTTATTATTTTTTTTAAGTTGTCCCTAGCTGAATGGCAACTGCTTTCCTGTTCATGTGAGAAGATGGCTGTTCACTGAGGAGAGAGGCATTTATTTACATCATTATCAGATTTCAAATTGTTTTCTAAAATCAGACTTTCAGCATGAATGAAATACAACTGCAATGCAGTGCAACACGTAAATATCACCCAGTCTCTGTGACCTAACATATTTATGGGTAACAAATATATTCTTTCACTTTTAATATAATCTCACCAAACACAAGAAATAATCCTTCTTAATTTTATCAGCAGAGACATATCAAAGGCCTCCCCTTCCTTTGCCATGTCTGTAAAGGACACAACCTTGGACTGTCATTACTCCAATGTAACTTTAACTATCAAGGTCCTAATCCCAGCAAAGCAAAAAATGCTGTGTTGGTGTTATCAGTAATAGAAATGTTTGCATTCACATTTAAAATGCATTTCTTGGACTGCAGACGGACATTTCATAGAATGACAATGCTGAAGTGGACAGTTGGTAAGGTCAGAAGCAGAAGGCTATCTATATGTATTAATGTGTGTCACACACCATACTGTACATGGCATGCTGTACATGCACACAGCCAGAAATGGAGCAGGGAAAACACAGATGGGAGAAGTGTTCCAGAAGGACAAATGAACAAATACCCTCAGGGGTGTTACCACAGGACCCAAGGGTAAATCTTAATGGGAAACAGAAACTTACTGAGATTTCAGAAGATTTTATTTCCTTTTTTACCAAAATAAATTCTTGTCTGATTAAGAAAAAGATATCCACTTGTCTCTCCTTAAACAACAGGGCTACTCTTTATTGCATGCAGCTTTGATATGGCTAGAATCAGATTCAGGTTTCCCTTTTCAAGTTCCCCCTTGTCCAAGGACCCTCTCCTAAATACCCTAATTGCTCACTGATTCACACATAAGAAGTACTACAACTGGATCCCTTCCTTAAACTTCGTGTGACTGTCATGATGCTGAGACAGATCTCTCTTCCTTCTAATTTTGGTATGAAATTTTACCCTGGGCCTTGCTAATCTGTCCTCTTAAATTATTGTAAAATTTGAAGACAATTTATGGTTTTGATACATTTGAATTTTGTCAAGAAATAAAACAAGGCCACACCACAGGCTTGAGGCACTGGCATGCCACAGTACAGACTATTTAATTGCCAGTGATTTCCCCAGTCGTGAGGCATTGCTCCTTTCTAGGAAATGCTGCTACTTCAGATTATATTCAGAGATGGTTCAGGAATAATGTGACAGGGACTCATCCCACAGGATACTTACAGAGAGCCATAGAACGGTTTGAGTTGGAAAGGGGCACTTAAAGACCATCTAGTTCAACTCCCCAGCCATGGGCAGTGATATATTTCACTAGACCACATTGCTTAAAGCCCTTGAACACTTCCACAGTGAGACATCCACAGTGCTATGTCTTCTCTGAGACACAGCAGAATAGGCTTATTACTCTGTCAATGTTTGGACTCAACTTCCTAAACAATCCTGCTCGTCAAAGATGTTCTTGAAGAAAAAAAACCCCCATATCTCTAAAAATTCTCATGCTACAAAAATATAATTTAAAAAGTTCTGGGGTTTTCTGTATGTTTTTCACAATTCCTTTTATACATCATACATCTGAAAGCAAGCACTGTTCACAAAGGAGCTGCAAAACAAGTGTTGCACGCAAAACAACAATCAGACAGTTTTGAAAACCCATGGGTTAATTCAAGGGACTCCCTTGTCAATGCTTCTCTAAGGGAGTCAGGCACAGTAATCTGCACAGCACTGTTCATTAAAATAAATTACACCAGGTTGTATCTATCTGAGGTACAGGTTCCTCATATGGGTCCAAAATGCAGTGCAAGTGGAAACTGTACTGAGAGATTTAATGAAAATTCAGACTTCAACTTTTTTTATAGAGACAGGGCTTTGGTCCTCCTCTACTAAGCACAAAGACTGCAATTCTGGCCCTGTTCAAGTGACAGAGTGTTGCCAGAATCCTTGGTGGACTCAGATTATCACTTCAAGTATTCAGTATGTTTCTTTCCTTTTCGTTCATGGATTAATAGATACATCAATTGTTTTGACCTACTTAGAGAGCAGGTTTTACAGAAATTAATTTAGTATTTTTCTGCTTCCCAATATTAACTAAATTTTAAAAGTCAGTTGTTTGTTTCTAACTTCAAAAGAAATTTGGGGTGATTTTTAGCAGCATCTATTAGTGTGATTTTCGCATCCTAGGATTTCAAGATATCTGACATCAGATCATTCAGATCTTACAACTTGAACCTACCATTGCCAAGATGATGTCTGCAATAAAGTTGTAAGGCTTGGCTTACACATGAAATTAATTTGTCTACGTAAACCTACATACCAGGCTCAGTGGTCTTTGCCTACATAGTTCTGCAAACTGTAAATTTATCTACAGTGAAAGAATAGCATACAATTAAAGTGAAGGTAAAATCCCAAGCAATGAAGATGACTATGGAGGGGAAGAACCCCAAATTTTCAGTATATCAACAATTTCTGTGAATATTACCCCTAATGGCAGAGTAATGTCCTAACACTGATTAACTGAAGTTTAGTCAGTATTGTACCTTTAAACAGATTTTGGCCTTTCTCGGTAAAGATTTCTTCTTAAAAGTGAAATAGAAACATCTGATCTCTTAAAAATCTGATCCTTTGAACAAATGATTCTTAAGAATGAATAACATAAAAAAGAAAATCCATTCTTATCCTTCCTTCATATTTAATTGCCTTTGTGGTTTACTTTTCTGTAACACACAGGCTGAAACCATGGACAAGAAGCTGAGTGATTTCTCATAACTTCCAGGGATAAATGTCTAATTGCAGCACTGCAGATACAAAACCAGATTTTGCATAACTCTGTGACAGACTAATAGAGTCTGTCCTCGTGGCTCCTAATAAACCTATTGTGTCTTGACATTACGTGAAGTTACCATAATACTCTAAGATACAACTGTTTTTTATTAAGTTCTTCTCCCTCTCCTCTCATCAGAAACAGAGATGGTGCCCTGCTTCATTGTTTTCCTAGCACAACCAAAGGAATATTACAAACTGTAGCCAAATGGATGGTTCCACAGCTGCCTTTGTTTCTGCTCTGAAGTGTAAGTAAAATTGAAGACCAACTGAACTAGTTTGTTTCTACTGTCAGCCAGAGCTGACATAAAGCAAATGATGACATTTCATCTGAAAAATGTCTTCAACTATAAAAAGGAAATATTAAATATTTTTAGTGGTATCATCAAAATGAACATCTCTTCAATTTGATCAATGTTACAACTCTTTAAATATTGAAGGTTAATTATTCAGTTTTGAACAACAGAAGAACAACATAGAAAGAAAACAGAAAAACAAGGGGAAAGTGAAAGAAGCAACAGAAAAATTGTTCAGCCAAATGAGACAAACCATCACATGCATATAGACACAAGGGTGTTGGTGGATGAGAAGATGACCTGGCAACATGTTCTTGTAGCCCCGAAGTGCAACTGCATCCTGGGCTGTATCAGAAGAGTTCGAGGGAAGTGTTTGTCTCCCTCTATTCTGCCCTCATCAAGCCCACATGGAGTGCTGCCTCCAGCTCTGTAGTCTTCAGCACAAGAAAGACAGGGACCTAGCTGGTCCAGAAGAGGCCTCAAAGATTATTAGAGGGCTGGAGCATCTCTCCTATGAAAGCAGGTGGAAAGAGTTGGGGCTGCTCAGTCTCGGGAAGAGAAAGCTCTGGGGAGAATTTACAGCAGCCTCCACTACATAAAAGGGGGCCTGAACACAGGCCAGGGACTGTTTTACAAGGGTATGTAGGACAAGGGATCCATGATAGGACAAGAGGTAATTGCTTCAAACAAGGGAGGGGAGATTTAGACGAGATGTTAGGAAGAAATTTTTTACTATGAGGGTGGTGAGAATAAGTTGCCCTGGGAAGCTGTGGATGCCCCATCCCTCAAAGTGTTCAAGGCCGGGCTGGACGGAGCTTCGAGCAACTTGGTCTAGTGAGAGCTGTCTCTGCCATGGCAGGAGGTTGGAACTAGATGAGCTTTAAGGTCTCTTCTAACCCAAATCATTCTATGATTCTATGATTTTCTACAGTTGTGCAAACTTCATTCAGAAGCTGCTTATGTTCAGAGATATGTTGCATGGTTGCTTTATCAGCATGAGTTACTTTAAGGAGACAATCTAAGATGACTGAGGAAAAGATACTAATGTGAATCTGCACAGGATTCTTTAGCCTCTGTGCAGATTTCTGCGCCCCTTTCTTAATCACATACACAGTATCTATCCAAATTATAAACACATAGACACAGATATTTTTAAAAATACATATGATTTATTATCTACCAGTATCAATAAACCCAGATATTTATATGCGCTATACTGCATATATGCAATCTGCTGCCTATCTACACACTGAAAAATTGGAATCATGAATACAAGGAATACAATTTGCAGTCTTCTTTTGAAATAAATACTATTCCAGCTCATTCTTTGGAGTAATGACAACATGATTCTTGAACCCCATATAGGATGAGAGTAAAGCTGACTGTGTATTTCAAATTAGAAGCAGCATTAATTCATGCAAAGCTTGCAAATTTCCTTTGCTGCCTTGTATTTCCTAATGACAACTCCAAAAAATGGCACAACAATTTGCTATTATAACAAAAAGGCACCAAATAGTGATACTAGAAACAGGCATCTATGAAACTGTATTTCTGGGTCACCTTTTTATGTATGGAATTGTTATTTTCAAGGTTAAGTATTGTTCATATATTGTTCAACATATTGGATAGGTTATTTTGTTGTTATTTTGATAGGTTTGTAAGTATCATAACGGAATATTGAGTCCAACATTCTGCCTGATTCTCTCAGTGTTTTATTTTTTAGAAAATAATGTTTGTATATTAACACCAAACCACAGAGGAGTTTATTTGTCATCACTGTAGGAATTACGTGGTGAAATTTTTCTTAAGCAAATACTATCATGTTCTGATAGTAGGATCATGTGTACTGTTATGAATAAGAATGTATTTTTTATCAAACATTCTGAAAATCACAACATTTTCTCATTAGAAAAATCTAAAGATATATAATTATCAAATTAAAGATTAAAAAATTATGTTGAGTGTCTGTTGAATTGTTCCTTCTAAGCAATCTGCTTATCAGATTTAACTTCCTTTTAAAAACAAGAATTAAATCAGACATCAGGAACCTTAGAGGTCATAGTTCTCTAAGTATGGCAAAGTGGCTGTTGATTTTAATTACATTTGCAGATCCTAAGCATTTCTGAAAATCAGCTAGTGAGAGTCTAATGAAAATATTTATTATTTAAAATTATTTGATGGATGTATAGTATAAAATATTGTAGCAAAATTTTTATTTATTAGGACAACAGATCCACAATATGTTACGACAGAACAGCCAATACTATCATATTTGTTATGAAAAAGCAGCCACAATTTCTAATAATATTTGATGATCACAAAAAGAATTCACAACTAACTGTTTTTAGTATTTTACTGCTTGCCTCCCAAGCCACAAATAGCTTTCCTGACTGCTGTGCAGATCCTTCTAGAATGTGTACAACCAAACACACTTTTGTGTGTGTGGTTTTGGTTGTTTTTTTTTTTAAATCCTCTTGACAAAAACTAATGGTATTCATTTTCTCAGGAATTAAATACATAGCAACTGGGCCAGCAGTGTGAATTTCTAGAATTAATTACAACGAAAATATTTTGGTAAATATTCATTCATCCCTATTTTCTTTTCATGTAGGCTGTGATTTTCATAGTCACCTACAAAAGTATCATGGCTGTTTGGCTTCTCTGAAGATTTCAATATCAACTAAATATCAAATGTCTGAGAGACAAGAAATCCCTGCTCTGAAACAAAATTTCTCAACTCTTCAAGCTTTGTATCTGAGCTGCAACTGCTAACACAAACGTTAATTTGTGTCTTTAGATTACAAACTGGATTTAGATTCCTTTAGAACAAAGATTGTCTCTTTTGAGTGATAACATTATTTCCTGCTACTTCTCTCTCAGAGCATAAAGAGTGGACTTGCTTCCAGCCATATCAGAATCTAACATACTGGACACACAGCACAAGAAAATGTAGGCATCCCTACACTTTGTGGTACATGCCATGCTGAGCCATTCAAGGACAGCTTGGGGAACAAATTCCCATTTCTCAGCAAGCCTAACTAGGCCCAGCACAATGTGTGCCAATGTGAATAGGTTGCTTCCATGCTATGGTGACATTATCGGCTTGTTTGGAACTACCTTTGCTACTTGGTGCTGTATTGCACTGTACTGGCCTGCTACAGAGATACTATGGAGAGGTGAGGAGCCAGCATGAGGCAGGCTTTAGTAACTGCTCTGTGATCCTGTGGTTTTCAAATAAGAGCTGCTATTGAGACATAGCTTTGCACAGATATGAACGAGATAACGTCCTCTACTGCCAAACAGTTCTCACTGAAATAGTGTGGGTTTAATTTTTGAAATTGTAATATTAGCCTTTTTTAAAAGGGATGTGGCACACTACTGGCAATGTCTGTGTCTGGATGAGCAGGATTATTTCTGGTATAATATTTTTATTTCTTTCCCTTGATTGTT
>WEIT01010280.1:99287-152828 GCA_013389985.1 Dryoscopus gambensis | reverse complement strand
CATTTCCACAATCACTATGGATCCAACACCAGACTAACAGACAGGGAACATTGAGTATCATCTTTAGGGAAGGAAGGCTAAGTATGCTGCTGCTCTGCTCTCACTGCTCATCTGCTGGGCCCTGGCTCTTTACACCAGTCTGGTCTGTTTCCTCCAATGCATATCATGACGCATACATTTCACAGGAGAATAGAAAAGCTTTAAATATTACATTCTTCACTGAAAACAATAGTTCTTTAAGGAGAAAGGTGGAACGAAATGCAAAAGTTACTTTAAAATTAGAGCAATCATATAATAAACATTTCGTTGAGAAGATAATTAAGTAAAAAAATTAGAGTTCTGAGTTTGGGTTTTGGTGACAAAATGGAAAGGAAGTCATAGTCCATAAAACACAACCAACTATTACAATAACTTACATTAAAAAAAAGGACAAACCCCACCAACAAATGGTCAAACTAATACATCACTTCTAGGAGTTTCAGGATTTTACCAACTTGCTGTGCATTTCAAATTGCTCTCTGAGTTAACCTTTCTTCTTCTTTACTGAAGATAAACAAGGACANACATGCTAAATATTGAATATATTCCGTTAAGCTAAATAAGGACTGAATAGCCACTTACATCTGGGTTTAGCTTGCTCAGCATCATCAATGCCCAGTCACTCACCTAACTCTAGAGCTGACACTTGTGTGACCATCCTGTGTTCATCCCTGGCCTTCTCAGATTCTCAGAGGTTTTTTTGTTCTGTCTTCTCATGCTCCAGGGGAGGTTTCACCTATGCTTTCTGTAACTGACCGATTCTTCCATTTAAACTCAAACTTAGTTAAAACAACAAAGCTGCATTAGGAAAGCATGTTTTTGTTGAACAAATGTTCTTCCTCCCACACCTATTTCATTACAGACCCATCTCTCCTACCCTCTGCATCCTGATAACAGTGTTTTTAGAGCCAGCTCCCTTTGCTGATTTTAGCCAAGTTTCTAGGACACAATGTTTTAATTTAAACATAGTTCCAGTTCTGTGATTTTGTTTCGCATGTGTTTGAATTTGATCCTTTATAATCCCAATGGTTGCTAATCTATTTCAAAACAGTTTCCTAATCTTTGCTTGTTCAAGCGCTTTCCCACCACCATCCAGTTTCCTCTATGCAGGTAGTCCAAAACCACAGTTGCCTCATGACTGTGCCACTTTTTGGCAGACTGCAGTATACTATTATGCATAAATTGAATTCTCCAATAAGATTGCATTATTGGACAGGTGCTTGCTATGTGGTATGGAACTCCAGGAAGAATTTGAACTCCATAAAAACGTTTGCAAGGAGCTATGAAACTTCACAGCACCAGCATGGAAACAGAGCTGAGGCTGTACCCTATACAACAAAATTGAGGGTCCCCTATGCACCTGATTATTTGTCTCTTTTTCAGTATCCTGGAAGGTGAGACCCCATCTCACTTAACTGACTTCCAGACATTTGGAGTTACCTATTTCTGAGTAACTGATCTAAACACCCTTCATAACCACAAGGACAGTCTCTGGGGGTGTGTTTTTCTTTACCTGTCCTAGAGAGAGAGCGTGGACAACTACTTTGCAAAGTAAGCATTAGAAGTTCAAGCCTGTGAGGTGGATTACAGCTTGAGACAATTGTTTAGTTTCCACTTTCAGACAATGGATAGTTCTGTGCAAATTTCTTGTCCCTAATTAATCACGTTTTTATGTTAAATGTTTCCTTCATACTGCAAAAATTGTTCCTACAATTCCATGCAGCAACTTTTTATTTCTACCTGGCTGAACCTCATCATGTAAAGGTGCAACTCCAGCTTCAGCAATGGCCCACCGGAGACAGAGCATGATTAGCAGTGACATGCTTGATGGCTCACTCATTGAGAACAGGAGAATGCAAGTGAAAATAAAAATTTAAAAAATAAAAATCACTAATAGGAGCTTCTGTTACAGTTTTTTAGTGTCATTACTGTCTGTTTATACGTAGACAGGCTGTAACATTTTTACTAAATGTAATAAAGTAAAAAGAATAATATAACTAAAGTAACAAATGCAACAATGTGCTTAAATTTACCAAAACTTTGTAACAAAGTTTTCACTAAACAATAATCTCAGCAATTAATCCCTGCAAAGGGTCTGCAAAAGCAAGGCTAGGGAAGTCAAAATACTGCATTAGATTAGTTTTGCTGAAGGGAGTGGTTTCCTGTGCTCTGAAGCATTTTCCATCCTTACAGCAGCACAGACTGCCTCAAACTGGAGCAATCTTTCAGGGATGAGGCGTGTTTGGAGTTTTACTAAACAAGCTGCATTCTTGTCTGCCTGCCGAGGGCTACTTTCCTCCTCCTTGGTGACAGGGTCTGGCTGTAGAGAACATTTCACCAGCGGGATACAGGCAGCTTCAGCAACCACATCAACACTGTAATTTGTGAAATTCCCACTTGGGATTCTCAATAAGATGCCTACTGAAAGCTGCCTGGAATGTCAGGCATGTATTCTTTCCTTCTTTATTGTCCTCTTTACTTTCTGTTTTACTCAGCAGCTCTGAATTTCCCCTCCTCGTTTTTCAGTGTTCATGGAATATATATTTTGTCTCTTAGAAACAGTGCCGACAAAGCAGACAAACTGATGAGGAACTTGGTGTGACAACAAAATTGTACTAAGCCTTCTCTGAATTTTGCCTTGCACAATATTTCTAGAAGCAGCATTCTATGCTGACCTGCTTCCATTTTCCTGAAGGATTTCAAAACCTACACTGACTTGAGAGTCCCAGCTCCCCAGTGAATGATCGTGCCAGGCACTGTTGCAGATTCCCTTTTTTTCCTAAGCAAATATTTTTTGAAAATTCTTTGAAAAAATCATCAACAGATGACAAAACCAGCCAATTTTTGCCTCTGAAAAAAGCCCTGTCCATGAACAATCAGCCAAATTCTGTTCTGATACAGATATTTGTTCCTCACTTCAACTGGGATTATGTGGGATGTAAATTTTTTACATAGCTGGCATCTTAGCTGCTTGTTTCTCTGCTAGGAGAGAACACTACTAGATTCCTAGAAAAGGTTTACAACAGAAAAGCGATATAGTGTGTTCCAAGTAAGCATTACAGTCATCCAAAAAGACACAGTTTAATTTTAATAAGCCTGCCTCTAAACGAGAAGCCAGATACAACAATCAGTGTAACAGGCTTCCACCATGTAAGCAATAACCTATTCATATATCTTGTAAGAAATATATGCAACATACCAGAAACTCCTGCTGGTGTCTTTATGAATTTTCCATTAAAATGAGCAATCACTGCTTCACATTTTTCTGTTGACTCCATCCTAAGAAAATAAAGAATAATTTACATAAATTAAACACTCAACCAGATTCCCATGTTTGTGATTTTTTTTTAAAGCACATTTTTTGCTTTTTCTCAGAGCATATTTCTTGCTCTTTCTCTCTTCACTGCTGCGGCTTGCTTTCCCATGTGTGAAGAATGGAGAAGATATTTTCTAAGAACATATAACTTTAGAAAGGTAAAGCCAAACTCAATTAAAATTTTATGTACTCTGAGACCAAAGTCAGTGCCAAACTGAAAATGATACTCTTATTTACTCAGAAATTACACCATAGCTGTCCAAGCTGGCTAAAGTACCTCTGCTGCCTTGGAAGAAGCAGAAAGACTGACTCACTATCACTCATAACTGAATCCTTCGTGCCCATGCTGCATGCAGCAAAGGTTAATGCCACTCTTCAGAGAGGATTCAGAACTCCCTGTGCAGTTTAAGAGTAATAAATTCAAATACAAACCTGCCTGACTGCATGACCCAAACTGACCTGGCAGCTTTTAGCCTATACACATCATCTCCACTAAATGATGCACCTGGCTCTTATTTAATTGTCTCCAAGCTCAAAACAGGAGCCAATACCAGCACAGCTGTGATGGCTAGTGAGAATGTATCCAAAATCTTGAACAGGTTTGTGCACTTATGCTGTCAGATCTAGACTTAATAGACTGGGCAGACGTCTGGAGAGCTCCTGCTGGCCTGGGAGAGGCTCCGGAGGCCGCGGCTACGCCCTCACGCTGCAGTGTGGATGTGTCAGCCCCAACCGCCAGCTCGGACTCGGCCGCGGCGAACGACTGAGATGTGCAAGTACAACAAAACTTACTTTAAAAGAAGAACACTTTTGGAGCTGTCTGCAAGATGATGTTTGGTTAATGCTGAACAGATAATTTCTTTTCATTTGTTCATTAAGTTCTGTAATCCATATCCACAAATTAGGCCAATGACCTCAGCCGCAAAGAACTGGGACTAAAAATTACTAAGTCTCGGCATCTTTTTAATTCTGATAGCCTTTCTGCACAGGCTGACAAAATACAATCATAGACAACAACCAAGATCACCAAAATGCCACATTGAACAAGAGGTTTTTCTACAGATTCCAAAAATATCTCTTAGAGAATATTCAGAAGTTTTGGATTGTTGGATCTGCTTCAAAGAAATTCAATTTTTTTTTTGTCTCACATGAAATAAACAATATAATTTAATTTCAGACTCAAGTCTGGACTTGATAAAATACATTACTCCCTATTAACCTAATAAAAGTCTCCCAAAGGCAAGAAATTAAAATATTTATTTAATGTCTACAGGTTACTTGGAAAATTTTAACTTTAATTAATATTTATCCAAAAATTTTCCAATACAAGAAAAATGTTCACCTTGCAGAAGGAAAGAAGCTCTAATTAGATATAGGAGCAATAGTTATCTTATAACTTATGTATACCATATGCATGTATATAAATAAACATTTATATAAAAATAACTTCACCCGTGTATATATAAAACATAAAATGCATAATAGAGAAACTAATGAGAAAATACTTTAAAACTATCTAATTTAATGTCTTCAATGCAAATGAGGTTTTGGATACACACAAGTCTTTTGCATATGATTCTAGAACACTTCCAGCTATATTAGAAAAAATATATCCTATCATATTTCCTACTATACCACTGATTCACAGCAGAGATGGTAAACAAGTTTAGAGAGAAGAGACTGAATGAATTCAAAATGCCTACTGAATTTTAGAGTGGGTGTTACTGGATTCTACCCTTCATAGTAACAAAAAGTGAAACCTACACATAAAACACAAATATATGAATGAAATTAAAATGACCAATTAATTTTGCCACAAAAATATTACACACTTGCTGATTTTTTTAAAGGGAACAAGAAGAAATTTTAGCAAAGCCCAAACTTGCTGGTTTTCCACTTTTAATAATGAATATTGTTCTACTATTTCTAATTTTGTTCCTTTGTTATACCTTCTTGAAACTGGGCAGTCTGACAAGCAGATAAAGTTGGGGGTCAGGGCACTGGCGGGGGGAGAGATTCAAAAAAAAAAAGAAAAATAAAAATCACAGTGCTATGAAATACCTCCCAGCCAACTCACAGGAAAACCAATCCCTAAAAATTTTGGCCTCATCAGGAGATAAATTTGTTCAGCTCTTTTCTGTGCACTAATTTTAGATTCTGCTATTTCAAATACAGAGCTATTGTAATATTGGCTGAACATCTGAATTACTGAAATTTGACTTCACAGAGATTTTAAAACATATTTTGAGAATCTCAATTCTTTGCTCAAAGCAAGCTCTTATTTTTGATAATAGAAACCTTCAATTTAAAGCCTCTAAATTTTGATTGTTATACTAGGTTTAAAGCAGGACTTAGATAAATAAAAACAGCACAGAAAAGACTTTGGTGAAGAGATCCCAGAAAAAAATAACGGCATTAACTAGAGAAAAAGTAGATTCATATGGATAGAATATTTGGGAGGTATCTACTAATTTATGGAAAATACTTGTTCTTGTTGATTTGGGCAAGATATTTGACTTAGCACACAAATATTTTAAGATGAGATTTACTGTAAGTGAGTAAAAATATTTTCTTTCCCAGTTGACATCATGTTAATGAGCCTGAAAATTCAAAGGGCTGATGTTCAAAGGGCAATGATGAATTCATTTTCTCCAAGGGACTAATGAAGAAAAACAACAAAAAAAAGGCATGGGGGTGGGGAAGAAGGTTCTTTCTTCTGGTCTGCTGCCCTGGATTCAAGCTTCAAAAGCCAGAAAAGTCACAGGAGAAGTCTCTGTGAAGCACCACGTAACTCTTGTTTACTGGTTCAGGGACAGAAGAGAAAGGAGAAGTACAGAAAAGAGAAGGAAGTGGTTTAGAGTGAATTCTTATTCTAGATAATTGTCCAGCAAGAGCAATAAATTTAGATTTAGCCATCTAAGCAAGATGAGACCCAGCTTTATCAAAGGAAGAATTAACAAAACCCTGCTGGATAACTCCATCTCAATCTCCCTTCTCTTTACAAACTTTTTCATTTTCAATAATTTCTGGCTTTTCCACCTATTCTTGCCTTTTCAATCAAAAAAAAGGAAAAGGGCTGCCAGCATGGCTAACACCACCGAAGTACCTTGCAAACCCAACACCACGGCTTGTCCCACTCGAGTCCCGCAGTATCCTTGTAGAGATAACCTGCCCAAAGGGCTTCAGCATGTTCTCAAGCTCCTGCTCGTCCATTGAAAGAGGCAGATTGGAAATGTATAAGTTAGTCGGGTCTTGTTCTTGTTGCTGAAAGAGAATTAAAACCAGTTGTTAATGTTGTTGCCACTGACATTTTGAATTTAAAATTAACAATTACATAAGACTTTTGGTGCAGATTTTTACTTCTCGGGTCCCTTTGTAAAGGCTGCTCTTTCTAGTATTAGTGACCTCCATCTTCTGCCACTGCCTGCAGCATTCCTGAGAAAGTTCCCCTTCTCCTATTACTGCTGACACTGACATTTTTAAGTGGAGATAAAGGTGAATAATTGACCAGTTTATAGTCCATGTTAAAACTCCATGTTTCAAATTTTTCTGAAAGGAAAAAAAAAAGTAAAAATGAGATAAAGAAAAGAAATTAGCAGAAAAGAAATGTAAGAGTGGTGGAAGGCACTAAGAAAGCCAGATGTAAATTAAGAAGAGAAAAGATTGGGATGACAATCAGAAAATAATAAAAGTAAAAAATGAGAAAATGCATTTAAGAGTCTGTACATTGCCATAATAGCAGAATAGGATGACACAGAAGTGAGTGGGACACGGTTGTCTCCTTCCAGACATGAACATTTCTGACCTTGCACCAAACTTTTACATTATGTATTCAGACAACACAAAAGTCTTCCAAAAACTTTCTCTAGAAACAGACAAAATGAGAGAGGAGGGCAGCCAGGAGAGGAACAATTAGGGAGGAGACAAATGTAGTCACATCTTTGCCATTCCCCTGATTTTAGCGTGCTCGCTACTTTGTGTGATCTCTGTATGTGCCACGAAATGACACCTCAAAGAAACGTTTTTGTTGAAATTTATGATTTCCAGTGTTTGTCTACAGATTTCCCAGATGTGGTTAGGGAACATCTCTTTCATGATGGTGATCACTGGCCATGCTCTGTACTGAAACACATTCTTAACCTACATAGATTGACATGACTTGGCCGTAAAGTTGTGCAACACTTTGATATCATCGTTGTTACCCTGGTATAAAGTTAAGTCTCTGCAGGATGCCCACATTCAGTAGAACCTTTCTGGCATCAGCAGTGATATGATCTGAAACATAAACAATTTTCATAGAACCACAGAATGGGTAAGGCTGGAAAGGACCATGTCTGGTCATCCTAGATCACATTGCACAGGATTGTGTCAGACAGTTCTTGGATATCTCCAGTGAAGGACGCTCCACAGTTTCTCTCATAATCTGTTCCAGTGCCCAGTCACTGCACAGTAAAGAAGTTCATCCTCATTTGCAGGTGGAACTCCCTGTGCATCACTTTCTGCCCACTGTCCTAACATACTTATTGGCCCCAACATATTTGATGGCATAGTCCACAACATATTTTCCTTCTGTACAAGAGGGTTGACTGGCTTGCAGGGAAGTTTGAATCAAACCAGACAACAAAAACAAAACCACACAAAACCACAACACTCGCCTCTTGCCATTAAAGCATTTCTTGAAGTGATTATACTGTATGGATGGTGATATCTTTTCATGCAGATCAGGCATCAATTTGTCCTTAAGCCACCCTCTTATTATTAAGATATATTAATAATATCTCAGTACTTTTAGTAGCATATTGCATAATTTTATATCTTGCTATCTTGGCTATCACCTCTCAGTTTGAGTTAGTTTTCCCCAAACTAAGGGAAAAGGGGGTGGGAAAGAAGTGTTGGGGCTTGGGGGGAGGTCACACCTTTGAGGCACAGAAAGGAATTATCCTGTTCCAAAAACGAACAAAAATTAAAAATGAGGAAGCAAATTCTAGGCTGAAAAACCTTTACTTATTTGCATTTTTACCCCAAGCCTCACGTTCAGTTCAAAAGAGCTAATGTTTTGAGGTTCTCTACACAGGTTTTTTAATAAATTTGAATAAAAGACCTATCGGAGGGAAATGTTCTTCCATTACATCCTCCTGATGTGCATGCCTCTGCCACTGGTATGACTGTAATTCCTAACTACACCAAAATCCCACATACCTTATGAAACAGACTTTTCCAGCTTCCAAGTGTTGCCCTCATTGGCCCCTTTATGGTACATTACAAATGGCATTTGATTACTGTGTACAATTTTTATTTTGTTACCTAGTGGAGATGTCCCCCTTCCAAAATAATACTGAATCTACACAGTACACAGACAAGTTTGGGGTTCAAATTATCTTATCTTAGGATACCTGACTTCTTTTTCATATTAGAAACGTCAGCAGAAATTGAAGACAAGAAAATGATTCACTGTGAGGCCAGAGCTGACATTAATATTATTTGCTGGGCAGCATTACAGTAGTTACATCGTGACATTCAGTTCAAATTTCCTCAGGCAGGAATGCGAGATGAAGAACAGCTTTCACAGTTTTAGAACTGGTTTGTTACTTAGATAGCATTAGATAATCTTGTTTTGCACCTTGAGATATGTAGGGTTAACTTCCTTCTTCAATGAGTTCTATCAGCAAAAGCTTTATAGGAGGTTTCAGGCACTGGCATTACAAAATTGGACTTGTAGCCTTAGCAAGATTTTCTGAAATTCCAAATAGTATTTGAAAGGAAAAGTTTTGAATGTTTTACTTTTTTTTATAGGTTGTAAAATATATTGCAGGCAAATATCCTAAAACTTCCCTAAATAATCTAAAACAGTATATCAGCTGGAAAGTCAGAATCTTTGCATATTTCTATTTAATGTCCTAATGGTTTTATTCCAGAATAACAGAATGTATGAATTATATTATAAAAGTATTCTCATTAAAAATTCTAACACTTGAGAAGCTAAAAAAGGCACCATTTTGTTCACAGCAGTAAAAGTGTAATTTACATGCAAAAAAAAATATATTCAGAATCACCCAACAGAGAAAGAAATTCAGTCAAGTGCAGAAAGTCAGAGAAGCATTTCAGGTAACTGGGTAGAGCACACTGCCCTTCTCTTGGGCTCCTATTGCAGCCCAGGAGTTACCAGATTCCCACACTATCCTGGCACTGTATTCAGGATGAGACCATGAGCTTCCCTTGCCAAAAGGGGCACAGGGACCTGCTGCCATTCACTGCACATGCTGGGCATTAGATTCCTGTACTTATCCACCTACCAGAGAAAACTTCATGCCATTAAATCATGCAACACTTTTGTTAGGGAAGGCAATGCTACGCTTCGGAAGAATATTAGCAACTTCACCACTAAGCCACATTGCAAACCCCTGAGGAAAAAAGAAAAAACAAGTGCATCTGAGGAAATTGTTCTAAGGAAATTGTGTTTTCTGAACAGAAAGCATTTTGTGATGGAAAATCTTTACTTGTGGCCCACGAAACAATCCGTATTTTGCATTATTAATTGTTGGGTTCTGGTCAGGTACATGGTGAACAGCTGACTGGAAAGGAATTACTTCTGCTTTCCTGACCCTTTCTCCACATCAGTCTAGTACTGCCTGAATACTCCCAGGGATCCAGTAACTTCTGATTTGATCCTCTAATAGAACACACAGACCACGGCAGACAAAGGGGAGTTTGAAGACACTTCTATACATGTCCATAGCTAGAACTGGTAAAGATGACAGGCACAGGAGGAAGATGAAAAGCAAAAAAGCTGGCAACAGATGAGGATGTCTCACTGAAATCCTGGAATACAAGTTGAAATTTCTCCTATCTGTAATTCTTCCAACAAAATAGTTGAAATGCCAACAAACACATTCCACAGTGCACTGAGGTGGTATCTGCACTGCAGGTGCAAACCCATGGCCACCCTGGGGAGCAGCAGCAGCTCAGCTATAAGGATAAATCACAGAACCACAGAATATCTCAAGCTGGAAGGGACCCATAAAGATCACCAAGTCCAACTAGGTCAGGACAGATTAATTTAATCCACTTCTTCACTTTTCAGGAAAAGAAAGAGACTGCCATTGGTTCTCAAAGGGTCTCATTTACAACATTCATTAGGAACCTCTACTACTGTTGGGGTAAATGCAAAGCAAGAGTGAACTTTTTCTAGAGCGTTTATTTTGAATTTTATATGGTTTGACAGTGGAAAACTTATACCAATTAACGTGCGAAACACCTCCTCTCTTCCTATGAATAACTTCTTTCACCATGCAGCTTCTGTCATGTCCACAGGACCATTTAAACCTTGAAACAGCTATCTGGGTACGTTTTGGGAGATCATAAGGAGCAAGTTAGTTCCTTCCCCTTAGAACACACTGGATTTCCAAGCCGACTTCCAAATAGCAGCCACAGCTAGGACTCTCCTCCTGTCTCTGTGCTATCTTACACAAAAGGCACTGCACAAACAGATGTTTGTCTTTATACAAGATTCTGGCATGGAAAATGGTTACTGGTTAACAGTTAAAATTCACAAAGTTAGGAGAAAGACAAACTATTTAACTCATCCCTCTGTCTCTCTGCAATCACGAGTTTAAGTTCTGTGACTTTCTTCCTTACCAAAACCTGTCTCACCATAGCATAATTCACAGGGTTATTACTATTCTGTCTCAGTAGAGAAAAATATTTCCTTTGATACCTGAGTTTTTAATTCCTCTTCTGGAATTAAGACAAAAAAAAAAGTGAAACCAGCAAAAATACCTTCCAACATAACTCAGCTTAAACATTGCCTATACATTGTAATCATCCTAAGTGATTTAAAGGGAGGTGTTTCTTCCTCTGCTTAAAACCCATGCAATTGTATAAGCCATTTTCACCTTATATACCTTAAATCTCTTGAAATTATTTGCACTATTTTATGGAAATTATCAAAAATTCAGTGGGAAATTCCCTAATTTTGGGCAGCAAGCCTCCATTAACATATAAACAACTGAATATATATATTTTTTTTTTTAATTCTACACAGTTTATGAAAACTTCTTAATTTGAGTGTCTCTCATGCAGAGTTCTCCTCAGTTAACAGAACCTTCAGCAGATCCTGAAAGATGCTGAAATTGCTCAGCATTTTCAGATTATGGGCAATGTCAGGGAATTCATGGGCTACTCAGTGATATACATATTGCTGAGGAAACCAGCAAGTCTTGTTTTTAGCAATGCAAGTAATCAAGTTTCTATCAGCCTTTTCTCACCAAACACCTTTAGCTGAGTCTCCAGAAGTTCTCTACCAGAATGTCACAATAGAAAGATGCAGAGCAGAGCTCTTGCAGAATAACATGCTGCTTTTTCCAAAGAGCTCTTACAGCACTCACATGATAAGCTGACTATAAGACACAGCATTTCTTATACAAGTGATGGGAATGATCAACGGTTAATATTTATTTCTGTACAAAGAGGTGATCAGGATTCCTACATAATGTGAAGTGCTCTACCATCATCTGAAAGAAATTAACAAAAACCTCCCTGTGCGTGTGGAATTGTTCCTAAATTGCGAGCAAGAAACTTGGCAGAATGCTAAGACATCTGTTTTCTGTTGCTCTGTGCAAGGTCAGAGTGAACAGATAGCCATTCAGAAACATGTGACTAGGCACTGCTCACAGCATGGAAGATCCTCTGGCTGATAGGGAAGGGATTAAACGCTTGTCTGCCTCCATGTAGATACTACTTCATAATTTACAATTGGCCAGTGTCTCACCGAAATATGTCTGTTTTAGCCACAGTTTTAATACTGTCTGACCACAGACTGTTAACAACACAATTCAGGGAAAAATCACTACCATAATCTTCACTTGTTCTCTAGAATTGCATATGATTAATCCACTAAACATGTACATTTATTTTTACAGGCACATCTGTATTAAGAAGAGGAATTTAACTACAATAAGCTTTGTGATCAATCTATCACTGCATTAATACATTCCTTCTTTATTCCTCAATGATTTTGTTTTCCCTTTGCCAGAAGGGCATGAAGGTGCTCCCTGAGAGCTCTGAATGAGCCCACCACAGTTTACAAGAAGGCACCAGACCCTTGTCAGAACAAGCCACAGTACTACTCAGCAACTGAGTTAAGACTTCTATGGGTTGCAGCTCTTTACTCAAGGGAAGTTGTTGTTAACTGTCTATTTAATGCACTTGCAATTCCTGAAGTGATAGTCATTTGGCTCCCAGGTAAGAAAAATTCAGCTTACTTTCAATTTATTTTATAATGACTTTTAAGAACTTTTACGAATATAAGGAGAAAAAAATATTATATTTATTCAAAATCTGTTACAGTAGGATTTCATACTATTACCTACAAAAAGTAGTACAAACTAGGTAAAAAGAAAACTTTTCTTACAAGACAGTTGCTTAAAACTGCTGTAGAAATCTGTTTGAGTTAGCTCCAGTTTGCCTGTCATCTGTTCTTTGGCATTCAGAAGCCCAGATGCAGAATAAAAAATTGCAACCTGCCTACCTTCTCGTTAGATTAAGTGCACTAGCTACCATGGTAACTTAAACTATTTTTCTTACTTTGCTCTGTAGGAATGAAAATTGATTTAATTCTCCAGAAGGTTGTCACAGTGAAGACAAGTACTAAAAGCAATACATTACTGAACCTCAAAAAAGTTTGCTGTTTCTCATTTTTGCTAACTCAAAACCATGTTCTTCATCAGCAACATAAAGGAAGAGCTGCCTTTAATACATTATGCTTAATAGCCGTAGAAAAGCCTTGATTTTTGTTACAGAGATGAAGACAAGCAGCTAAGCAGCTTTTCCTTCCCCAAGTTCACACTTCATATAGTGTGACAATTCATCTTTTCCAAATACACTTGGAAAAAAGTCACCAAGAGTAAGTTTAAACTATAAAAACTTAGGAAAGAAAGATAAAGCTACCTGCACATGGAGAGTACATCACAGTTCTGCCTTTATAACCAGGAGTTAAAAGTATAAAGATTGCAAATTCAGATCATCTCTGCACTCCAGAGGATCAACATCAACTCGGACAACAGGCTCATATTCAGCACAAGCTAAAACCCATGCCCATTTAACAAGTAACAGAATTTGGTCTGGTGCTTTGAGGGCCTGTAGACCACTCAGAAAACACAAATTGTATCTTAAGAATGGTGGAAGTCAGTATGTGATGGGAGAACATCCTTTACATTGTTAGCACATTGTTATTCTGACACAATTCAAAGAAGAAACAATTTTTAAGACGGCCTTAATTTTTTGCACAAGCTTAAAATATCTGAAAGTATTTAGTGATATGTTAATGTGAGAGCTAATATGAATAAGCAGGACCATACTTCATTGTGTCAGTGGAAGTGAAGTCTTAAAGGAGGAGGAAATTGTAACATTATGAATCTGAAGTCCTAAGTCCTAAAAATGTGCAACTCTGGGGAAATCTTCAAATGGATAAACAGTGAGTCTTCCCACAAAAATGCACATTAGTACATAGAACAGCATTCCTTGGCTCAAATTAACAAGTCTCACTGACCACAGAAATCTTCCATGTCCATGGACTACTTTCATGGCTTCTATTGTAAGTAGCATATGTTTTCTTAAGGTAACCTTATGCTTCCATAGGAAAAAAAAAATCAGGAAAACAAGAACTGGAAAATAAAAAATTTCAATCGCTTAAGTTATAAATTATCTTGACTATTTTATAGCAAAGTTGTACATACAGAAGAACTAAAAATCTCATGAGGACAGAGAGAATAGAAGAGACACAAGAAGACAAGGTCTTCAACAACAAAGTTTGGAGAATCAGGGTCATTGAGTGCATCGCAGCTGTTTTGGACTTGCATGGCTAAATCATTTTAAAGAGAGGACACTGCACTAATTTTAAACACATGGTTGAAGTTCAATTGTGAGCATGCACATTAATCCTTCTTGTGATGCCTAAAGTACATTGCACGCTCTTTGCAAAAAGTGGTGATTCCTTATGTCGATCAGTTTTAGTAGCTATAAGCCTTTCACTATTACCTCAGAAATCTATCAGCCTACCAGGGGATGGACAGCCTGGTTGTACAAATGTCACTGCCATGCCAGGAAGGGAGTTGTTTAACACTCAGTGAAGTCTGAGCTGGCAGAGCCAGACTGGTAATCTAGCTGGCTTGTGCAGCTCTACATTGGTGTCAGTATAATACAGATATTCTCTTGCTGACTTTATCTGGGCTACAAACACAATGATTCTCTTCCTGTTTCAAGTTTGCTAGACAGAAAGATGAGAAGAACTGTCAGTTTTATTAACCATTCTTATTTAGTAGCTCTTTTTTACCTTTTATACTTACACATTAGTTTAGAGTAAGAATTAAAGTCAACTTTCCATCTGAAACAGTTGCTTCAGTAGCTACAGGTGAATTTAGTTAATACCATTTGATGGGACAGAACTTGGTGTGAGCAGTGACTTGAATGCTTTATGTTGACCTCAAGGTCAACAGCCTATGAGAATTTAGGTGTCTGATATCTCCATAGCATTTAGACCTCACAATTTCTAAAACCTCCTTACAGAGTCTCACTATTTTAAATCTCCATTCAAAATACCAATATATAGTTGATTGTCTGTGTGCATCTATCTTCCTATACACAAAGTCACTTTCTGTCTGCTCTGAATAATGTAGAAACTTGGAGTTATCTCACTTTTACCTGTGGGGTGGTGGGAAGAGAAGAGGGCTCTCAGAAGAATCACTCTGACAGCAATCATGACTTTTCTAACAAACAAAATGGTCAGAGCTTTTCAACTTCTCCACTAACAGTGATGGACAAGTTCTCCCTGGAACAGATTTGGCAGGATTTGGCCTGAAACCATATCTTGTGCCCTGGGCCTTCCCAGTCTGCTCAGCAGCAGCAAAACATAGCAAGTGGGATTTTTCTCAAGTCAGATCAACTTGGAAGCAGATGCAAAATACAGCATGATTTTACCCCATGGATAGGAAAACCATATTAATAACAATAAGGATGATGTTGTCATTCACTACTTATTCTTTTAAAAAATAATATAATTGTAATTTGAAATTCTCTCTACAAAACAACAAAAATTTTAATATATAAAAATCTGAACCACTTCCACTAAAGCAGGATTTGCAGGTAAACTTGCTGATGAGTAATTTTTAACTCACCCACCCAGAGCTACAGCAGGACAGTGCAAAAAGGTCTTTATGGCAGCCAGAGTCAGAACATGCTTCAGCAGTAATATTTTCCTCCTCCTTCAGCTGCTGCAGGTTAAGAACCACATCTGGGGGGAGGGTGAGAGCACTGAGGAGCCATGCTGCTCCTGATGCACACCCTGGGCACAGAGCAATTATAGCACCTTCCCATGGATAAATCATGCCAATGGGCATGGATTTCCTCTTTGAAACTGCTGCAGCTGCAGTGGTCAGTAAGGAAATCGATTGCTCCGACAGCCAGGAAACTCCTCAAATCCTTCTCTGTGACACTCAGGTTGAAGCCTGAGCAGGGTCACTGCAGGACCACCACTCCATGGCACAGGTGGTCGCATGCAAAAGGATAAAATACTAAACACACAAACACAAACTTTTATAGTGTCTTGCATGTGAAGGGTCTGATTTATTAATCTTGCCAAAACAACTGTGACTGGCCATTCCCAGTTTGGAGCACCTAAGTAGAGACAGGATTTTTCAGACAAAAGGAGAGCAGCACTGCCCAGGAAAAAAAAATAATCCAACAACTCAAAATAGACAAAAATCAAAGCACTCAAGCTCATAGTCACTAGTGACTGTTTGTTGCAGTACTGTTCACTGGGTTGGTTTGGGGGTTGGTCTTTTTAGTAATTCAAACACTCTCTCTGTGTTAAGAAGCAGAACAAGTTTCACTGGAATGCAAACCACATAGTTACAGGTTTCCCACAGGTCACCAGGCTTGACACAGGGTCAGAAAAACACCCCAAACTGTAGGATATTTTGGTGCACATTTCTTCATTAATGCTGACAAAAAGAAATATTACCAATATTGCAACTGTCAGAGGAAATGAGTCAGATATATATTCTATGAAAAAAATTAAGAAACTATTAATTAGATTACTACAGTTAATTATTAGAGCTTCTCTGTCTACTGAAGAAAAAAAATCAGACATCAAAGCTCATTAAGAAAATGAATTTACATGACTTCAAAATCTCTTTTCACCACTCCTACCTAGATACCATACTCATAAGCTGGCAGACAGAACTTTGAAAAATATGGGGTATATTTAAAGTGATCACCTAAACCCTGAAGATTAAATAAAAGGCCTTTATTAAGCATACATAAAACCTTATAAAAGGAAAAAAACCCCAAGTGTTTTCCAGCAAGCATGTATGTTTGTGTCATGGCTGTAATGAAACACGCATTAAGTATGAAACATATGGTTTCCATTTTGTTGTCCTGGAATCCATCCAAAGACATTTATGTTGTTAGCTTAACTGTTCTCTTCAGCTGAGAAGCTGTGGAAAATATCTCATCTGAAAAAAATCTGTACCTAATGAATAACTATAAAAGATTTGCTAGATTTGCAGCAGACTACTTTAATAAAAAAGCCTCTGAGATTACTAGAATTTAGGGTTTTTTAATTAGAATATAATTTTCAAACTAAAAATAAATTGGTTTTAAGAGGTACTGAAATTATATCAACAAATTATGGTGGTAATATTTTCTTCAGCTAACAAATTTGTAGAGGTGTTTATGGCTCTCTTTTGGAACCAGGCCATCTGACCCAACAAGAATGCACGACAATATCATTACTAATGTATCATCTCCCTAATTTCATAAAAGAGCACTGCTCTGAAGATCACATTTGGCTAATAAGCTGGTTCAGAGGCAAGGTTCATTAAAAATTAGGGAAAAAGAAGATAGCTCTCATATTGTTATTTTTTAGTAATTCTTGGGTTTGCCTTGATGCAGAAGTAGGTGATCAAAGAGCTGGCTAAGAATTTCAAGACATCTATCACGAATGCTCAGATTCAAATTTTACCTTTATTAGGAGAAAATATACTAGAAGGGCTGAAACAAAGTTCAAAGGTTAAATTTTGCCATGGTATACTTAAAAATTCATCCCTAAACCACAAGGCTTCTAACCTAAGTAACAAAAAATCTATGAAACCTTTCATACCTTTGTCCTGTAAACCAATTCATTAAGCCTGCTGTAGATCTTACAAATTATTGCTAAACTTTTGTTTGATGAAGCCAATGGAAAATACTATTATAAATAAATAAATGCAACCAGATCAGTTTGGAGACTTCACAATATTATGCTTCTTTATTTCATTAGTTGAGATTATATGGGATATGGCAGTCAAAAGTCTCCATTTTATAACCATAATAATCACATGGCTTGAGGACTGTGCTCTCTGTAATGGACCCTGCAAGTGGAAACTCCACGCTTCCCTTGTTGTGCCAGTGTACAAGCTTGCTCACCTTCACAACCCATTGCAAGAATGAGCTGGTTAAGCTGGTTATTTTAACTCACCTTTGCCATCTGTGCTTGGACTCCATTGGCCTTTAAAGCAGAAACTGCCTTCTGAGCAGCTGCTGGGCTGTCAAAGTCAACAAAACCATAACCTGAAAGAGAAAACATTATTTTGTTAACAAGACATCAACCAGCTTATAAACAAACATCTCACAGCCAGCAGCTGTGCTACTGGCATGGTTATTTAATACAATTTTCTTGTTGAAGAGGAGGGACAATTTGAACTCAAGTTCTTCATGTAGTTCCACCCCTCCAAAAAAAATCTAGCAAAGTTCTTGAGCCTTGAACTTGTGGGGATCTGCCCTAGCGGAACAAATCCAGTTCCATGCCCACTCATTATAAGAATTTTGGCCAAATTGCTAACAAGCAGTATAGTGCTTTGCTTTGTATTATCTGGTATGTAACTTCTAACAGAGGATTATTTCAGAGATCACCAAGTAAAGCATCATCTGCTAATTTTTCTGAAGTAAATTGTTATTCCAATTTGAATAAATGACAAATAAGTCTTTAAGATACTTTTTATTTATTCAAAACTGGGAGAGGATTTAGTTTAAAAGACATATATCTACCCAATTTTTGGTAGATTACTTATCTCACTGTATATACATTAAGGACAGTTAAATTTAAAAGTGAGTGAAAACCCAACTTCAATGAAAGAAAAATGGTTTTTCCGTCCTGAAAGCGTCTTTTATGCCATGTAATGCAACCTTTAAATATTAAAATAAACTCAACGCCAGTTGAAACATATTCCATATATTTACAATAACGTCTTTTCGTATTCTAAACAGCAACATATAACTAAGAGATTCCAGGATGTCCAAACAGCAATATACCTCGGCCTTAACAGACACTGACCTTACAGGCCGGGATTTTTCATCCAGCCTGGGAGTTGGAGGCTCAAGGCTCACCAAAAGGCAGTCAGAGTTTGGAAGCTGCTTCCACTAGATGCTATTGCAACCCTCATTATGCATTTTTCAATCTCCTTCTTTTCCACCAATGAGCTGCCCAAGTATTAAAATCCCTTTCCAGAGTTAAAGTCGGGGTAAAAGAAAACAAATGAAAAAACCAACAATGTAATAACCTCTGGATGAGTAGAAAAGGGAAATATTTCTTCAAAATATATTAGTATCCTCTTACAGTATATCTATACTGGGAAAAGGTTCTCTAATGTTATAACTGAACCAGCTTTAAAGCTCTTAACATGGGAAAAAACAACTCAAGCAGCCTTCTACATCAGTGCAAGCTTATTTATGCTGCCAAGAAGCTGAAGAAAGCAGCATATTGTTTTGTGTAACACGTGGTGGTGTGGATTGTTAAATCCTGACATGAAACAAAATGAATTAGTTCGTATCAAGTTTTGTGCTGCCAAGGCAAGACTAACTTCCCATACCCCAAACCAGCTCTCCACAACCATGGCAGCCTGGGTTATCACCAACACACTGCAGGGTGTAATACAAAGTTACATACTGACACCAAGCACGCCATCAAAGCTGGCTTTGCCACCTTCCAGATGATACAGAAACTCAAGTGCTCGTTGTTCCAGTTAGTTTAAATCCCATGGTGTGTTTTTTGGCAAAAGCCAGAGATGCTGTCAATCTTTTGGTTAAATTCCAGTTAGGGATCTGCATTCTGCCTATTTATGTTCCTGCTGCAATTTCAGTGACACACACTGAGCTTCCCTGGAGCCTTACCTTGCAGTATATTGTCACAACAGGCTGTTAGCTACCACTTTTCATCTGTGAGATTTAAACTCTGTATTGGAAAAGTCATCTTAAATCTCTTAAAGAATGAATGTAAGAATTTCTGTATCACTGAAAGGACTAGTGAACACTTCAGGAACTGACAGAATGGACAGACTAAATCAGTTAAGCGCAATCATAGCTATTAACTAATTAAAATAATTGAAAAGGGCATCTCCTCTTTCCTAGTCACAATGACGTCTGCATACAAGCTAGGAAAAAAATTTCTAGAAATTTCAGTTTCTGTACTGTCAGTGCCTCTTTAATTTGTTTAAGATGGGGAGTTGAGAAGCTATGTCCCTGCAGTGCTTCCAAGTTCTGCACAAAAGCTTTGTCTTAATTAACGATGAATTCTCCTCCCTCTGCCTATCAGCTTTCTGCTCGTTCACAGGCATTATGCTTATTAACACTGCTCAATCAGCTAACTTAATATTTCACTTTGCTTAGAAATTATCCTCTTAATAGTAAAAAATCGAAAGTCTGAAATCTGGTATTTCAGTGTCTGCTACCACACCTTCTCCCACCACAAACATGCTGGGATTCGAATCGCTGCAATTGTAGTGAGTGACGAAAATCCATGAACTGATATATCCAGCTTATCTAAAGCAGTTCTACTTTTTTTTCCAGCTGCAATTACTTCGTTGAAAATGAACCCTCTCTTTGCTCCCAATACATTCAATCGAACATAACAAAACACAATTAGAGTACTGGAACATGTAATTAAGCGCTGCTTCAAGCAACACTAATCAATGGAGCTTATTTCCACAAAGTATAATTTTTTAAGATGCTTAGTATAGTTGAATGGTCATCTGCAAGCTTCCCTAGTTTATCCAGGCAAAAGGGAAAAAGCTGCTTTTAACTCCATTTTTGTTTTTAAAATAGAGGCGAGCTGCCAGCCAGCACTGTGCATGTCAGCTTCACTCCGGCTTGGCTGCGCCACCGACACCGGCTGTCTGCCAGCTCCACTGGAGGCAAATGCATTGCATACACCAACCACCAGCAAGAATAAAACTAGTTTAGGAATAAGAATGGGAAAAAAACCCCAAACCAAACCAACAAAGGTAAAAATCCCTTAAAATACAGCATTAATGTATTTTATAGAATCAGTTACGACTTTCAGGGGAATGCAGTATGAAGGAAAATATACATACCTTTGCATTTGTTTGTAGTCTTATCCAAAATAGCCTTCGTGGATACAATTTTCCCATACCTAAAATGTATTACACATCCGTAAGGAAAATGAGAAAAGAACATCCTATTATAACAGACACAAAAACCACTTTATTTTATATCCTAGTACCCTTTACTGTATGCAAAATGAAACAATATATAGACTATATAATTACGGAATGCAAACCCATATACATAGATGTATACATAGAATGCATAGATGGAAGTGATAAAAAAGATCAACAGTTTCATGCACGATCTTGTTCTATTTGCCCTAAGTTCTCAGTGGCACAACAGCATCACAGAATAAGCCAGAGAAACAGTGCTTTATAGAAAAGAATTCAATGCAGTTAAAATCCTGGTATGTATAAGAGACCATGTTTTAGACGTAAGCTGGGACTCTCTCAGTATATAGACAAGTTAAAGCAGACCAGTTGCCTGGTCAGTGCTAGGCTTGCTAGCTAGCACAGTATGGAAAGAGAAAACAAAAAAAGAGAGAGCAAACCCCAGCAAAACCCCAACTGACAGACACAGAAATATTACATCTGATTTAACATTATTCTGTTGACAAGTGACAAGTGCGAGACTTATGAAAGCTGATCAACAAATGTGGCAAAAAATTTCTGTACATTTCTGTAAATATAAACGATTTCAACTAAAACAAAAACATCTCTCAGGAAAGCTTGAATTTTCTTATTGCCAGTTTCTCAGCTTCTCAGTACCTGATAAGCCCAGTCTGCTATGCAGCCCAAAGGTGAGCACCCAGAAGTCTGAGCAACTAAGTTTGGGAAAGAGGTGGACAGCAATCTCAGCTATAAGAACAATTGCTGTTTCTGAAGCACTCTGCAAAGTTTATCAGAATTAGGTATTTTGATCATATTTAGAGTAGAATTTATTGCTGCTGGTGAAAACTTGCAATTTCCCTTGGAATAAAAATCCCACTTTTAATTAAAAAGCAGCAATTCTCCTAGCCTGCAGTGGGACTGGAAATGGAGCAGAGGTTTCCCAAGCTCCTTCCCACACCCTCCTCTGCTTGTCAACTACACTTGTTAGGGTGCCCTCAGCACAGAAGAAAGAAACGATGCAACAGGAGTTTGCTTTCACTTGAGAATGTAATGTAACTTATTATACTACCAGGAGTATCTATGCACTGTGTGCTGAGAGGCTCTTTATCATTGTACAGGAACCCAAAATGAACTGAGAATTATGAGAAATGTTATCAGTATACAAAAGGGGAATTTGAGGAAAAATGAACTTTTGCCATCTTTCCTGCTAAATAGACTTTCAACAATGAGTATAATTTCAAAAAGATATTATGTCAAATGTCAACTAACTACATTTCTGCAGTAGCTGTATTAGTCTTAAAAATTTTTCAAAATATATTAGAACCCTAATAAATTAAGCTTAATTTGTTGAGTACTCAAATAACTGTTCACTTGCAAAATGATAGTTATTCAAAGACAAAGCCTATTTACAAAGCACTTTCCCCACAAAGAGCATTTAAATACACATTTCAGTGTAGTTATCACTCTTTGTGACCAGTTTCAAGACCCTACTGTTTATGCAATTAGTTATTGGATGGCTTTAAATAGTTGCAAGGGGGTAAACTTGGGACACAAGCCACGAGGTGATGGCTTCCTTATTTTATCTGAAACTGCGAGCATCTACACTGATATAAAATAGAAGTATCCATCTATAGCCTAAAAACATAAAAGCATCAATGAAAATCAGCGCATACCTAAATTTACCCTGTTAGAAGCTGTAATAAAACAATAGAAATTGTGTGCAATAGTTGGAGCAGGTACTTCCTCATTAGTGCCACTTATTGTCCAAATATGTCATTCCATTCAGAAAGTTTATAGTCCCTCAGTCAAAACTTCTCGCATTTTCTCCAGAATTTTTCTGAGTTCAGAGTAAACGCACATGCTGTAAGGGAGAGAGGCGAACTGCTCAGGGTGCTTGCACCCAGCATGACATTTGACAGCCAGCATTCTCCATATCCTATCAGCTTCCCTAAGCCTCTTAAAGTGAAGAGCTACATAGCCTTTTGCGGGAAAAAAAAATCCCTGACAGATGATCTTGTCTCTGCTACTGTTTCAGTTCTTGAGAGCACAAGAAGTGGTGATGGTGAAGAACTGCAGCGCTGGGTATTTATGTAAACACAGTAAACTGGCCAGCTGGGTCTGGGCTGGCTTGGAACGCTCCGGCCCATGATGCTGATGCTCAGCAGATCACAAACAGGTGTCTGCACCCATTCTGTTCTTTACAGAAACTTCGTGGACCACCTTCCACTGTGCAAGATGGCTTAGTGATTTATTGCACTGTCCTAGATAGCACAGCTCCTGTGAAGAACCAGCCACCATGGAAGGCTGCCAAGAAACTTCAGCAGTGTGAGGCTAGGAACAAACTGGGAACCAGTATAACAATATCACTACCCCAGCTATCGCCAGGATTTCTCCTATGATTTTCCCTCCCATGTGTGAGTTGTTCTCCACTCATGCCGTGAGGCACAGAAAGGCATTTACCTGCCCCGAGCCTGGCCAGCAGGATGCACCCCCTCCTTGTTCCCAGCATGTGCTCTGATACCAGGGGAATTACTCCTTGCAGCTTCTCCCAAGTGCTTCCTTCAAATTATGACCATCACAAAAACGTCTTCCCCTTGAATTCTACAGTCCTTATACTCTGCTTTTAACACAAGCTCCTGTCTTCAACTGCTCATTTGTTGGATGCAACTGCAATCAATACCCCGCATAAATCAATGAGCTATAAAACACACCACTCATGATGTAAACTGGTATGTATCGCCTTCTTACAAAAAAGATTATAGCACGCAAGAGAAAATTTGTATTCCAAAGATGTCTATGATGTTACGCCTTGCCTAAAGATCCTAATTCCTCTCAAAGCTTGTAGACATCTAGTTGTCTTAGGCACTTGCTGAGGCTTCTCTCCTACTCCACAGCCTTACTGCATGCTTGGTGATATTTTGTACCTACAGCACAGCACTATTCCCGTGCCTGGCAGAATCGCTTCCACAGTGATTGGTGATTGCTCATTCCCTCTCAGCTGACACAGTTTTTTAAAACATGCTTTCTTTTAAATTAAGTACCAGTCTAAGAAATAACTGCTAATCTGGCTGATGACAAGCAACTAGGTATTTCTTATTAAGTGGGTTATTTTTCTCCCAAAAATAACATCAAATTCATGTTTAGCAGCAACAGAGAGAGGTTTGTTTTTTTTTTTCTTTTGAGTGCTATTAACACATTCTTCAGTCTCAATTATCTTTGGAGATGGAAAGATGTTTTTAGCTTTGTATCACTTTCCTGTACAGCACTCATACCAGTACCAACTCACACACTGAGAAAGAGAGGGCTTGGGTAAGAGGCAGGTAAATAATTGCCAGGGTGCACTGGGTATGAGATTAACAGCGGTGTGCTCAGTAACTTCCTGTGACCCAGCACACAAGATACGGTTAAAGGACCAATACAAATGTCTGTCTGGATAGGAGATAAAGAAGAAACATGTTCAAAGACAAGCTAGGAAGAAATGCAGTACAGCTGCTTAATAGGATAATGTTCACTACTGCTCATTACATACTCTTAGTGCAGAAATGAAAAAAGAACCCTCACCTGGTCATGCTGCCCCAAAATCTACTGCCAGGCAATATGAATGTCAAACACTGCACTACAGCTTTGTCTTAGATGCTTTTGAAGTGGAGGACTTGAAGTGAAGCATCACCACGTAAGTTTTTAAAATCATACTGTTCAGCGACATGGTCAAAACCAGTGCAAACAATCATCCTGAGAGATTCACTGCAAATAGCTAGGGATACATTTGATATTTAAAACATCTCTGAAGCCTAATTTTGGCAACCTCCATGATGTTGAAAGAGAAGGGTCCTTAGAAAACTAGGTACATGAATCAATCTGAACCACTATTTATTTTTCTCCCTTTGTACATCTGGCAGTATAATGAACATACGTGGAAATGTGAGGGTGGTTAAGATGCCATCATGCACATGACAAAGAATGGGTAATGAAGTAGCTTGAAGTCTCTGCCCCAAGTGCTGTTTTGAGTGTTGAAAGAACTTATCTGTGTGTGCATTAGGGGAGGTACAGTAAGAACAGGCAGCGAGAGGCTTGATAAGGTTTGTCTGGAATGAATTGTTCAAATCTTTGTCCACAGCATAATGTAATATACCTCACACCACCAAGCTCACAGTGCTTCCCTTTGCAGTACCTTCAACCTGTCTTCCAGCTTTTGCTGTGAAGGATTTCTCTACCACAAGATGTTGACTTGGACAAAAATTTGCCAGAAGGATCTCTGCTACCATTGAAAGTCCTTTTACTGCTGCTTAGGTCCTCCATCCTGACCTGCCCAGAACTTTGTGTTGAAGATGAACAGTGATCTCCCTTTGCCCAAATCCATTCCAGTTGTAAAAAGAACATTCCTAGGGATCCCACTGTTATAGTTTGCATTACTGTAGTGCCATCAAACTCCTCTGATATGCAGAAACAATGCTGCATATCTTCTGTGTTTATTCTTGATTAATTTTTACATCTTAGTGTCTTATCACTGCCCTTCATGGAATGCTCTTATTTTTAAGATCCAGAACCACGTGGTAAAACCAGACATGGATTTTCTAACTTGTAAGTGGCTCCAAGTACATGAATTCACTTTAAGGTGGAATTGTGAAAGGAAAGAGAACCTGACTGAACACAAAATATTCCAGTAGGGAGCCAATATTCTCACCAGGTGACTCAGACTGGAGAGAGCACAACAAACAGGCAGATCCAGCAAGGAAGGTCACATGGGAGAGTGGATCAATTAATCCTAAAATATAATGCAGCTGCTGAATAGATCTACAGCAAAATAAATTGTAATTTTGACTAGGGTAAATAACTAGAAGAAAATGCATATAGCAAATACTTCCAAAGCAATTACTCTGTATTAATTGTAACACTAGAAAGAAAAAGCAGGTGGGCCTGCTTAGTCTGTAAACCAGCTTCAAAAATAAGAGACAACAACAAAAACCAAAAAAAGTTTTCTTATTCATGATGGCCTTATTCACCACACAATATGGTCAGTAGGTACCTTGCATGTACTCTAAATGCAGCAAATTCTTGCTTGAAAGGAAATCATGTTGTCTTTCACTATGACCTTAAATAAATGCACACAACAAACACGGACTTCTGCAAATCAGTGATGTGCAGATTTTAAGATAAGATCCTCACCTGCCCAAACACAGAGTATTCTATTTTGAATACTATGCCTCAAAACACTTACATGCAACTGGTGATCTTACCAGGTAGGCCCACACCACCACCTATCTATCCTGCTTGTAGAGTGGGTGGAAGCCGCTCCATTCATCTCAGTCAAGACCTGAAGAGGAGAAGCCCTAACAGCCCATGGGAAGGCCTAATCTCTGCTGGAGTTCCCAGTTCCTCTATAACACCTGGTGCAAAAGGAGCAAAGAAAATTCTCTGGATCTGAGAAAGTCAAGGGAGTTGTCAGCAAGAGCTGACTTGGTACAGCTCGCTCCTGTTCCTCACTTCTTCCCGTGTTCAGGGCACTTCCAAGCCAACAGCACAGCCAAGGGAACATAATAGGCCCATCAATCTTTTCTCCTGGATCCAAAATCCAAGCACAAAAAGTTTTATCTGGCTCCCATACCTCCCTCTCTCTTCTGCATTTTGGGAAAGTGGTGTACTGAACCTTAAGCTCTTGCTCCCTTTTAAGCTTAGACAAACACAGGCAGTTTTTGTTTCCCTGCGTATCAAATTTTTAATTTTCCAGTAAGGGGAATTTCAGAAAATAATTGTCAATACAACACTGCCAGTCCTTGTGATAGCCTACTCTGATCCCACTCTTTAGTTATGGGTAAACGTTTCTTAAGAAAACTTGATAAAGAAATTTATTCAATCCAGCAGAACACTGAGTTTGGAGAATAGAATCAAACCATATGGTTTCCATTTTTAAATTCTTCTTCACCACATCTATGCCCTAGTGCAGAAGGAAACATTGCTGAGAACATTTTGTCCGTATTTTGTTTTCTGTTGTTGGAAGACACACTGTTCTTTGAGAAACTCTTTGGAATAACTCAGTTGCTTCATGGCCATCATGCACCTAAAGGTTTTCTACCAGAGCATAGTATTACCACCAAAAGCTGGACCAATCATTTTAAGTGATTAATTAAACATTACATAAAAAGCTGAAGTTAGACTTTTTATATTTTTATTTTCCTAGTTAATGGGTATGGATAAGCTAGCTTAGTATGAGTTCTGTTTTGAAATTGTTATAGATTTGGCTATTTATTTGGTTTAGTAAAGTCTCCTTTCCTAGTTTCAGATGTTCAAGCACTGAGTTAACCAATGCTACCACATGTGCCCTGTTTCAGGCATTAGACCATATTTTTCACTATATGCAAACCAGAACTTAATTGTGTACCTAAACTAAAGTGTTACGTTGGTGACATGCTGTTAAATGATCATGTGGTTTTGACATAAAGCTAGTTCCTTCCTTTCTTACTAATTGTCCCATTGACTCTCTGGTACTTCAGAAGAAATACAGTATTTTCAAAATATCCAAATATCCAAGTAGTTCTCATTGTCATTTGTTATTATTTTATTTGGGAGATAAATAATACCTCCAAATAAATTAGAGTTTATTATTATAAAAGCCAACTACTGTTTTGTCTTTACAAAATCACAAAAATTACATTTTCTTTATTAATGTAAAGACTACTTTTGAGACGTGTGTGCTTAAAACAAAAAAAAGAAAGAAAAAAGATCCCCCAACTAAAAAACCCAAAATACCCTAGGCTCCACAGAACCTTGGCTTTACTGACAAATCAATATTATTATATGCTGCTGTAAACTCTTCGTTAAGATCAGCAAAGCTTTCTTCACAAGCTATGTTTAATTCATCTTTTAAATTTAGCATATTTCTGTTTTCAATAAGAATCAGTTTATGTCATCGTCATTACCAGTGCAATTATCAACATCACCACAGGGCAAACTGCTATTATTTTGGTACAAATAATTTTTTCTTCAGGCTCAGTAGGTTACAATTCCAGACTTCCCTGAGAAATAACCAAAAGCAGCAAAACCAGATGCAAGCTCAGATATCCTCTCATCTCTTAGAGTTGTCTGTCCTAGGAGGAGCAGATGCTTTGCCAATGGACATAAACAATTTAGTAAAGTGTGAATAAATGCTTTCTAAGTTCCTTGGACAACATTAATTTCAACAGATAAAAAGCACTATTTTATGAATAGGTATTTGGCTTGTAGTGTACAGGCTCTACACAAACGTAAGCGCTCCTTAGAGACAAAAATAATCAGGAATTAAAAATCCTAATGGACAGTGAATTGACACATAAAATTGGAATAATAATTGGAAATTATTATTTTTCAGCTACCCAATTTGTTTTTCCCAAGAGTAGTTATGTCCTGCTTCAGACAAAGATAAGCTGTGGAGACAGGGAAGACATGTTTTTAGAATCAGGAAATGTTTGCTTCCTTCTGCTCTTGCTTTGTAGAGATGTGAATAACCTCTATCCATGCCTCAGAATCTGACTGAAATTCAAGGGGAAAGAGCCCAATTAGCGTCCTAAAGCTATTTTTATTACATTTTCCAAAGGTTTTTCAATTAGTATGCTCCGTTTTGCACAACAAATTGATTATCTTAAAAGCAAGACCGACTGCACAATGTCCTTTCATTCAGGACAACTGAGGAAGATTTTGGGTTTTAATGTCTCTGGGCATTTTAAACATTTCAGAAATATTTCAGCTGACACTAAAGCAGCTTTCGCAATGTGGTTTTCTAGTGTCTTAATGAACAGACTTCCAACAACTGCCTGCAGAGGTGTTTTCTCTGTCAATCTTAAATCAACAAAAACGTAAGGGCATGTTTATCAAGTTTTACTTTATAAGGTTAAGAATGTTGCAATATGTGAAAAAGCAGTTACTCTTCAGTACTATGATGACACAGTCATGGAGGGAAAAAACTTAAAAATAATCTGGTAAAACACACCCCCATCCCAGCAAAAAGCTTTTGGAGTTGGAGGGGAAGGCTCTTGTATTATGCCCTGTCAGTCATCAAGAAGAATTCAGTTGATGCTACTTTGAGAAAAAACACAACAGCTATAGAATCGATTTTAAATGAGATTTAAAAATGAAGGTATAAAAATCTTTACATTAGGGTTTTGGGCGGCTTTTTTTGTTAATTTAAAAGAAAGAAAAAGGCAAATTCCAAAGGATGAACCTGTAACTTCTAATCTAGGCTCTGACAAGTTTATCACTATCTGTAGCCTCAGTTGCTCCACTGAGGGTGTGAATTCAAATACTTGGTAGCACTATGATTAATAAGCACCCTCTCTTCAGGCAGAGATTTTTGTCAAAGCCCTGAATCTTGGCCTATCCTTGCCCAGCTGCAACATGATTTTTACTACTAAACATATGGCCCTTAATTTCCATTTAATCTTCCACAGGCTAACAAGAGAATACTGCTCAGCATTATAGTGGGGAGAGACAACAGCTCCAGACACTGAAAAAGGAGAGGGTAATAGCAGCTAAAGTGGCAGAGTTGACCTCCTGCCCTGCACTGGAGCTTTCATATTTCATAGACACCTAAAGATTCTCATCAACCTAATGACTCCTAAGAAAGCCAGAATATGAACATGCTGCTCCTAAATTTGTTGACTGCATAGCTGTTTTAACTGTAGACACAAGATGTCACATGCTGTGAAGAAAAATGGAATTTCAAGCAACAAATTGTGAAAAACAATCCTGTTCAGTGTCCCTTGCTGCCTCTGCCCCTGCAGTAACCCAACCTGACTTCTGACAAGCTGAGGTGATTTCGCATAATCTCTGAACCATCTGCTAGGCTATCTGTCAGTTCAGTAGCCTTGTTACTTTACAGTTTATAGGTTACGCAGGATAAATAACCTATCAGAAACAAAAACAGATTTGCCTCTTTGACACACTTTGAAGTGCAAGTATTGTCTAAGTAATCATAGCTTGCTTACTCCTAAACTGAAGAAAAAGAAAATAAAAATCAAAGTAATGCATTAAAACAAATGTCTGTTCTTTCAGAAAAGGAAATTGTTTATCATCATCTTTACAGTTTATGAAATCTATAGTTCAGCAAAACCAAACTGATTTTTCCTAACTAATTTTTGCCTATATTTTTAGGAGATTTTTCTCTTTACCCATTTAAAAACACACATATGAAGTATTTTTAAATGTGTAAACTATGTAGAGTTAAGGTTTTCAAACATCTGTTTGCAGGGACACAAATGCTGGTTGACATTAAAAGTGCTGTTTCCTGCCAACAATCTATTGAGTTTGTTAACCAATGAGAGTGAAAGACCACTCTGGTTTTCCTTATAAATTATGTGGCATTGTTCTTTTGAGAAAAATATTGAAATATTAAGTGATGTGTGCAAATTAGATAGAATGGTTTAGAAACTAATTTGCTACTATTCTGCTTTTAACATAGAATATCGTAATTTATATGAAGTGCTCTTCCACTGAAAGCATTACAGAAAGTTTTACCATAAGACACAGAACTGAGCACTCTTCGTATTAAAATAGTTTGCAGTTATTCAGATAGTCACAAACAATAAATCTCAGAATTATCATAAATTATCATAAATCAACTAACATATATTAAGCTGATCCAAACAAGTTGCCAGTAAATGCTACAACATCAGAAAAATCAAGGAGTCTGCCTCTAAAAAAAAAAAAAAAAAATTAAAAGATACAAAGAATTCTTGGCTAACTCGCTTTTTAGTACTACCATCAGTCTTACTTAAGAAAACACAGGATAATCTACATTTTCTGCAGCAATTTGCATGTGCAACTACTGACAACACTATTCAAGTATATGGGAAGAGGTTACAGTTTCCTACTGTTACAAGATGGAAGAACAAAACCATGTTATTTTAAGAAAGCAAATGGTCTCACTCTGTTGTTTTCTTACCCTAATGCTACAGAATGGACACAAATTATGCACTGAAAAAACATCTGCATTTTACACACAACTGAAAGCCTGACACAATTTGCAAATAAATTATCATAGCTTCTGTGGCTCCCAGAAAGAATATAAAAGATATGAGCGTATAGGGTTTCACATAGCCACAAAATATACAGCTTTTTAAAAAAATAATAATTCATTTGCAAGCATAACAAGAAAGTGCCAAAAGGTTCAAATTACAAATCTTAAATGTTGTTTCTACAGTCTAGTGATTTCTTTTACCCTTTTCTTCATACTGAGAAATGATCACTACTCAAGACAATGATACGGGAAGATGAGAAATTAACCCAGATGAATGCTAATATGTATTTATAAGCTGAGTTCATGGCAGGTCTGCCAACGTGCATGTATTGATTTACCACTGCTTGCCGTTTTAATCTGAAAGTAAGGCAGTATTTCCACACTCAACCATAAATCTTGGCAAATCTCAGCCTCAATGATTTTGCAGAGCCTACGCTAACAGCTTGGAAGAATAAAACTATGAAGACATAACAGAACAGTTCTTGTTATTCATAACTCTTTCATCTTCCCTCTTCCCTCTGTTAAACAGTAGAGATCAGCTTGGGAGCATAAATGAGTCTCTCTACCTGAAGACCTTTCATTTTTCAATTCCTCCTCCTCCATCCAAGGAAGTCAAATTCAGTCATTGTCAGCATAGGATGCATTGTTCATTATTTTGGCTATTCCTAAGCATATTTCTTTTTCTTGTGGGAGGGAATTAAGGAAAAGGCAAAGGGAAAATAAAGTCATTTATCTACGCTTCCCAATACTTTTTCTCTTGTTTAGTCAGAACAGTATAAATCAAAATGATTTTATCATCTGGCTACAGGCTTAGCTAGTGTGAGATTTCCTCCTCTCTGGATAAAGAGGCAGACACCTATTATTACTACAAGCCTGTATGCTTGCAGATGATTATTCTTTACTTTATTCTTGCATATCAGTTTCACTTCCACGAAGGTTGCTAACCAAGTCTTATACCCTCAGTTTAAATAGATGATGCTCCAACAAAGCCAGCAGTCTAGAAAACCGTGACATTGGAGACTGCCATAGTACAAGGGCACTTTCAACCACATCCCGTTTCCCAAGCCCTGACCCACCTGCCAACTCTGAACGACAAAAGCTGTTTCACGTATCATGAAAATTGCATATATAAAACTTATGAACACATGTAGGTACATGCATACATAATGCTTTTTCTTGCATTGAAGATGTCTTGTTGCTGGTATAATGCCTACAATTGATAACTTTTTCAAAATATATCAACGTACTTTGTATGTTTTTCTTCCAGTTTTGTGACAAGTCAAAGCCAACAGGATTTCCAAGACTTGGCCTCCTAGGTTAAAGTACATTATAGACAAAGATGCCTGTTTGTCCTTACCTCTATCTTGCACTAATTTAACATTCCATCTTGGAAAGTGTTGACTGCCTCTCTTCTGTCTGGAAAGCAGAAGAGGAAAAAACCCAATACATTCAAATAACTTCCAATTTCTCTGAGCTGCATTTTACAGTGGTTCTTTCATGAAATACTCATAGTAACGTCCTGTTTCCAACAGCTATTCTATACTGGAATTAACACCTTGTAGTGAAGAAACTACAATAAAGTACAACCTCCTTTATTTCCTGGTAACTTTAGTGTCAATTGTAACAGAACAGCACTAAATGGACAAATTACTCAAAATCACTGCTAAGCCTTCCAGATGCCTTGTCCCCTTAATAGCACGGCACGTAGACTTTCTCTCTATTTGAATCTGCTTCTGCAGTCTCAAGTCCCAGCTGTGCTGAATAGCAAATATCTCCATTTCAGTAGGGAAAGTGGTCGTACTAAAGCAGTTCTCTCCAGGGGTCAATATACTTCAGAAGGGCATTTAAGTGGCTGTATGTTATTGAGCAGAAACATCAGCTCACATATTATTGATTGTAACTGCATGGCTCTGTTGAAAAGATGCCTGCAGTAGTATTAAGTGCTGAGATGGGGACAGAGGAGTGTTATGCATTAAAAAAATACTATCCATCTGTTGCCAAATTTTAGATAGATGAGCAATCACAAGCTGTAACACAAAATCTAAAGCACAACCTCTGTGGCTGATGCATCAGGGTCGTATTCAGTGACACTTCCTCAGTTTCACACTGCTTAGACAGTCTTTTGAATATTGATTGAAGCAAGCAGGAGTCAGAGTTTGATTTCTGCAGTTTCACAAAGAGTATGTAATAGATACTGAAACGTAAATTTTAAATATACCCTTTTCTTTAAAAACATCATTAACCTGTTCTGAGTCCATCCCTGCAGCAGCCCTGCACAACTGAAGCCCTCTGCACCCTCAGCCCACTGAGCCCTGAGCTGCAGCCAGGGCTGCAGTCACACACCCTGGGCACCACCAGACTGCCCTGCAGAACACACTGAGCTGGCTGAACCTCATGTGATCCCCACACCCTCATCTCCAGTGACTTTTGCATAATGACTACGCCAAATACCATCATGGAAAGGTAAGTCCAGTGTCCCAGACTGCACTTTGGCAGTATGCCCAAGGAAGCACTTGGATCACTGGGCTTCACAGATGACAGAGGTTAATCCTGGCCTAGCAGGGAAAACTCAACCCAAAAGCATTTGTGCAAAGGGATGAGTCAGCTGGGCTTAGAGAAATTAGGATCCTCCAGTTGGCTGTGTCAACTACAAGCCGGGATGGAATCTACATTAAGCAGAGTAAGATATATATTCAAAGTTTTTTAAAAGGAGCATCTGTGGGAGTTTCACAAAGCCAGAACATCAGCAGCCACAGAAGGGACTAGCCAAAAAACATGTTCTTACACAGAGTAAAGAAAAACTAGTCAAATACTGCATGAGTGCAAAGTTGACGGGCAAGCCCAAAGTCAGTAAAGTCAATCCTGTATCACCACCTTTCTTGAACAGATTCAACAATATATGCCAGCAAGGAAGCTTTTATGATACGATCACAGTGTTTCTGGGCTTTAAAGACCTTTTTGTTTCAGAGAGCCTGAGACAACTATTTATTTGCCTGCAAGAGGGCAGCAGAACAAACTTTTCTCTTAGAAGTGAGGAAGTACCACAGGAAAGAAATGATTACTTCTATCTGAGGATGAAGCTCAATGCCTACATTACAGATTTTAAAATAGCTAGTTTTCTAATTTTTCCAATCAATTTAACTAAAGAAGATGCTTTAAACAATTCAAATAGAAACCTTAAAATACTTTACATGAAAACCACTCAGAGGCAGGGAAATTTAATGGATACAACTATCACATAGGAAAGGACTGAGAATGCAAAGGGACAATGGCTATACCCAGTGTCAGAGAGCCACCTCTGAGTAAAGAGTTAAATAGTATCTAGGTCACTTTAAAGTCTTTCCTGCACACCCTCAGCTCACTGCATATCGGAAATGCTGTGTGGGAAGGCCAGGGAACTAAACTCACAGACCAAGTATGACTCAGACTGCAGTAATTTAATGATACTTTTATTCCCTTAAATTATCTTTGGGATTAAAAGAATCCACACCCTTAACATGAAACCAAATCACAATGAAAGGAAGAAACCACAAATTAACAGATCTTTGAGTTAACAAAAGGTATCTAGAAACAAATTAATTATTAATGGCAAGGGCCGAAACCTTTCCTTAACATACTATATGGTCAGAACAGCAGAAGGTGAAGAATTTGAGCCCCAGTCAGATGTTCTTCTGAAAGCCTAGTGAGGATGATCTCAGCAACAGGAATGTCAGAGAACTGCCTGCCAAAAACATAAAGAACTGTCATAGCCAAATGCTGACCTCTACCACTAGGGGAAAGCAGCTTCAGAGAAACAGCCTCACATTCCCTCTACCACTGAAGAAGTTGAACTCAAGAGTTGTCAAATATCTTTGGCACAAGCATGAACAGAACAAAAGTATTGGATCCTGAAGAAGGCAGAACATCAGTGACCCAGATCTAAATACATATCTAGCAAAATTCCTGAGGAAAAATCAAAATTTTTGCAAATTATTTCCCCCTGAACAAAGCAGAACTTTGGGACAGAGACTAGTGAGCAGAAGAAAACATTACCCTCAGAAATACTCCCTCCTGACTATAATAAAAAATTCTGAAAATTTACTCTTTCCTCTGCACTTTAAGATTCCTCCTCACCTCTTGCTTATGGAAAAGGACAAAACAAGGCACAGTAACTCCCAGAAAATGAAGAGCAAATCTAAGATGCCCTAAAGGCATGCAGATGTCTTCTATCACAAAAACCTGAAAATTTTCATAGAGACAAACAGAAAGTAATTTCCCCTTTTTCATGGCAAAAATTTAACTAATTTTGTTGAAGTGATATAAACAGCAGTAGATGCCCTTTTCAGAAGAGTTTTTATTAGTTTATTATAATACCATTATAAAGAATTGAGCATCTGGCTTTACAGCTATATATTTAGATGTATTCTGCTGTTTCTAATTAAACTGTATTTTTTTATATCCCATGAGATAAAGAAACTAACAATGTTCCCAAAACCTATATCCACCACTAGGATACTCATTCAGTAACCAGTTACCTTCGACAGTCAAGTCTGCTCACCTTTCAGTTACATCCAGAACAGTGAGCCTGTGCTCCTCAGATTACCACCTTGATCTCAGTTCAAGTGTTGGATGGGAAACAGTTGATCAGTGGCAGTTAGAGCTGTCTCCTCTTCCTGGGAGGGCCACTCTTTTCAAAATATTTAATGACATTTGTGAAACTGCATAATTCAGAGTGAGGGTCTTAGACTTCTAAGATAATTAACAAACATATAACTGATTAAAAAATAAATAAAATGGGTGGAAAAAACCTTTAGAATTTCCCATGGAACAAAGTAATATGTAATTCACTTGGGAAGAACAGAGGACTGGGAGAGATTCTTGAGTATTTTTTTAAAATGTCATAACTCTGAATATTTGGAAGATGTTCAAAAAGAATTGATCCTAATTTACATTTAAAAAGTACATTCATGCTGAGGCCTTTGTATGATGATGGACTTTTCAGCAGAGAGTCCTGGCTTAATAGTCTTTCACTGCTAGTACTGTACCTCTGTTCTGAAATGTGGAAGCCCTGTAAGCTGTCACAGAGAAAAAGGAACAGAGAGCAAGACTTTCCCTCTTATTATTTGAGATCTTCAAAATGTAGCACACAGACTTTGGCAACAAATAAAAAAGCCTTAGCAATAAAAATAAGACAAAGCCTTCCATACTATAAAAAACATGTAGTTTCAAGTATGGGAAATGTAAGAGTTTGAATACAGGATCTCTGGGGAGGAGGGGGAGGAAAGGCAAATGATTTACAGAGTACTTTCCAGACCAACAGTACCACAAACAGTGAGGAGGGAAAGGAAATGCACACTGCTCCATCCTCTCTGCTGGATACCCCACCATACTGATACCCTCAGGCCTTGAAGGGAAAAAGTCTCTCTTCTCTCTGCCAAATGCCTTCTCCAGAACTCCGCCAAGGCATTCAGGCTTAACACAGGGGAGATTTCTGCCTGGGGTACTGCACAGCTACAGGTTGAAAAGAAGAAGAAAACCCAGTGCCAAAAGAACCAGACATCATGGAGTTCATCTGGCACTCTGCACTCATGTAGCTGCAAAGCTCAGGCCTCACTCTCAAATAAATCCTCAGTGCACAGTATGCAGCAGGGAGCGGTTTCAAACCCCAGGGCTGGCAACAGGAGCAGTGGGTCCCGGGTGCTCTGGGCTTTCCAGGATCAGGCCTCTGTGAGCACACTGCACACAGACAGCTTCAGTCAAGCTTGCCTCGTCTCTGGGGCATGGGGAAGCATTTCTGTTTGTGAGCACAGCAGTTCCTTTGGGCTTTGATATATACACTAAATGAAATCATATACTGAACTATAAAACTGTGCTTATCTCTGGGCTCCAAAAGCTCTTCAGTTACCCTTTCAGCAAAGTCCTTGAAAACAGAAATAAGTAGTTTGGCTCTTTTTCAGGTCTTTAGATTTATTTCTGACATTAAGGGTTTGCAAATAAAAGATTTGAAGTTTCTCATGTATTTGTACTACCCTGTATGAAGGCCTTTTCTCACAATTTTAGATCTTTTATTAACATAACACTTATTTCACTATTGCATTCATTCAGACGTTAAAGTCCTTATTAATGCAACAGAATAATTGTTGATACTTTGAGAAGACTTGTGAAAGCTTATCTGTGACTACACGTAAGCCAAAAAGCACCACTAGGATTAGAAATATTAATAATGTGTAAGACCTGAGTCCACAATGTTCTACTAGGAAAAAATACTGATCCAGACTCTGTCTTCTAAAAATAACATGTAAAATTACACAACTGCACAGAATATGGAAAATAAGCATTTAAGAAGAACACACATTTTAGGCTAATATATTTCAGTTAAGATGGCCAAAATGATCAGTTAACTAAATGTAATTATTTATAACCAATAGCAAAATTACACCCATTTAGGTGGACAATTTACCTCTTCTAGTAAAATAAGAGATTAAAGTAAGAGAAGAAATAGAAATGTAAGGGGCAGGATAGGAGTACAAATCAGAACATATTTCTTCCACTGAAAATGCTTCTGTTAATGATTAACTCAACTCACACAGGTTATTTCAAGTAGAATATTTGTACTAGTAACAGTGTCAAAACAGACCCCAAATCAAAGTCTTCTTTTTTTGAGTTTTCGTTGGTGTTTTTTTGGTCTATGTCCATATTTTATGACACTATCAGTATTCAAATCAAAAATTTGAATTTTTTTCCCAGGTCCAGCTCATCTATCTACAAAGATCAGATATTTAAACAATGAAATGTTAATTCTTCTCTCAGTAACCCTTTAATCATTTAATTTTCTACAGAGTTGGTCTGAGCCTTGAGTAAGGCAACTGCTCAAACTGAACTGAGGCAGCTGACATTTTCTGAATGTCAAAACAGGGTAAAATTTTAGGAGTTGTGGGAAAACAATTGAGGATTAAGGCTTAAAATTCTGTGGAGTTTTTTTAAAGATAAACATTGTTTTTTCTATTTCCTCAGTTACATGTTTCATTGGCGGTAGCAGGATCTGAATTAACTAGTTTACCTATATTTGCTACTGCTTTCATTCTGCAGGTTAAATATGAGTACTTATTATGTAGGTTGCAAAGTGTTTGGGGCTGTTGTTTGTCAACCCTAAATGTAGCTTGGCAATAATGTGGGTAAAAAAAGGTTAAAAGACTATCAAAAAATGACTGGCCTCATAATGTGTCAACATCAGATGGTTCATTTTTTAATTTCAAGGAGTTAACACTCCTAAGCAGAATGAACCTTTAGCAAACAAAGTCAAGACTTCACAAGATTTCTACGAGTTATTTGAAACCACATCAGATATTGGACATTGGATATAAGAATCTACTTGCAAATACTGATTATGATTTCTATGCTGAATGGTCTCCTGAAGAAAAGGACAAGCTTGATGTAAGCACGCTGAGGCCAAGTCCAAGCTGAGTCAGTTCTGGACTGGTTTCTGACTGAGATGCCTGCCTAAGTGGTTTCTGACAGAAGGGACAGTTTTTGGCATCACGGAATGCACTAAAAAGCCTGATTAGTACTTGTTAATGTTTTTAGTAGTCTACTGGAATTAAACAAACCCCTTCAAAATGTTCTTGAATTACTGGTTATTCCAATGAATAACTGCTGCTATCACTTCCCATCTACGTCAGGTCCCTGCCACTGGGGAAGCTGGGGACTGGGACCCTGATCAAAGGCATTCCAACAGCTGCCACCGGACATTTCTTTCCTGAAGCTCTGCAGTTGCATCTCCATACAGCAAATACCCACAGCAATACTCACAGATTTTACAGCCCTGCACTACCAAATCAGCTTTTTGTTTTCCAAGGAGAGATCTTCAATGGTGGTGACTTTTACCAAATCTGTTTTCCTAGTGCTTCTTTTACAAGCAGCTGCGGCTGAAACATTCCTTCCACTCTCTTCTCCTCCCTCGCCCCCACTTCCTCAAGGAAATTCCATGGGATCACCATTCCTCTGGCCCCATACTGCAACAAAACGCTCACCTCCCAGGGGAGAGGGAGCTTGTGCAATCACTGGATCCCCACATCTGTGAGCACAGGGCAAACACAGAGTTCCTTCGTACATCTGTATTTGGATTGCTTGTTTTTTAAACAATGTGCTGAGGGGAACTGCTTTTAAGTTAGGCTAAACGAAATACTGAGTTTGAAAAACCTCAATCTTTGCTTAATAACAAAATGGAAAGAGAAAATTAAAACTATATTTGCTTTAAATTCAAGGCATATCAAGAGACTATTTGCATCTGGAGGATAGGACAACTTTTTTACTTTTCTCTCAATTACAATTTCCCCAAAAATACCTATGGGTCCCTCATAACATTCTACAAGAAAGCATTTTTGTAGAAAAACACCCTGGAACTTCTCAGAGAGGATTTCAGTGTAGATTTCATTTGATCATGAATGAATGTAAAGCTGTCTGAATTTTATTTCTAGCTAATTAAAGTCCAGATATTGAGGGGAAGATGGAGAGTCTTCCTTCACATTATGCCAGGCTAGACATTTCATAACATAACTGCTGAAAGCCGTTGCTAAACAATAAAGGAAATGACTATTTAAACCAAACCAACCTATTTAAACCAGGCCAATCACAATTCCCATGGCATACCACGCCAACGCCTCACTACTTGTTGTGGAAGTCAAGCCCTGACAAAAAGGAGCATTTCAGCCTCCATATCAGGCCTACATCTCTCTGGTGCATCTGCCAAAAGGAACATTCAATAACGAATTCTATTTTTCAGCTGTAGAAATGGGATACATATTTTTGACAGCAACCTCTCAGAAGATCACCTGGTAAGACAGAAGCCAGCAGAGCCGGTTTACACACCACAGTGGCAGGCCACTCCTCCTCTGATAGTTTGTCTGGTGGAGAAACTGGGCACATCAGCTGGGCAGAACACAACTGAGATTAGCTAAATCTGCTCCCGGGGCTCCTGTGGGTGTTTCTCTACTGTGCTCCACATCGCCGCACAAGCAACAGCACTGGCACAATCAACAAATACATCCAGGGAGCACACCTTCACCATCCTTGGCAGTATGCTCTGAAGAGCAAAACTGAGTGAAAAGTGCAACTAAGGAAAATCTACTGCACATAATACAAACCCTGAACCATGCCATAGTACTTGAACAGAGAATAAAGAATAATACGATGCTAGCATTATACAACAGAGCTGAACAATGCAAATCACATACTGCTCAATTACTAACGAATCTACCTCCTCCTAGAACAAAACGATATACTGTAAACCTGGTGTTATTTATTCAGACATGTATGCAATACTACTATTTTAAAAAATGCACACAAAACTCCAAAAAAAAGAAATTTGAAGAGGGCTTCTTTCTACTCTAAAAAGGTAAGAACAATAGATAGGTTCCTGCTCCAATATAATCAGTATTAATACTGTTCTCAAAGGGAACAGTTTCAGAGACACTGATGTATCACATTTAATTATATGACATGAAATCATATTCCACATAATTATGAATGCAGTACTTCACTGCAGCCAGCAAACCATGAAAGAAAAAGGCAAGAAAAATGGAGTATTAAGGAAAAAGGAATGAAAATACTTTTAAAAGAATTGGAGAAGTTACCTTTGAAAACTTCCATTCCACTTTCACTTAGCCACACCATCTACCTAAGGGGGTTGTGTTCATGTGCTGTAAGTATTTCTAAGCAGCAGTGACCTGCCCACACCACTCTCCCAATGAGTTAAATCCAAGAGATGTTCAGACTATTTTCTAAAGTCCAGCGTTTTTTTTTTCTAATGAGATATGCTCAGTAAAATTAGCAAATTTCTTGTTCTTAAGTGACCACAGTGGTGCCAGCTCCCTGCTACAGTAAATGTTTGAGCTCCAGTTCGCCTCTTTTTGGTCCTAAGCGTGTTTGAAGGAGATGAGAAATGGCAGCTTGGGAGAGGTCACGATTACACAGCAAACAAAGAACATGGAAACATTAATATGTTAATGGGTGTCACAAGACAATTAAAATTCATCTTTTATTAAGAGCAGGGAATTGAAACAACTTTTAAGTGATCTTGCCTCAAAACAGGGAAACATTGGAGTATGTAACTAAGTATGTTTTGGAAATAAAGCTGTGTATCACATCTGGCTCATATGTTTTAAGAAAACCATTAGCCTGCCATTTGTTTTAGCTATGCCTGTGTTCAGGATGCTGAATATTTAGCATGGAACCCTTAAATTACTCTCTCAACAAGACAGGTGATTTCAGAATGTACATATGCAAAGGCAGCCACTGCAAGGTTCTGTTTCTGTGTTCAGACCATCCTGGCACAGAACAATGGCCTGTTGTGGTCATTCTATATTTTGTTACTTTAAAGCAGCTGCTTTCCTTATTGCAACCTCATTAAAAATCCACAATATGACCCTACAGTGATAACTTAAGGGGGAAGGCCAACTAAGTGAAACTGTCCAGAGAAAAAAGCAATTTCAAAAATATCCTATAGACTACAAACAGCTTGATACAAGCAGCACAGTGTGAGAAAACAGCCTGGAAAGGAGAATACCAAAGGGTGGGCTGGCCAGATGATTTATGCTGAACTGAATGGAGGAGACTTGGGTTAAGCCTCAAAGCTTGAAATCTCACCTAGGGACTGCAGATTGTCAGGAGGATGAAGTCTGCTGCATCATCCTCATTTAATGATGTAAATGTCACAAAAGGAAGTCTCTGAAAAAACTCAGCATTACAGAGACACAATGCTGCTGCAGGCCAGCAAGCAAATCATAAGCAAGACAGTGGAAAGTACAGGGCTTTGGAACCATGTGGCTTCAGCATAAAGGTCATCCTCAGCAAAGCACAGTGCTTAGTGAGAGTCTGGAAAGCACCTAGAAAACATGTCAAAGCAAGTTACAAACTCCTGACTGAATCTGCTAAGACCCAAGCATGTTAAGTCCCTAATCAGATAAGCAGGCTCAACAGTGTCAGTGAAAAACTGGAATGGATTTAATCTTGTATCTTCAGATCCAGATATTCAATAAGTTAAAAGAAATTATTTACAGTCACCAAACAACAAAGTACAGTTAAAGCCTAAATAATATATACAAAACCCAACAGAACAGCTGAAGAAAGCATATCAAGTATTGATATCCACACTAGGAGAAGAGAGTACAATTAGGCATGGCTGAAGTTACCACTGCTTCAGCAACCCTGTCAAACCAGCTCTTCATGGCAGAGGCTTGCTCAGCGCAGCAGATCTCAGGCAATGGCACTCTATGGTTGTGAAAAGAAACCACACAGCAGGGCCAGGCAGCTTCCTGCAGGCTTTCCCAAACCTCACTGGCTCGTGTCCTCTGCTCCTGTCCTTCTAGTTAGCTGATTGTGCCTGTCCAGCCTCCCACAGAAAAGACAGGATCTGTGGACCGCTGCATTGATTGCTTTGCCTACTCCCACACACCTGATGGGAAGCTCTTATGGCCAGGACTGACTCACATCGTGCCCCCCAACACTCCTCTGGTTCTGGGCTGACTGTTATGACATCCTTGTGACAAACAATACCTACTTTAGTCCTCCCCACACTTCTGCCTCTGGCACAACTGATATGAAGAAATTTGTTTTCTCAATGCAGAACTGGAGTAGCAGGCTCAAGTTTGAATGAACTATTCAGAAATATGGCAGCTTCATTTCCCACACAAAAGCCAGTAAACTCTCTGAAAAACAGCAGTGCTCCCAAGCCCTCATAACAAAAACATAATGTGCTCTTTTCAACTTGGAAAAGAGGAAAAAAGCTTCACCTAATAGAAAAACAGAAAGGACCAATCACATGAAGGTGGAGACAGATTTGTAGACACATATACTGGCAAGTCGTGCTCTCGCCAGGAAAATACTTTTCCACAAAGCTGGTGAACGTTCGTTCACTGTGTTCATAAATACAGCACAGCTGTGCTACAACAGGAGAGCAAGCCCAAAACTTCCATAATTGATAAGAGGTTTCTCTAGTGATTCACCAAAAATAATTAAACAAGATAAAAACATAGCCAAAATTAGCACTGCTGTCATGACAGGAACTAATGCAAATCCTGACTAAAGCAAATAAAAGTCACAGTATAACAATCCTCCACACAAGAATTCCGTAGATTATTCGAGCTTGTATTCTGAGGGATTCTGTGAGAAGCAATCCTTCTCTACCATAACCATCATTGAAAATAACTTTTCAGTAGAGTGTATATGATACAAGTCCATGATGATCAGAGGGAAAAATCTCTGCAGATGGGATGTTTCTGGTAGTTGCAGTGACAATTATGTTTTTCAACCATTATTTCCTCAACCCACAGGTGTTTCTCTGTCTTGTCTGACATCAGCCAAAAGATACAAAACAAGCCAGTGACCTTTTTATGTACATCCACCAAAAGCTGCTTATTGCCAACTAGCAAGATCATTTCTACAATATTCAGAGCAGCCTTTCTATCCATTCTTAGCATCAAACACTGCAGTGGACACTGTCTTAAGATAGCAAGACACACTCTACATGGAGAAAGGGAGGTAAATTACTCTGAAAGCCTCTCAGTAAAATCTTAGGCATTTGGAAAGAGCTAAAAAAATAGTTCAGAGACCTGGAGTAAACAAAAGTCTCTTCACTGACTTCTGTGTGTTAAAGATTTTATTCTCCATTTATTTTGTATTATCTCAGCTTAAACAATGAATATGACAGGTTTGCTTTCAAGAATATCTTACCTTTTACATCCTAGAAGTTTAGGCAGATTTATAAGAAGGAAAGAGTTTGCATCTGAAACTTTCCATGGTCTACAAAAGTGGCTTACTGAGCTTCGGTGAACAGGGAGAGAGCTGCCATTTCTATCTTACTGCCACATCAAGTTAGGTGCTAAGGGACTATGTTGTCCAAGCCTAAAGTTTTTGGACATCTCACTTGCTTCCACAGCAGAAATGGTGAATTTTGAGACAGAGTCTCCTTTCCTCTTAAGTAAAATGCTTAGGAGGGAAATATCTCACAGGAATAATTGCCATGACCTTCCAAGTATGTAAATTTACATCAGAATTGACTTAACAGCTTCATGGCTGAAGTTCTTGCCTGTTCTTTATTTATACAATTCATGCTATTCCAACTACAATTATATATTGAACAGCAACAACAAAATTGGACTGTTTGGCTATCCAAGAGGAAGGGGACCAGTTACAGCAAAGTATTAAACGTATTTTTTTCTACGCTGCTCATGCATCAATGACATCTGAGACTGTGCAAACCAAAATGTCTTCAGAAAGAGATTAAGGAGCTATAGTAACCACTGCACAAATAGTAGTTACTGGGGCGGCTCCAGTGCAAAATAACCTCACAGCTCTATCCTAACATAACATGAGTGCACAGGCCAAGGTTTCTTCATCACTTCAAAAGACAAAAACGGGAAGGAAAAATCCACTTCTGTAAAACATGCATTTGCAACTAAAATTCAAGTTACAAGAGGTCATTGTCACATGGGAAGCTGTGAAAATGTTTAATTTATAAACAAGTCTTTTCACAGATTGATTAGCTATTCTCTTCTCTGCAAAACACAAGGATTTCATTTGCTGTTGGAAAAATGAGCAAATAAAATTTTTTTTTCTTTAAAGATCTGAGAGCAAGCTGTTTTTATTGTAATACTAAGATGACTTACTTATATGTGACTACTACCCTGAAAGTCCAGGGGTTTTTTTTTAAATAAAAATAGAAAATCTCCTCTATAAACTAGGTATCAGATTTTTTGCTATATTCAAAACCAAAGGTACTTCACACAAGCTTGGATCCAAAATGTACAGCTTTTCCTAGCTATTTTTCTTAATTGTGTTGTGCTCTATTTTTGTACACTCCTAGTTACTTATCTGCTAAATGGAACATAAAATTATTTTTAGAATTTCAGACAGTAGCATTATATACAAATCTTAATAATTCTTCACACAAGATAGACAGATTTGGAGCTTTCTTACATGTAGTATTGAAAATTTAGCTGAGTACTTTTGATTTCAAAATAATCCAGACAGGGCACTAAGAATTTCAGAAGTACTAAGACATTTCAAAAATTCAGTAGAACATTCAAGGCAGGTGATTTTAAGCAGTGTATAAACAACCCAACTGCACAGTCTTTTGACATATAACCCATATTTGAAAGCAAGTAAGAGGCATGTGCTGCTGTAAAAATTAAAAAACAAGACAAATAACTCCCATAAGCAAAAAAAATCTTCTGTTAACAACACCACCTGAAAAACTTCTGCTAAGTGAAGTCTACCCAGAACTTCAGCCACTAGAGAGGGTTCTTATGTTGATCAGCTATTTGTAATCATAAAAATAACTGTGCAGTAAAGCACAGCCATAAATTAGTCTGAAACTAGGATAAGCCTTCCAATGCACATTGTAGTTTACAGTGATTCAGAACAATTACTTGAGTTCGTATCAACAGATTATCTTAGTAGTGAACAGAGGAGACCCTCTATGCAGGCTCTCAATAGCAAGTTTCACATTTAGGTATAAATTTTATCTGTGATTTCAACAGCACTATGGGTAATCACAGTTTTTATGAAAGCAGTGGGTTGCTTCAGTTCACCTCTGTATTCCCACTTTCTTTGCTTCTCCAAAATGCCAAACTATCTTTTCCTTCTAATTGCCAACAAAGTTGAAACCTGCCACCATATCACAGCACGGGGGTGTTTGTTTCTGGGTCTGGTTTTCTTCCCTCATAATCCAAACACTCATCCTGTATACCTACTATAAGCTTTTAAGGTATGACATTATAATTTACATTTAAACGTAGTACTTACGGTTGGCATAATTTTACCAGGTCCTGGTCAGTGGTGTTTGGAGGCAGTGCTCTGATGTAAAGATTAGTTTTACTTAATTGATCCCATCCTGAGTTGCTGCTGCTACTACTGTTGTTATTACTGCTGGTGGTGCTGGGACTAGGAGGAGCCATTGGGTGGGCTGGTACAATGGACTGCTGCAAAGGAAAAAGCACGTTAGAGTAAAGTACAGGTAGCAACCACAGCATGCACATCAGCTCAGCCTACAGCAGCCTGGTTACCATTTGGAGCACTGTGTTCAATCTGTTCCTAATTACCCACGGAGTTTAAATACAACTGCATTCACAACACATTTGGGACAGGATTCACAGGCACATTCTAATATACCCAACCACCATTTGATGCATGCTCAATGACACAGAGTCAAATTATATATAACCTCCACTGATAGGATTTTATCACTCTTCATTGTGTCATCTGGTGTGAAAATGAAATAGGAGATATTGTTCTCCAGGTTCCAGCAGGTACAAAGTTTATATCGCTGTGACTGTTTCACATGTCAAATTGTGGCAGATACAAAGACTTTCCTTAATCTATCTAAAAATACAAAAATAATTAGAAGCCTCTTTTCTCTCTCTTCTGGATTTTAGTGCTCCACACTATACTGCTACTGGTTTTTTAAAGATAGAGAAGGAGCACAGATAGCTTAAGGACCAGACTTTAAATGAATGGTGTGCCTTGGCAGAACTTTCATACTGCCGTCTATCTCCGTATTTGTGGACTACTTCACAATTGTCAAGAAAAAGGCTCTATATTATGGTAAAAAATTCAAGTTTCAAAAGGAGAAAAGCATATAAGCACTTCTACCTACTCCTCAAGCCATTGCTGTTAAAATCAGACCCCAATGGAACATAACAATATCCTAGAGGAAATCTGCAGTAGAGAAATCATTTGCATTAACAAAAATATAGCAGGGCGCTGTACAAAAAGTACTATGAACGTGTCTGTGGTATTGTAAGAAAGGAATACTTCAAAAAATATACTAGAGAACTGAAGTTGCCTGTAAACATCTTGTGACTACATGGTTTTCACTGACAAACTGGCTGCATGTGGCCCCTTTCCTGCAAAAGCCTGAGCTTCCACCAGAAGCTCACAGCAAAGAACTGCCCTGTGAATGCAGAGGAAAGGCACAGTAGGGGGAAAAAAATAAAATGGAATAAAGTCAGATGTCAATGCAGACTCACTTGTTCCCACTCTAGTGCCAACCTCTTCTTTGCATTAGTACAAACGGTTGTATAGCCACAAACCGAACCAAAAAATGATCTTCCCTGATCTGGTACACCACATGTGGCTTTGCACTACGCAAAAGCTTTGGCTGTCACAAGGCAGAGAACAGGAGTGTGAAGGCAGAGAGGAAAGGATTAGAGTTTACCTCTGTTTAAAGCACCCATGAAACTAACACACAAGAAAATACACAAGAAAAGCGAAACTATTTTGGAGATAACCTCAGGAAATTGGAACGAAAGTGTAGAGTGGAAGAAAAGTACAAAGGCATGCCTTATAGCAGATACTTTATGGTAATTATGTGTTTCTTTTTTGTGTTTCTCTAGGAAGGTTTTGAAATCTTCCAATTTGGCACGTTGCAAAGTTTATTATGCAGCTATAATGGCCTGGAACAGCCAACTGCAAGACTTGCTATAAAATCAACATTGATAAGTAGTAACATTGTTGCTGCCTAATTTAATTGAACTGAAAACTACATAAAAGAATGAAACACATTCCTGATCATTTTAAAACTGAATATCAGTATCTCATTGCCATAGGGTGAAATATTTTTTTGGTTTGGTTGTTTTTAATAAAAATTTTTAGAAACATCAAATCTCTTCCAAAATATTTGTATTTGGAATTGAAGCACTGATCTGGAATTTCTTCCAAGGAAAAAGATTAAATGCTCTCTTCCAAGTTTGCAATGGAAACATTGACGGATTTTAACAATAGCAGCACAAGTCAGTCTGTCAGACCACTCTGCTTCCAGTAATGCCAGGCAATTATTTTTAGCATTACAAGCAATGAAGAATGGCAGAGCGACTAGTTTCAAAACATTTTCACAACAGAATAAACTTAGTCTGGCACAGTGATATTCTCTTCAAAAAGCCTTCAGTGAAGTTCTCAAAATGCAAACAGTGATCAAATGCGTAACTGCTCTGTTCATGGTTTCGAAATGCACGTGGTACAGCTGCCAGAAAATTCAATATACACATACCTGTCTTCATCTAAGCTGGTAATTACAACTGAAAGCTAAGACCCTCTATTAAGTTTTTCAGGATCTTTGGTTTGGTTTTGCTTTTATTTCTTACATTGTTTTTCCCTTAAAATCTTTGGGTTTTTATGTTAGGAAGAACTGGAGTTTTGTAAAATCTTGTCACCAGCTGGCCAAAGGCAGGAGAGGAAAATGTGTGTCTGTGTGCAGAGAGAGCAGGAATCCTAACTCCGTCTGTCTGTAAAACATAAACACTCCATTCTGAGAAACCGAAACTTCTATTTAAACATGAAGATGTTCTAGTACTAGTGGTCACATTCAAATATGACAGGAATGTAAATGGGACTATAGTTGTCTTCCTAAATTTACAGACAGAAGGTTTTTCACTGCTTCCACAGAGACTCATACCTTTACAAGCCTTAAAGGCTTTACAAAACACATGTGCTGGGTGTCCTGCAGCTCTCAAAGCCTGCAACCCAATGACAGACAGACAGACAGCCATTAAAGGGACAGTGACATCTTAAAGCCATACAACTAAAACATGTTTTCTACATTAAAACTTTAATTTTAAAATCTGAATCATTCTTTCCGCTCTGTTCCTCATCGACGACTACTTGTAAAAACTAAATTATAGAGGTCCCTCTGTTGTTCAAAGGGGCCTTTTTTTCCAGTTGCTCTTGCTGCAAAGGGCTGGTTGGCAGTGCAGCCTCGACGCTGTGACCGCGCTGGCGGAGCCTCCTACGCTGACGGCGCAGGCCAGAAGAGTTTGTCTGCTGGCATAGTTGCATCACTTCCCCAGACAACATCAGCTAAGCTGGATAAAAGCTCTCTTCTGCCTGCACAGCTGCATCCACACCTGGGCTTTTGCCAACATATTGATGTCAGTGAGGATGTATGACTTTTTTCCACACCCCTGGCTGATACACAGTGCTTTGCTGGCAAGACATTCTGCAGTGGAGACCTGGCCAAAGTTTGGGCTTGTTTGTTTAGAAACAGCTTTCACAAACCTTAACTGAGAGCTTTGTCTCAAACCTGAAATCAAATTTGAAAAGTTGTGGTTTACAAACTGTAGTTTCTGCTGCAAATCCATATCAAAAGCTGTTCTTAAGTTTTTACTGCATGGACCTCACAACAATTTGCAATACTGCAACATACACAAAAATACATTTGTTAATTTTTCTTTGTAATTATTGCATCTTAAATTAAAACACGGAACTCAAGGATAGGAGGAATGAATATAAGAAACAGACCATTATTTCTTGTGACAATACTCCTGTTCACAAGAAATACCATTGTGACACTGTTTTGCCATTTCCTCCTTATTTTTCACTCCAAAAGGTAATTAATGATTGTTCTTTTTACACAGCAATTTCCTTGCTCTCATCTTCAACAAACATCTAAGCAAAAAAGGCCAGTGACAGAATAATCAGTCCCTCTGCTCTGTGATCTCCCCATCCCATTCTGGAGCCAGCTGTGAGGAGCTCCCAACACCCCCACCTGATGTCTGAGGGACCTTCCCTCCAGCCCTCCACAGCCCCACCACAGCAATGGGTAAACCACAGGTACTTATTGGGAAAATGAAAAGCTCAGTGACTGAACAGTCCCCATGAAGTGCCTTAAAACAAGGAGAATTGTCTGCCTGTGTTTTCTTCTCAATATAAACCCCAAATGGGAATAATCACAAGTACTGAAAAACAGCTGGAGAATATACTCATCTTATATGAGCCATTCCTGTCTTTCTTATAAACCATTCTATGCCTAAGGACTGCAAATGAGTCAGAGCAGGATTTTGTCTGCCAAGAACAGAAGAATCACTTTGCTGTCAACCAAAAAAAAAAGGACACCAGACCAAAATGGAATAATCCCAATAAATTCCTTTCACCTGAGAGACACTGATCCCTGCTGCCTTCAGACTACCGAAGTCCAACAGAACTTCAACAAGCAGACAGTAACTTGGACAATGACTGTCCCAAAGCAGAATGTGACCACTACAGTAGCAATCCATTTTAGTCTCTAACTTGGTGCAATAAAAGAATGTATATGAAGTTATAACATGTTAGCATTTAATTATGAGTTTAATCACTCAACTAAAATTCCTAATGGGAAAAGTACCACGACTTTTAACAACAGAGTTAGTTCTCATACATCTACTCTAAATTCAAACTATAAATTGTAGCATACAATAACTATCAGATTTAGCCAGAACTGCTACTTGGATCATCTCATAGTATCAAAATCTCATCAGTAAGTGTTTCCCTAGCTTTGTTCAGGTGACTAAGCTACAAGCACCTGCTTACCCTGCTTGACTTAGCCTAACCTCACTGATTTTGAAAGCAGCACCTTCAGTAACTGGCATTGATATAAAAATTACCATAAATTTTTTTGGATGTGAGCAACAGTGAGAAAAATAATTAAATCTGGATTTATTTTTTGTTAAAGTGGGGGTTGCTTGTTTAATTTAGTTATTAATCTACCTAACACTTTAGGTTAAAGAGAGCTTTACATGTACAGTGAAAGCAAGGGCTCAGGAGAATAGAAGATGCCATACCTAGTGAAGCAAGACACTGCAACATTTTGTGCTCACCTTAGGAAATAGGAAGTCATTTGGAATTAAATCATGTCTCTGCAGAAGGAACAACTCTAAGTGTTTAACAGAAATGAGTGTTCATGGATGAAAACAGCTGCTTTATTGCCTTTCTTTAAATAAGGAAACATTAAACCTTGATCACTTATTCTAAGCCAGCAAAGTAATGGCTGCAGTGGAGATGCCATTTTGAGTGTCCTGCACATTCTGTTTCATGTTTTTCCTCATCATGTCTGAAACATTATGGCAAGCAAAACTGAATTTCTGGAGGCCTCTCCAACTTCAATTCTCAGTGGACATGAGTCAACTAGCAGAAACCGAAAGCTCTGCTGCTGCTTTACTCACATCTCCTGTCGTAGGGTAGGTTGCCCAACTGTTGTTCTTCAGTCTGTAAGCACTTGTCACAGAAAGATTCAGCAACCAAATCTAAGCAATTTCAGCATAATACCAGTATGAAGAGTATCTCAGAAGCTCCAGACTCCTGCTGAAAATCTCCTCAGGCAGGAAAAACCTTGATACCTGCTCCCTTTTTCTCCTTTAAACCACCGACCTCAACTTCTCTTTGCATAGGTAAAAAATATGATCTCATAGTGACACTGTAAGAGTCAACAGAACTATTCCAGCAAGGGCTGGTTTCCTGCACAAGGCACAAACTATGGCTATCATGTTCTGTGATCGTACAGAGCTATTTGCATACCCAGGATCCAAACCTATTCCATCTTCCTTTAGATGGTGATGACCGGTGTTAGTGCTTCAGCCACAAGGAGCAGAAACAATTACTGGGAAGATGCAGGATCTTGAAGATGGAGGCTGGCACTGGGCGAAGACTCTGCCTGTTACAAAACATCACAGGCAGCCCAAGAGCACCTGGAGATCCAGCCCTGCATTTCTCCCAAAAACCTCTCTAAATGTTCCATATCTGGGTAGGGAAGAACTGTGCCAAAAATACTACAGTTGGGATTACAGCAGTGAAGGACTGAAATAAATAGGATGAAAATTAAGTACCCAAGGAAAAAAATATATCACATTGATATATTCACTGAACTGAACCCTTGCCTAAAAACATAAGTTTTAAGAGGAGCTTTGCAAGATAAAAATAAATATCTTTTCTCTTAGCTATATGTTACAGCCAAGTCCTATGAAAACTATTTTTCTAAATACAGGTAACAGTCTTTTCCATACTAAAAGAAAACAGAAGGAAACAAAACCATAGGTATGTAATCATCATGCATCTATGAAGATAATAATAATAATAATAAAAAGTTATTTTCACTCTGACATTTGTTTTTAGTTAATATTCTCTTTCTTCTTCATTGTATTTTAACTAATTTGAACCAATTTGCCAGTAAGAAAAATGTTTCTGGCAAAATCCAGGGAAGCAGTTAATGCATTTTTTTCTGAGCTATTTAAAGAAGCCCTTCCTTGAAATACAGAAATGCATGAATGAGTAGGTACTTCTCACAGCTTCCTTTTTAAAAGCTCATGAAGAGTGGCTCTATCAGAAATGAAACAAGACGAAGTCTGGCATAAACCCCTAGTCATGGCTCAGATGCTCCTAACAATTTCACCTCTAGACTCTTCTGATTATAACCCAAGCTCTCTCCCCACTGAGCTATTTTGCATCCTTTCCTCAGATCTTACAGTAACATAGCAGGACTGAACTTGTTCTCACCAGAAAGCAACAATTACTAAAACCAGAAAGTTCCCAAGTAAACCATTACAGCTTGTTACAAAATGTCACGTCTTCATATTTTTACAGGAAATGGAACCAATATTATTTAAATTACACATATTAAAGCTTAATGCAACAGCAATCTTTGGTTACTAATGAAAGCAAGCTCAAAATCTATCTATATCCTTGAAAAAGTGTGAGCATAATCCTGGCCACATCGAGGTACATGACAAAACCCACACTGATGCTTATGAACAGATTTTTTTCTCCAAGAATAGGGTGTGGAGATTTTTTCATTGTTTTTACTAAAAGAAAAGCTTTCCAACTTGGAGTTGGCAGGCGAGATGGTAACAATAAAACAAGAAACAAGTGCAAAAAGCTGGTTCAGGTAGCTCTTCTAGAGTCTCAGTGATACATGAAAACACTTCAGTTCCCAGAAACTCACCTACTCCACTGACCTTATCCCCTGTCAGGGATTTTTAGGGGCTCCACTGACTGATTCCCCTAGTTCAGAGACAAATAAAAGGTGCAGAATACACAAACATAGCCACACCACAGCACAAAAACTATCCCAAAGGAGAGCAAGGGGAGTGCTGAACTGGGCTACGTCCTGTTCCTTTCCAGACATAGTGAACCCTCCCTGTCCGCTTCCACCTGCTCATCGTGAATCACAGCGTCCATCTCCCCTCTTAGTTTTATACCTGGATTTCCTGGACAGTCCCCTGAAACAACATCTTGGTGCCATGCCCTAGCCATGACAGAATAATAGACACATATAAAGCAAAATGAGTTTTAGTTTCTGAAATATGAACAAGCTGCTGCTGCAGGGCAACCTGTAGCCCGCGTCAAGCCGCAGCAATCCAACAACTAGGCCACATTAAAAGAATCTAAAAAGAAAGTCGGGATGCTGAAGTACCTGAAGAAAGAGAGCATGGTACTAAGATCTACCAGACAGACAAAAAAGCATGTACATGTTTTTGTGGTTAGCCCTTCACTGAGCAATAGACACAAAAGAATTCACTGCCAACTTCCTTCTTGATTCTAGTACATACACAGACCTATGTTCTTCACGGAAACCAGCCAAAGCTTTTGCTCAGGATCCAGAAAGCACAGGGTACTGAATATCTAGACTATGTTGAAGTTTTTCTTCTAGCCTGAGGACTCAAATTACAATTAAAAGAAAACACATCAATTTTCAAAGAGGTGTAACTTGCATGCTAATGGTTTATGCAAGCATCTGAAAGGCAGCAAGTCCAACACATGACACTGAATCCACAAAATAAAAAAAATCCTCCCTTGCATTACACAGCTCTTGGTAGACGTTAATAGCAGGGTATAAAATCTTACTATATTCTCCACAACAGGAAACATTCAAGATATCCTTGGTAGGACAAATGCTTCACCTGAAACAGCAATTAACTTAGAAACTTCTGGGT
>WEIT01010280.1:81394-98964 GCA_013389985.1 Dryoscopus gambensis | reverse complement strand
ATAATATGTATTATCCTCTGACTGCACTTACAGTGTAATGGGAAGAAGTGGGACTTAAACATATGGAAAATGAGAGACATGGCTTTATCCTGGATATTTTTTGGCTCCCTTGTAGGAAAATACAAGAGAGCAGGTAACCATTTCTCTAAATCCCACAAAACTAAGCTCTGGCAGTGAGACTCCTGCACCACATAAGGCAGTTACTTCTGTTCAGAGGACAGGCTCTCATTAGAAGTATGCTAATCTCCAGCTCTACTGCTATTTGTTCAACTTTTTTGTCATTATCTGTTGTGAACTTTTACCTCCAGTGCCAACAAACAGGGCCATGGGGACAATATTCAATGTGATCAAAAACATGCTGCTTTCAAGAATTTCTATTTGTGACGTTTAAAATGTGTATATTCTTATGGGTGTAGGTAGTTACATTTTTAATTTCATAAAGCAGTAAATATGCCATCTCTTAACTATTAAGGATGCCATCCATCACTGTATTTTGGAGGTTAATCCTGCTAAGTCTGCATATCTCATAAAGCTGGTTAAAAAGTAGCAGAGTATAGATACAGACACCTTGGCTTATTCAAGAACTGCCTGAATATCTGTATTACAAAAGCTGACGGTACAGAAAAAAAAAACCAAACAACTATGTTAAGTATGTTTGGCCAATCTTTAGTTCTTTAAAATAATAGAGAAGGAAATGCCTTTTCTTAAAGTTTAAAACTCTGCACAGAAGTTTCTGAAGTATTATTTACTCTTCTTCCATATTGTATTAGACTTTAGATTTCTGATAAAATCTTGCAAGTATTGTCTCTTACTTTAAAAGTGTTACAGATGCACACAGGAGAATTTTGCAGCTTTTTATTTTAGCTTTTTAAAAATGATTTTTATACTTCTTTCTAATTTCTTTTTTTTTTTTTTTATTTTCCAAACTATTGGCTTTTCCCCCAAAAACTACAATGTCTCCATTCTGCTCATCTGGCTATCCTATCCACCCTCCCTCCACAGACAGCAATTATAGGACAGAAATGGCACCGCATTGAAGATGCATGTCAAAAGAAGCATCTGCTTTTCTGGCAAACTCCACACTGTTGGTGGCATTGGAATTATTGCTATACTGTTTGTCACAGGGTTAGACCACAGATGGCTCTTTTGGCTGACATGGGATCCGCTATGTCATTTTCTGTTTATTCAAGTTAAATAAATTGAAGAACTTGTGCCCGACCGTGCATGAGGGAGTCAATTCCTATCAAAATCCATTCGTCTGTGATTGCTGATTCCTTATGGGCAACATACTGCACCCAGCGCAGCAGCAGAATTGTTACTGTGAATCCCTCTGTTCTATTTTAAAGAAGAGAATGGATGTTCTTCCTGGTAAGGCCATTACACAAGTATTTCATAGGTAGCCCAGTCTATTCCTGCTGCTTTTTGACATCGATGGAACAGTTGAGGCAGCTGTCTCTCACCCTTTCTTCTGCATTCCAAAATCTTAATCTCTGTGAGAGACAATACCCTCTTCACCACAGCCAGCATCTCCAGTTGTCAAAAAGGCGGCACATCAGACAAAAAAAGGGTAGAAAAAGCCAGTTTTGTAAGACTTCATCATCAAGACTGAATCTGGATGCCCCCGTGAAAAGGCTCTTTGAGTGGCACAATTTATCCCTTTATCCTTCCTACTCACTGTGCATGTTTTTCCTTTCCTAAGTGTCTCCAGGCCTAACTAATGTAATCAGCAAAGAACAAGCCGGTGTAGATACATTGCCTGAGTGCAACACAGGCGTTACTGTAGTAATTCTGATACCAAGAAGGTCCAATTCTGCTTCTCAGCAGCTTGTTACGTGCCTGTGTCAAGTTATTGTTGAACCAATATCAGTGAGAACAGCAGCATCTTGCATCACTTTCCATGGGAATAAATGACTCCTCCATGAGCTGAAGAAGAGGAAAGCATACTCGGAACATCACTGTCCTTCCTAGTTACTCCACTGCAATTGTTTCCATAGTCTTTCACAGTATTTGCCATAGAAGGGAGGTCAGCATGACCTGTGCTGGACTGAAACTTCCATTCATCTTTTTGCTACTCGCTCTAGAAATTTCAAGAAGTGCCCTTATGGTTTCAATATTCTGCAATATGATAAAATGCAGCAGATAAAACTCATTAAAATCAACACATTGAAACAAGTCACGCAGAGCATTGCTGGTAAAGGATTAAAGCAAGTCTCAGGTATAACTAGGAAAGCACATCCTGAACTCAAAAAATACTAACAGTGTTAGTATTCACCAGGATTTCATACCCCACTGCCTTTTACATACTGCAGTCAAAAAAAGGGACAATTATTTCAGCAAAGGTTGAAGTGACTATCAACTAAATTTCAGCTAGGAGTTTCTGCTAATTTGTCATGGTACTTTGACATTCAAGGAGTCTAAGTTTGAGACTATGTTGCTGCAAGTGGTGTATGTATACACACACGATATATTTTTTTTGTTGTTATTTAAATATTTATTATTATTTCTATTTATATCTATATGGTCTGACAATGAACTTGTAATTTTCTATGCGAGAGTGACCACACCTCCACAACTGTGATTCTCCTCCACGGCAAAACCACCAAATTGAACAGAAGCAGCCAAGTATTATTAAATTAGCAGCACTGTTTTAAAACAAGAGCAAGATCAGTAGAAACTTTTTAAACCATCAGACTCATTACGTAAGGAGTTGTCCGTTTTCTGCACTTGAACATATCGGCCTAGTTCTACCCTCACCCAGTGGTTCTGCATTCATCTGCACAAGCTGAAAATCTATCTAGAAGTTTTCTAAATTTTAGCATTGTACAGAAGTGACAGACTAGAAGACAGCAGTGTTTAATGTTGGCAAAACTTCTCAGCATAGGGCTTTTCTACAGAGCACCAGAGAGAAAACTCTGCTGGGTCTGCTTGCTGTAACACGTACACCAATTTTCTTTGGATTGTAATGAGACTGCATGCAGCATGTATGAGACTGCAAATGACATTCCCAAAGTCTTCTAAATGACTCCTAGAATAAAACGCAGAAGCTCAAATCTCAGAAAAGAACTGGAGTTTAACTTAATTTCTTCTAAAACATTTGCCTCCTGCATCATTTCCTATTTGGGAGGGGAGCGTGGTTTCAGTATGGGCACCTGGCTGCAGTGCCTGCAGCAAGGGTGTGACACGGCAGCAGGACTTACCAAAGATTTTCGTTAATTCAAATGTATCAGTGCAGTTACACACACAATGACACCTCCAGGACAGACAAGGTCTTCACTGTGCTCTCACGGAGGGCACTGAACACTGCAGTGCTCTAAGTTTGCCCTATACCCAGCAAAAGCGACTTAATGAGCTGAGAAAAAGCTGTGTGCAGGCAGTACCGAGGACAACTGTTTCCAAGTTTTTGGGGCCAGTGGACACGATTTACTTCTGACATTGCTCAGAGATGATCCTGCACATTTAGACTGCCATACTAAAACCCACCACATACGACCTTTTTGGTTCACTGCAAATGATCCCTACAACACATCCAGCATAGCTGACATTAGAAGTCCATTTTCTCTTCATGCATGATGTAATACACAGTCATACACAGGACACCCTGTGCTCTTCAGGAAAAAAGGAGTGGCCTGTCATGCCCAGAACAATTGGTACAACTTTCTCCTATGTAACATATAGAGATTTACACCCATGCACAGGCACCACAGGACAAATTACAATCATTTTAGCCTGACAAAGGCAGCTATGTTTAACTCTTGGGAAAGATGGAAACAAGAACAGCTCATCCAGCCAGTGAATGATTCAGACCGATACCTAACACCACCTTTCCTGCAGCTGCTATTACTACAGAAAATGCTGCTAAGATGGTACAGACAACTCAAGACGTCCACAGTCGATCAGGAAACACTAGCAGCAGAAAGTGTAGCAACAGCAAGAAATAGACATAGTTTCTCTCATTTGTTACCCCTTTGCCCTTGAAATTATGTGCATGTGTGTGTGTGCGTGTGCGTGCATGCGTGAAGTATACACACGTAAAGCAGTTTTATGTACATTGTTTTGGATCTGTGTATCCCATATATTCAAATCTTGAATTAAATTACAGGCTGTTTGAACATTGTGGATTAAAACATTATTACTTAATTTTTCTTTCTTCTGCAAGCCTTTATGAGCTGCTATCTTGAAACCATCTGCTACAAAGAATACTAGGAAAATGTTGACATTTGGACAATTTTATCCTGGAAAAGACAAGAAAGTAATAAATTTTGTCTTTAGATATCTCCAAAATCCTAACCTGCAGCTGTAGCTTGGTTTAGCTTCCTAGAAGTTAGAGGGAAACATTTTCTTCTCACATTTCCCATCAGTATGTCTTTTGCGTCTCACAGTACTCAGTGGCTATGCCCTCCAACGCATTTTTCTTTCTCTCAATAGACAACTTTTGTGCACAAGAGTAAAAAAGGAGCACTGCTTCATTTCTTTAAGGAGAATTTTAGATGTTACAGTAATACACAAATCACTTGCTTCATTACCATAATGCTTAATGGAGCGATCACTTTTTCAGCATCATTTCAGGGAACTGGGACTAGGATACTCCAGAACATAATGCTTAGTATAGTACAAATACTATTTAATCCCATTCAACTTGCACCAAGCAGGGCTTGTTAGCATTTGCTCAGCATCAGTCTCAACAGATCCAGGCCATTTCTAGCAAAACCATTCTGCTGCTTAACGAAAGCCAGTTTAGGCAGCATGTCTACATCCGTGGCCTAGAGAAGCTGATTTTAGGTCTGTTTAAAGCACCAAGTTGCTGAACATTCATTTAAGACAATCTGTGGGTGAACTCTTGAATTTTAAGCCCTAGCAAATAGGAGTATGACACATTTAAATTAGAAGTAGTAGCTGTAGCAAGAGAATCTGACCAATTAGTAAATCTAATCCTCTTTATGCAAACTTATGAAAACTGTAAATATTTTCCTAAATGCAAGTGATCAAGGGCGCACAGATGAGGAGTTCTTTCATACATTAAGGCAATTCACTACAATACTGTGAACACAACAAATCTGCGGACTTGATGAAACATAGCAAGGAGTTTGCTAAAATCAGCATAGCAAAATCCAGCACATAAGCCTACTTTTATAGATAGCAGTCTGCTTCCCCTTACAAATAAGGAAACCAGTGTTCCTTCAGTAGGATGAAATTCTCAAATTTGTAAAGGTAGGCCTTTAATTAAAATTGAAGATTCATCCACAAAAACAAGAGCAAGATTTCCAAGGGCAGTTAGCTTCTGGTGGAGCTCCCCAGTAGATGTCTACCTGCACATTAGGAATGATGTCCGCACTGACTTTTGATGGCCTGAACATAGCACCAGGTCAACTAAGAACAGTGTGGAAAGCTGAAATCTTTCAAACATTACTGATTGGGTGTTTTAACATGGAAATTCAACTCCTGATAAAGTTGTCAAGTAGAAACAGCACTTTCTGAGATATCTAGGATGTGCAGATAGTGAAAAGGAAAAGGGCGGTATAGGGAAGTCAAAAAAGCATTCAGATGGGTGGTTAGATCTGCTGGTCTGATAAAATGGCTTTGGTGCACTACCAAATAAAGAACAAAGATGGCTTTGCTGGTCCTGCTGGCAGCTCAGCTTTCAAGCCAACCTGTCCCTCAGTTTGGCTGAAAAGATCCAAATGCAATGGAGGCAACTGTGGACTCACAAACCAAGATGGCAGTTCAAGGAATTGCTTAGGCTGGCATTACTCCAAAAGGCAGCATCCTTGCTGCTTACTTTGCCTCCTGATGTCTCCCCCTTACTCATCAAAAGAACAAGGAGAATAAAATTTTTTTTAAAAAAAAGGAAGTTCAGACTGCGTCGTTTACCAATGGTGCTGACTCATGAAAGTGGTAATAAAACAGCATTAGGCTGTCAAACAATCTGGAACTAAACCAACGTTGGTTTTTCACACACAAAGCAAGACAACTGCAGCAAACACACGTGGTACCTCTGGCTGAGTCTTACAAGTAAGGCAACAAGCAGCATGCACAAACCTGTCTGCTAAAAGTAAGTGAAATCCTGTGTACGTACCACATGCAGTAACACTGCTCTGGCCTCAGGGTCAGATTTTCCTTACAGCCTTATCTGAAACAAACCCAAGTCAGTCTTTTCGCATTCTTTAAAGGATGATGTTTTGGTAGATGCTTATCACTTGTTAGATCCAATACTTTCTGACTGCTGACTTTTTACAAATGAGAATCTTGTCCAAAATCCTTGTGCACGCAATTCAAAAACCAACCCCATGTTATGACTTTTCTAATATTTCCTGTTCTTCTTTATAGCTGTAATTTATATTGAATCATACAAACAAAAAGAGCTGTTCTAAGTCACTTCCACAGCCCTCATCAATTTTTCTCACATACCACCTTCTAATTTAAAAGTTCATTCTTGGTTTGAACCAAGAGACAAAACTTTCCTTTTCTTTTGCAAACTACTATTTTAACTCATGCAGCTACTTTTTAATTCAGATTTTCAATTGTGACAGAAAAGTGGTTTTAAGTGGTTAAGAACATCACTCAGATGTCTGAAAGTCAAGCCACACAATATGACCTATTTTAAAATTAAAATGTTTGTGGCTTCACAGTGTATGATAAGGAACGATTTCTTTCACACCCAGAAAGTTAGTTCTGAAGTTCGGTTACAGAGATTTAGCAGCTGTATGCTAAGCAGATGCAGGATGCCATTCCTTGGTGCATCCAAATAGCTGCTGGGGTGAATGTCTGACTGCACAATGAATCATTGTCAGCTCTGAAATGAAAAAACACAAGAATTAGATAACACCTAGGAAAGCTTCCAGACATACTACTAACACAACATTAATAATATACGAGAAATTCAACTGCCAAGCAGAACTGGTCGTGGCAGTGCAGGTAAGAGTCTGACTCAGATGTATGAGTGGCTACAGCTACTATCAGAGTTGATCCAAGGAGCGCTCACAGCAGCCTCCAAAGTGTTCAGAAGCCCCTGCAGTCAGCAGGCCATGCATCAGCACAGCTGGCACAACAGCTGCAGCACCTGTGGGAAACAGCCTCCACCTCTGGGTGGTGAAGGGACACGTGGCTTGAACCGTGTCTGGTGCTATGTACGGATCGAGATGACAAACACTAGTCAGGAATAAACCAGTTCGTTTGGGCACAGAGCCCAACTCATCCACAATTTTAATAGTCATGTTCTTGTCCTTGGTACAAGAATTCAGCTGAGGAATCATACCTCTGAATGCACCAGAAGGCTACAGATGAAGGAAAATACTTCTAATAAGTACATTTGGGATTGATAATTAACTTTAAAACACTGCAGTGAAAGAGAATCTGCCCAGCCAATGGCTAACATTTTAAAATAATTAATCACTTGCCCCTGCTTACTGCACAACCCCAGGGCTTAGCAACTGCTTTCAGGTTTGTCTTACACTGTGGACAATTTCAAGAAATCACATTTTTAATAAGTACATTCAGCTGCACTTTTCTTAGCAGCAATTCTACCTTTGCAGCTTATCCATCTGCACAACAGTTGGAAGTTTAACACTAATAATCTTGTACACCAGCATTGGTTCAATATAATGGTCATCGTAAATTGAAGTAGAATGATTGTGTATTGCATTGCCTTAAAACAAACAAACAAACATTTGAATTTTGAATTTATGCAATTAAATTGGATTTCAAAATTTAAATGAGACAACAGAATACCGGAATAAGGACTTTCTAGTTTAAAAAAAAAAAAAAAAAAAGGAAAAAAATTAAAGGGGAAAAAAACCCCAAACCCTAAGGAAGTTCATTTCATAGGAAAGACAAGGTCATAAAACCTCTAAAGATAACTAGATTAAATTTCTGTACAATCTAAGCCACTGAACTCCGCAGAGGTATTCCTGTTCTCAGTAATATTTTCATGGTTGACTGCCTTTCTGAAAGCCCAATAAACATCTGCTTAGAAATAAACTTAGCTATTGCTAACAGTAAACCAGCGTTTACTCTTTTCGAAAACCAGAGTTCTACGTAGTTTCAAGAGTCCAGTTTCTTGCCAAAATGAACTTTGCCATTGTTATTAATCTGGAACTATCAGTAATAGTATTCAGATGAATGTTCTCACAGATCATAAAGAAACTACTTACACAGTACATGACAGGCAGAATTTGAACACAGTTTTATCATCCCAAATAATCTGCTCTATCTTGAGCTTCAGGGGAGAGACAAACACAGACATCTATATAGGTATATGTGCATGTGGATATACATAATTGTTTTTCCAAGATATTTGGCCCTAATTGCCGAAGTACTTGAACCACTTGCAGATGTTAGTACATTTCAGTGCAAAATCTGAGATGTAGGAAACGAATATTAACGAGTACCTTTTGAAGAGTCAAACCTTAACAATTTAGTTAAGATTATCCAAAATATCAGTGACAGGACTATTTTGAACTTCAGGTCACCATCGTAATCCCTATGAATAACCTTTATAGGTGTGGCTGACCTGGGACTTCTATTATTACTCTGGACAATGACTCAACACAGCACTTATTTCAGGGAATGAAGAAAGTGGAGATGGATTCAGTCATTTTGAAAGAGGGTCAACAGAGAAGTGTCACACCAAAATAATGTCTTTTGATAGAAGGCTAAGACACACAGATAGGCTAGATGTTTCTTTGCATCACCTAATATATTGGAATACAAAACCATACATTAATAATACTAAAACAATAAAGTTGCAACAGAAACATTTAACCAGAAAGCACAAAATTGTCAGGAGCTTCAGAGCAGGGAATTCCCAACAACTTATCAGAATACATAAAGAATAGTGACATGAAAAGCCAGAGTGCCTTTTACAATGACTAAGCCAGTCTACAGCCCTTAGTGCCTTCTGAGACTGTGACACTCCACACCTGACAGATCTAAGAACAGTGTGTTTGCTGGCAATCTGACAAAGTCTGCTTCCAAAGTTAACATGATTTTGTCACTGCAGCAATTAAAATATCGACCTAATGCTTCAACAATGACTTCCTTAACCATTTCCATCTCGCATAACCTCCACAGCATTGTAGAATATTGTAACTAGGAATGGAGGCAGCTCTTAGAGCACTTCAAAAAACTAAAAAACCCCTGCATTTTTCTACCAGTGCCACAGTGTGCCCTAGGTATCACTAGCATCTTTAACCAGCTGAAATTCTATAAAGTGAATTACATCTTTGTATTCTTCACCATTAAGATTACTGAAGCTTTCAAACATACTCTATAGCTCCTCAGTACTGCAGGATACTACTGGTTCTTTCATCTCAAAAATTGTCCCTAATTCTGGAATATTTACATGTATATGTGTGTGTTGGAATTGTTGCCCTAAGACAATAAAAAAAAGTTATAATTTATATTTTTGTTTAAGAGAAACACTTTTTCTAAAACCCAGTTTTGATGTGTTTCTCACAAGTAGCATTCAGAGATGTATCTCCTGGAATGCTGAATAAAAGCCAAAAAATGCCCCTGTTTCAAAAGTTAGTAGCTAAGCAATTGTATTTAATACCTATCTCACATGGTTTTTCCAAATTACACAAAAGTAGTTTTAAATAAGCACAAGTAGTATCATAATGAGGATCATGCAAGCCAATAGATTGGGTGGAATAATATTAAAGCAATTTAAATACCATTTGATTCTGCTGAATGCGAGTTTAACACCAACCCCACAATGTACCAACTATTCAGCTCAGGGTTCTCATTGAGGAAATTGAGAAGTCTTCTGGCTCTCTGTCTCAGTAAGCACTTATTGATGTCAGCAGCCTCACTCCATGCAGTGGCACCACTGGCTATGGAAATATGCACTGGCATAAGCAAGAGTCTTAAAATTCAGACCCATAATTTTAGAACTCTTCTTGAACTCATCTGGAAGACAGACCACCAAACACTTCAAAGGATCTTGTCTGCTGGTGGTTGCTTTCATAGAGGACAGAAATCCGTGGAACTGTGTGCTGGCTCTGCCAAAGCCCAGGTTTATCCAGTGTGGCTGCAGCTTTCCTGGGCTTACAGGAGGCACATCCCTGGCCAGGGCACGGCACACCCGCTCTGTCCCCTCTCTCCCCAGCACAGCCACAGTGGGCCGAGTTAACACAGAGCTGTACTGTGTGTTACCTCTACACTACAAACTTTAAAGTGTTTCATGTTGTAATAGGTTATTTAAAACCTTGGCTAAGTGATTAGCTAAGCTAAGCCAGAACAACACACATGCATGTAGCAATACAAACAGTTCCAAATGGGTCACCGTGGCCATGCTCAAAGGTGGGCGCACAGGTGACATGCTGCTGCCAGTCACCTGCAGTAGCTTGAGTGACAGGGTCTCCCCCACTTCCACAGCAGCCCACCAAAATACCTGTTGCACAACTGTTTAAAGCATTATTGGCAAATCACACACATAGGTAGAAGAGAAAGAAAAACACCACGAGTCTTGAAATTCCTTTATCATTTCATAGCGTGAGATCTCCTTTGCAACACACAAACCATCTCTTCAGTGCTCAGCTGAAAAGCACTCTAAAGCCTGGGCAGGCAGCATTGCACCTGGGGATGCCCAAGAGACATCACTGCTTCCAAAGCAGGAAAAAACAACCTAGGTCTGCTGAAAGAAGGCTGAGTGAAAGAGGCATTACAAATTACAAAATAAAAAGCAATATCTTCCCCTTACCCTTTAAGTGGGTTAAGTACATATAAAATACAGAGAAATACAGAGCCTTAAATCAGAGTCTTTTCTCCGAACACAACTTGAGGTGAAAAGGTTGGGCAATAACTAGTCTCCCTGAGAAGACTGAGGTCGTGTGCCACATGCCTGCATACAAGGTAAAAGAAACTTTCAGGGCCTGTACCACTATTTTGTTCAGGGTTTTTTTCATTTCTTTGTTTTAAGAATTCTGTATTTTTACTTGTGGACTTGTTAACAAGGATCTGCATTTGATTTTTACCCTTGCCTGCCTGGTGTTTGGAGTGATTTTTGATTGTTGCAGTGGCACAAGCACAACCTGATAAAGTTTCTGTGGGTCAAGTAAACCTTAAAGCAGGATTGTGAATCACCTCAGAGTAGCCAAGCATCTGTGAATAGTGCTTCACATTTTCACAGATAACTGGATACTCCTTCACCAAGTTGCAGCAGCCTTCCTGGGAGCTGGTAACAGCACAGGCATGAAAAGTGCCTTGCAGTGACTAACAAGCCTGAGAAAAGCTGCCTTGTAACGCTCATCCGAACTTGCACCTGAATCCTTAGATTTCACTCCTCAAGCACAGTAAAAATGGAAGTGCCATATGCATACCTCGAATATCCTAAAGGACTGAATTCTAACACTCTTATGCTGTAGTACCCAAATGACAGAATATATGAGCTGTAGTTAACCTAAGGACTCATGTTTCCACTTTATTGAACAAATAGCATAGAGATTCAAGGTCAAGGAGATTCTGATACAAAAGGACAGAAAACAATAGAAGGTAAGGAAAGAAATAAATCCCCGTCTCATCTAAGCAGAGAAAAACCCACACAATCAGGTGTGAAAGTGCCATTGCCAATAAGAGACACCGTCAAGAGACAGAATCAATGGTGAAATAAAGTTACATATATTTAGTTGCTGTAAAGAAGCATTTCATTTCACAAGCAGGTAAGCATCAGGCTAGACTAAGTTTGATGCTCATCTTGTCCTGGTGTTTCTGCTGTTCTTCAGCAGAGGAAAATGAACCAAATGAGGCTCCCCAGAACTAAGTGTTGTTTGTTTCCACTGCAACCTCATGAAGTTCTACAATTCTATCAAATGAGTAAATTCTAAATATCCACTCTATTTGACACATCAGTTTTCTACAGCAGAGTACTTTAAACAAATAAGACACACACCAGTGATTTCCTAAACAATTATAGTGAAGCGCACTACATGGGTTTTATGAGGACACGTGAACAAAAAGGTATTATTATAAATTATATTATTATATATTTGTACATTTCTGTAATTGTCAGCTTTTTTTTTGCAGCAGACCCTAGAGCTGATATATCCTTATACGACGTCATAAATTCAAAAAAAGACATTTTTGAAATGTTGCAACTATATTTTTGTTTTGAAGAGCTTGTAAGACTTCATAATACTTGCTAGATATTTTTAAGCCAATGCATCTTAGTGCACAGGTTAAGTCTTGAAATTGGTATAGAGTTTTACTGTTAAAAATCAATTTACATAAATAGTAATAAAAGCTACTAAACTTAAGCTCCTAAACTAACTCACACTGCCACAAACCTAGGTCATCTTGAATTTGTTTAAAGCAATCTCTCACCAGCATTCAGTTACTTCAACTGCAGTTTAAAACAATTTTGTGAGTCAATGCACACAGCTGCAGCTCCACTGCCTTAACTGCAGTCTCTTGAGGGAAACAGCTAAAGCTGTGCTAATCACAGTAACCAGCCCTTACAGCACATGACTTTTTTGTTGTGTGTATGTTTCCTAAGTTGCTGGGTTAGGAGGCTTGTGCTTATCTAATCCATGGTTCCCCTCTTCGTTTCTCCTCTTTCTAACTCATCCCTTCCCTTTCCTGTTGCATCAGGAAGCTGCAAATACAGTGGCTTCTGCAGGGCTGTTATAATTACCACAGTACACTGCAATTCTGAAACGTATGCAAAATAACTCACAATTACTTCAGCAACGCTCGAGAACTCTCAGATGTGCTTCTGCTGGCTTTCTAGACAACTTCCAACCAACACTTCTTCCAAGATCAAAACATGTCCATGCACCTCTTCATTAGGACTACAGATTTATAAGCTTTCACTACATATTTATAAGCCTTCACACTGTCCCCCAAGTTAGGAGTTTTAAAACAGCTGGTTGTAGAAAAGGAGAAAAGCATTCATAAGAAGTTGGAAACAGAAGCATGAGGGAAAACCACTAGAGGTTCCTAGTCTCCATTGACTTCTTTTGTTACACACCATCTCGTGCAACAAACAAAGGTCAATTTCAACCACAACTTTAAAACAGGGGAAAAAAATGCAGACCAGAAGATATTTAATGTCAAGTGATCATTATTTTTATTTACTTGGTTGCAGCACTGTGGTGATGTTTTAGGAGTGATCTCAAGCTCTCAGGAAAGGATTTTCCCCTCCCTTCCTTCCTTCCCCTCTCCTCCCTGCCAGCAGTTACAGTTTAAAGGATCTAACCCTTCTGAAATGTGTTAACTCAAGCAATTTTTTTAACAGTTGGAAGTTTCAGGGGAAAAAAATGAACCCAAAACAAAACAGCAGATGTTCAAGACACAGACTTCTATCTTCCCTTCCATATGAAACTAAATGGCAAAGACACATACTTTAAACAATAACATTTCCAAAGACATAAAAATATATGGTTCACCCTGTTAGAAATACTAAACAAAAACTTTAAATTGCCAGATACAAGAAAATCATATCACTTTTCGCAATCTATAACATCATGCCTGAACAAGATAAGGTGTTTCCTTTTAATTCTTTCATTCACGTTTTGGTATAAGTATAGAAACCCACTGATTGAGTAGTTTTGCTCCCTTGAGAATAAAGCAGAACTTCATAAACAATCTTATAGATGCACTTAAAAATCAAAGTAGTTGGTACTTAATGTAGGAGTTCAGTTTCGTGAAACGCAGGTAGACCCTTTAACGTTGTATGCAATGTAAAGGGAAATAGAGTCTGTCACCTCAAGCCAGCAATACAAAATTACAATTCTTATCGTTCTGAGAGAAAGAAACAAAAAGAAACTAAGCCCATTTATTTCTGTAACCAAAGATATCTGTTCAATCTTAGGCACCTCAGCCTCCCCCTGCCGCAGCACCATCCATATACGCAGGAGGTGTCGTGTCAAATCCCTCTGGGCACAGACTGTTCCATGGAGCTGCATGTTCTGAATTATGACCTGCCCAGGTCTTGCAAGTTTAATGAGGTTCCTTCTCACACACACAGACACCACACACAGCACCAACTGGGAAATAATAATGTAAGATTGCAGGTGTAGCTTCTTGATAGGTTAAACCTATAGACAGAGTGAAAGGCTAATCTACATTTTTAGCCTGAGATTGGCAAAAGCTTTCCTCATTTAACCATCATTAGAAACCCACCTTAACCTTCGACTTTTAGAAAGACCAACCCACAACACAACACTTGATATTAACAGAGTTGCATGAAGAGATTGATCAAAAGCTTTGTCTGTCCCTCTGTACACAGGCCAAACATCAAATCAGTGTTAAATTCCTCACGTGCAGCTACGCCCAGTTAATCTTCTTGAAAGCAGCAAACTATGTAAATCTCCTTATGCTGGCGAGATAAACATTACACTCATCAAAATGTAACAAGAACCACTGTTACTGGGCAAAGCTGTTAAAAGGCACAGACACTGGGCTGAGCACCCAGGCTGTGCTGGTAGGACCCTGCACTCGCCTCCTTCCAAGGCCTCCAGAGCTGCTTCTGGCTTCCTCTTCGAGAAACCTGAGAACAGAGGAACCTCCCTGCACAAAGTGATTTAAAATCCCTAATCAAATAGCTAGAGTAGCTCTGTAGATTCAAGGAGCAGATGGCAGGAGAAAGCCTAATTTTCCATTTATGATAATTTTACAGAGTGTAGAAATATTTACTTCAGAGGAGCGCCTCCCGATTTACATGAGAATAACAAAAGTAGGAGGAGGGACAGAGAATCATCTTGTTCTCAACAAACCAAGAGCTAAAAAAAGCCTGTATTAAGCAGTATATTGTATGTCATCTTGTTTCCTTTTCATTACAGATGCACACACGTGCATTCTTTGCATAGCTCAAGTAACCTTGCTAGTAAAAATATTAGCTTACACCTACCTTTTTCAGACAGGATGTATGGCTATGAGTGTTGTGATAGGTTATTACTGCAGATACTGTGTGGCTTTCATTCTTTAACAAGACCTACATCTGCATTTCATATTAATTCTCAGATGAGCTGTCACTCATTTCAGCAACGTCTCAATTTTAAGCCTGGTAGGAGTATTTTTAATACGCCCGTCTGCCCATAACGCAGGAAATCCTTTTGAGCAGAGACCACATTTTAGTATTCTTATAAGTACTCTGAAAGAGAGATGATCAGGCACCACTGAATCAAATCTGACCTGAAACTGAGAACGTTGACTGGCTCCTACATGCCTGAGTTGCATGAAGATACAGTGTAGATACAACAGGTAACAAACATAATACTATTAGCACAGATTTGTTTATAAAACAAAACATAGTTATTTGGGAAAACAAAAAGAGAGTATCATAAAGATCTGATAGGTACTCTACCTAGATGGCATTTTTTAATGTCAACGTTTTAATTTAAGGTCGAAATCCACAGTATATTACAATGCCTTAAAAATAAATCAGGAGTGTGTCACCTTGCCTTTTATCAGTTAATCACTCATTTTTAAACTTATAGAGTCTGCTATAGACTCTTAAAAATGAAACAAGATAGTATTAAACATGAAGTGTTCTTTTATTATTCTATTACATATTAAAATAGCAACAGAGACATATGAGCTACTCAAAAGATTTTAATTTCTCTTTTAAGTTACTTAAAATTTTTTCAGCTTCACATACTACACACTGTTAGCATAGGAAATCCATCACTCATTTTAGAAACATTGGTTGACAACTTTTCCTACACTAACAGTACCTAGGGTCTCAGGCTAAAGCACAGCTACAGTGCAATTGTCTGAATATGGGTTACACAGAGCATACAGAGACTTAATCTGAACTTTTCTTAATCACCAAGGATTGAAGTATTAGGCTTGCAGCGCTCTTCAGCACTGTTTGACATCAGCTCACCCCTGCAGGTGAAGGCTGAGTGAAAGGGAGATCAGAAAGCCAATCGCTAATCGACGTTAGTCTACATGAATGAAGTTAATAGGAGTTTTCCATGGACTTAACTGGAGAAAAGCACAGACCCTGGCTCCTTATGTAGGAAGTGTTTGAGCAGAGAATAGCTACACACTAACAAAAGAAACCTTTGGTACCCAGGGTCTTAAGCCCACATAATACCCCTGCATTCATTTCTTTCTCTGCCTATTGGGAAAAAAGGGTCTGTTTGTTTTTCTGATTCAGTCGGCCCTTTTAGCTCTTTGAATCTAAGGAGTGCACTGTGAAAAGAAGAGCATCTTATCAGCCTGCTCCAGACCAGCAGGCAAACTCACATCCGCACACAAAACACAGCTCTGCCAGCACGAGGCCTGGCCCCATTGCCCCCGGCTCCTGCCAACACCCTGCCCCGCACCCGACACACTGCACAGCCACCCAAGGGGCCGTCCTTGATTAATGCTCCTCGCAGGGAGAGCACGAAATAGTATCTGATGAACTGGCTTCATTTATAAAGTATGCAGGAGCACCAGACAAGACGATCAGCCTGGGCGTATCCAGGACATTTATTAACAACAAACCAAAACCAGCGCACACAATAAGCATGTTTTGTTATGTATGGACTTGAACACTTTGAGTGCAAGATGCAAAGATAACTCCATGCACTGCTGGGCAGCATCTGCAGAACACTGCTGAGATAACACATCAGTGATTCTTATCAAAAAGATATTTCTATAAAATAACAGGGAGAAAGGAAATAGCAATTTTTTTCTTAAGCTTCAAGAAAATATGAGAGTAACTTTCACTGTCATGCAGGTTAGCCACACAGATCATGTGTCATCCCAACAATGCACCAAGGGTTCAAAACTTCCAAGCCTATGTCCTCATTATTTATATGAAACTCTTCACTGTGTGCAGCAGTGATATCTGATTTCCTATTTCTACCCTTAATGCACTGTGATCCCGAGCAAAATAGGACAAACGTCCCCAGTATTGCTGACTGAACCCGTCAAATTACTTGTTTCAGCTACTAAGTGCAACAGACACGGAAGGATTTTTTTTCTCACCTGGAAAGAAGCCTGCCATAGTATTTTTGGCATGCTTTGTCAAGCCGGGAGCTTGTCAGTGACCTCTACTCCATTTACCCTCTGGCGCACACACAGAGCACGCTTTCCCACTAACTTAAAAAATAAGTTTTTTTCTTTTCATTTTTTATTTAATCAAAGAGTCAATGAAAAATAATACACTAAGCAGTAAATAATGTAAGGTTAATATCAACATTGCGTCTTGTGTGTGTAAAAAGTGCAGCCAAAGACAAACGGTCCAGCAAGGTTGTAACGCAACTATTTCAAATATTTTATTTCCAGTGACTAAACAAACAAACAAAGAAATACTTCTTTCAGTACAGCTCCATAGATGCGAGTGTTCCGAGCTTATCAGAGAGATCTCTCTGTACATAAAATGTCACAGGGTCCCCCTGTGCCCTCCCAGGGGGAAGCTGGGGCGCGACCGAGGGGCGGCGGAGGTTTTCTGGAGGGTTATTTGAAAGAAAAAACGCGCCCAGGTCCCCTCGCTCATTTCACGACGAGTTTTTTCACTCACTCACATCCAGCTCCAAGTTTCGCTGTTGCGACACCGGGTCTTTTCTAACATGTTGCCGAGCCCGGTGGGGCCGGCACCTCCCCGGGCCCCGGCGGCCGCCCCGCAGCGCTCCGCACGCCCC